>CAHIKZ030000436.1:2087500-2150000 GCA_903632075.3 Acanthosepion pharaonis | reverse complement strand
ATTAGTTTTTCTACTTTTATAAGAAGAGGTTGTGTGTCACCACAAAAAAAATCAGCTATGGTTCTTCTTTCTGGGTGAGGCTTAGAACTTTTTGAACGACACTTGTAAGTGAGTAAACACTGAAATATTTCCGATTCATTTTATATTTGTTGTTTACTCCTCCGATTTTCATTATGTGTCGTGTCATATCAGGACCTTAGGCGATCATAGCCCTCCACAACTTCAAGTCTCTCCTCCTTCTTCAAATTATTTTTTTCTTAATCTTCGTTTTCCAAATTTTTCCAAATTGCCAAGATTTAAATCTTGGCAACTTGGAAAAATTTGGCCATTAAAATCATTTCTTAAGTTTTCTTTTTTTAGATATTTTAAGCCGATTTACATCGTCTGTTTCATCGTGACCAAGGGTTTTATCGGACTTTCATACTACCCCTGAAGGCCCCGACCGGATAAGAGGACCGAAGCCTGATTAGGGACCCCGGGTAGTGCTATTTGCTTTTCTCTACCTCCCTTTATTTACTTCTACCAAAATCAATGAGCCACGTACCTTGTCACCAAGGAAGGCGCGTACAACTCACGAACCTTTCGACTGTGGTTGGGCGAGCCTAATTTGGGCCCCGGGCAGTGATTTGTGACCCTCGCTATCTTATTAACATTTTACAAATTAAACTAAGCCCAACTGATTATTAAAGGATGACAAATTTTCGCGGATTTTGACGTCATTCTGGGGTCTTTTTTTCCGTCCAAATCCGTGAATTTGTTTTGCCCATGCAAAGTATTGAGAAAAACTCTATATAAAATTCACTATTTTTTATCCATAATGTTGATAAAATTTTTTTTAGTTTTAAACAAGAAAAACCTCAAGTTGACGTTAAAATCTTCCGCAACACCTTGTTGATGGAATTATTAATTATGACATGTCTCTAATTTGTATTTAGATACATTGTATTTATTTTAAATTGCTCTCGTTGAATTGTCCACCTATATTGTATATGATCCATTATTGTAATTGTAAATAGGTTACAATAAAATTTAATAATTTAATACTACCTTATGAAAATTGAGATGTAGTAAAGTGGGGAACCTTGTATTAAAGATTAGAGGGGCACGTGAAACCCTTGCATTGGCATTGGGCATTTATTTCGTTCAACGAATGCTCATGCCGGATTATGCACTCTCTCTCTCTCAGAAACTGTAACTAAGGTCTGTTCAGTAGAGTTACAGTATAAATTACAGGTGGGTGTTAAAGAAACATAAATATGCCTGAGCGAACGTCTACGACAGGGATTAAGTAGTCACTCCCAGCAGACAGGTGTACTCGGAAACGATCGGCCATTATTATTATTATTATTATTATTATTATTATTATTATTATTGCCAATTTGAAAGGTATAAATTCACTTCTTCTTCCCCAAGTTATGGGTTAATTAGTAAGACTTGTATCACTAAATCGTTATGATCTCAAAAATTATTACAATCTAAAATTATTTTCTGGCTTTAAATAACCTGCTAAGGGTTGATAAGCCGTAGAAAACGAATGAAACCAAATCCTAGCGTTGGGAATTGCTTGAAAAACAAACCATTCTTTGATCCAAGCAATGTCAATGAAATTGAGTAGGCGAATCTGTTCGGAAGCTGTCGATTGTTGTGCTAGCACGAAGACACAAGTCGTCGTGACCGAGGGTTTTAACACACTGGCCTTGTTCAACTACTGATTATACCAAATTATGCATTCTCTCCCAGAAAATATGACTAGAGTCTGTTCAGCATAGTTACAGTGTAAACCATAGGTTGGTTCTGTGGTTTTTTAAAAATATAAATATGCCTGAGCACTTGTTTGTGATAGGGATTTTCTAGCCCCCCCTAGTAAACACCATAGCCTCCTGAAACTAATAGATGCCTATTACTCGTAAAAAAAAAATAAAAAAGCAAACGATTACTTCTATTACTTTTGCATTTATTTCGCTCTGTTTCTTTTTACTTTTCTTTTTTAGTAAATCAACAGCGAAAAGAACAAGAAGCAAAACGTAAATTCATGGACTGTAGCAGTGTAGCCCGGGGCAGTCGGTACGCCATGAGCGGTGTCTACTGGATAAACGTCCCAGGCATAAAAGAAAGGAAAGCCTTCTGCACTATACAAGCCGGTTCCGGGTGGACAGTGATCATGCAACGTATGGATGGTTCAGTGAATTTCAACCGACCTTGGATTGATTATAAAATCGGATTCGGCAACGTGGAAGGTGAATATTGGATTGGAAACGAAGTCATACATAGACTGACCTACAATCGTACCATGGCTCTGCGGGTGGTGATGAAAAGCATGTGGATACTTGGTGGGGAAGCTGTTTCTTTGTACCACAATTTTAGAATCGGCAACGAGAGCTCTGGTTATCGTCTGTATCTGTCGGGATATGATAATTCAAGCACTGGTGGTGACAGTATGACAAGCACAACGGAGTACTGCAAAGACCCACCCAACAATGGATCTCCTTTTTCCACGTCTGATCGTGAGAACAATCCTGCGAATTGTTCGGCTGAATTATCAGGCGGATGGTGGTTTAGTATTTGTGGTTGTTCAAACCTGAATGGTCAGTACTTTTCAGGTGGTTCGGTAATATCCGATAACAAGAACGTCGGAATATATTGGGATACGGTTTATCGGAATCTTTTTGGTTTGAAGAACTCGTTACGAGCCGTTAGAATGGAAATCAAAATGGTTGACGATGGTGGAGATTGATTGAATCTCAAGCCAAAATTTATAATTTTTATAATACTAGAGACTTTGTCACATTTTCTATGTGCTTCCTAAGGATTCATAAAATGTATAATACATAAGAATAAATGTGTATGTGTTTAAATGATTATATGAAAGTGGGAGAGAATGTGATGGCGTTTTCTTTTTCTAACTTGTTTGAAAAGATTGCGTGCCAAACATCTACTGCACAATTTTCTGAAATAAAACCAAATTAGTTTATGACAAAAAATAAAAATAATGGTGCATTATCAAGCAAGAAAAAGACTACCCAAAGAAAAATTGTAATAAATCAATTACCATGAGACAAAAGTACCAGTAAAAAATGTACCATAAACACATAAATTTCTTACACATGAAAAGATAATTATATAACTTTCATTGAATGTAATAATAGAAGCGTGTCTCTTAGACATACATTAAATGAGAAAATGAGAAAAATCCTATGTTACGCGTTTTTTCCATTGAAGTGAATTCTTCAGACGAAATAATGTTTTATATTTATTAAGGAGGAGGAATACAACAAACAATTTTACATTTTTAAATTTAAAACATTTTGGCATCCACTGTATTTAGATGCCTGACCTAGCCGATTTCATTCAGCATTCTACCGCATTTGTTTTTAACGCAATTGTTTTTAAATATTCCATATTATAATAACAGTCGTTTTGTTACTAAAAATGTTGTAGTTAAATTAGTCATTCAGTTCGCTACGATTTTATTTACACTATTTGCATGCTGACTATTGTCTTCATTTTTGATGTTGTTATCACAGCATTTCGGCCGTTGGGCCCTTTGAGTTTCACCATGTATTTATCGATGCGGGTAACCTACCTCAGGTACACGTTTCCCACGAATTCTTGACTGGCCTTTATTCGAACGTGAACAGTTAAATCAAAGTAAAAAAAAAACAAAAAAAAAAAAAAAACAAAACAAAAAACAGAGAGAAAAACTTCTCTATGGCTTTAAATAAAAGATTAATATTATTGAAGAGTTGTTTCTTAAGGATACATTAAAGGTGTGGCTTTAGCCATATTCACTAAGAAAAACAATGTAACTACATACGCTAGCACCTTGTTTCTTTCGAAGTAGAAACGACCATACGATACATTAAGAAACGCAAACTTTTTTCAAATTCTCGAAGTTATATCGTCAGCAGATTATTTTGTAACTGTTTTCTTTTTATAAATAAAATTTCGCTATCTTTTCACACACACACACATATATATATCTTTCCATATATATATTTCATATATATATATATATATATATATATATATATATATATATATATATATAAAAGTGAACATAGAAGTCAACACTTAGAGGCGACAGTCTGTTTCATGCTATATGCAATCGTCAGGCCATGAGTATAAATATTTTTATATTTACACACGCTCTATCTCTGATATTGAGCACTTTATCCCATAAATATAGCACACCTTAAGAGTATATTTCTTCATATATATATATATATATATATATATATAAAAAAAAATAGCGAATTTTTATTATATATTTATATATATGTGTGTGTGTGTGTAGAGAGAGAGAGAGAGAGAGAAAGAGATATAAATAGATAGGTAGATAAATAGATAGGTAGATAGATAATCCTCTTATAATCTTCTATCTGGAGATTGCATTGCAACTCGTGCTATCAAACTTTGTTTGATGATCGCGAAAGCATGAAATCCAGGGTCATAAACTCATATCCATACAACTGAATAGATTGTCTCTATCACCGATATTGAGCACTTTCCACTAAGTACCACGCATATGAAATAAAATATAACAGACACGCACACATGTATATATATATATTTTTCCCACTTTGTCATACAATTTTCCATATATATATATATATATATATATATATATATATATATATATAGATAGATAGATAGATAGATACACCTAGTGAGCCAGACAAACCTACCTAGGTTTCATCTAAACGGATCGTCAGGGGAATATCTTTCTTTTTTTAAAACCTTTTTTCCCTCGAAATTGATTTGATTATTGGCAAATCAAAAATTCGAGGGTTTTTCGAAACGAGTATAGTTATCTATATTTGTATATATATACACACACACACATATATATATATATATGTAAGCAAATATATGGATATAGATCCGACAGTATGAAGAAAAATTGAAACGGAACGCTGATCTTGAAAAATTTCACTTATCTGTTTTGATTAGTCTTACTCTTATGTCCATCGTCTTTTCATGTTGAATTGAATATAGTCTAATGTTAATTATGTTTTATGAATATGTCCTGAAGAAGGTCTACTAGACCGAAACGTCCGACGTTGACATTATATTAACATTAAAACAGCATAATTGCATATTAGGATTTTTGTTTGTTTTTCCTTATATTTTCTATATATATATATATATATATATATATATATATATATATATATATGGGCCTGGCGATTGCATATAGCATGAAACAGACTGTCACCTCTAAGTGTTGACTTCTATGTTTACTTTTATATTTACACACGTTCTATCTCTGATATTGAGCACTTTATCTCATAAATATAGCACACCTTAAGAATATATTTCTTCATTCATATATATATATATATATATATATATATATATATATATATATATATATGCCTGTGTGTGTGTATGTATATATAATCACAAAGTGTTAGAAACACAAAGTATCACCGTGACTTTAAGTTTCCCGTTCAGTTGTTTGCGATGATTTCCAAATATGAAGTGTGAATATTTTAGCCTATGTAACAGATAATAATAATAATAATAATAATAATAATAATAATCACTAACCAGCGCCGGATTTAAGACCAATGAGGTCCTGTGTTAGTAAAGAGATGAGGCCACTAACTTGGGCTCTAGAGGAGGTAGGCCCGGCATGCCTACACGCGCATGCAAGGAAGATGGGGCCGCGATGGCCAATGGGGCCCTGTACATAAACACATCTAAGCACAATGGTAAATCAGGCATTGGCAATAGCACTAATGACAGTCATAAAGTATTTAGAAGATTTGCTGTCACTTTATCCCCAGCAGAAATGCCCACAGATGATGTGTATGAAAACTCAACAAGTACAGAATAATATTAAATATATGTGCGGTTAATTACACATACGCATGCGCACGAGTAAACATTTACATACGAACAAGAAACTACTATCGTAAATCACAAACAATAGCAACAAATAGTTACGAAATCATATGAGATCAAAGCTTCTATATTTCTTTTACGCAAATGCACAGTGAAAAGCAACTACGACTAAAGTTGGTAACTAAAGTTTTAATATATATATATATATATATATATTCTTAATTCAAATAAAATGTTTTACACTGTGACTGTATTTAATATTTTCTTTTGATTATTTTTATACATCTTTAAATCCGCAGCCTTTTTCTGCTTTACAAACACTTCGAATAATCTTTATGAACTTTCCGTCTTGTTTAATACATCTGTTACTATTGAAAGATTATCCCACTTGTCTGCCAAAGAACTTCTGCTAATAACTGTTAGCGGGCATTGCCAAAACCAGTATATATGAAAAGCGAGCGAAAAGTGCCTTTTTGTTTCTCTTTTAGAATGTATCTTTGGGGCTCGTTCGCCTCCAGCGAAATGAACGCAACACAAGACTCACACAACTTACAAATGTCCTAAGCTTACTTGACCACGCATAGACATACTTAATAACAAAGAATTCTAAAAATGTAAATCTCTCATAATATTTCATAGGGACTTTGCACACATATACATCCGAAAAAGAAAAATCTCTCCACACACACACACACACACACACACACACACACACACACACACACACACACAAACAAAAAATTCATCACTCCTATTAGTATTATTTCTATATAGATTGCGCAGACAATAAAATATTAAATAAAAGTTATCCGCACTCTTATATAAAGAAGCACGGTGGAGTAATGGATAGCGGCTCGGATTGAGGAATTGGAGAGCCGAGTTCGAATTCTAGTAGAATCCATTGCATTCACATACGCGCTAATAACCTTGGGAAAGGTGTGAATCCTGTTCTTCTCCCCAGCTATGGGTAAATAGCAGGACAAACTGGATTGGATGGCAGCTGGTTTATCGCAGAAAGAAATCGTAACCTACTGCCTCGTCAGTCGAAATGGCGCATAATTGTAGATAACTTTTGAATTATCCTCGTATATTAATTTTCATTTTCTTTTTTGACAAATCTCCCATAGATCTACGTTTCTATCAAGAAATATTATTATGCCTCCAATCAACAGGAATATTGTTTCGGGCCGGTGTATGCGTTGAGAGATAAATATGTGCGTCTCCTGAAAAGTCCACAACAGACATGACAGATTCGGGATGTTAGTTCACGTAGAGAAACGAAAAGAAACAACAAGAAATATATATATATATATATATATATATATATATATATGTAAGCAAATGTAAATGGATATAGATCCGACAGGTCCTGAAGAAGGTTTATTAAACCGAAACGTCAGACGTCGACATTTCATTCATTTTAAACAACATAATTGCATTTAAGGATTTTTTGCTTGTTTTTTCTAAATTTTTCTTCATATATATATATATATATATATATATATATATATATATATATATATATATATGTACAAACAAATGATAATGTATTAAAAACAAAGGGTTGCAATTAACAAAGACAACAATGTGTGTAATAAATGAATGTGGAAACTTTTGGGCCCAAAGTACATGAAGTGTGTGAATGTGCGGGCGTACGTGTGTGTGTATGTATTGTAGATGTGTTTCCCAAAAGGGAACGCGTTTTTCCGTGAGAGACTTCCATATTGAGGGATAAAATCAGAAGAGAATGATAAAGAATTATCGCATATTATTTATAGTGCTGGAGAGCGTCCTCTAATAACGGTTTCGTAAATTAAGAGGAGATAACCCGACAATATATACAACACTATTTTTTGGCGGTGCATTTTTTACTACAATTCCTGGATCTAATGCAATGATTAAAATATAAAATTAAATAAAAAGCAAAAAATAAGTAAAGGTACTTTAAAAATATTATGAAACCATTAAAAATGACATGAAATCTTTAAAATGATGTTGCAGGCCCGGTAGGGTGCAGTGCTGGTTTATTACTAAGTGGCCTTGTACCAGACACCACACTAAACTACCGAGTCTACAAGCAAAGTAAAAAGATAAAAATGTGCGTGAATGAACAACGAAGAAATGTGGTTAATCCACACGTGCATAAAATAAAATATATTAAGATAGCCGACACAGAATGACAGAACAAGACTGGATTCCAACAAGAGTAATTTTTATTAAATGCAGGAAAACAAGTAAATTGTCCCGTAGTAGGGATCAATGAAAAAGTTCCGCGCCAAAAGTAGAAGCAAGATGGCTAAAGGCGGGAAGGTTCTTGAAGAAGAAGGAGATACCAGATAAGTCAATGTACAAGATAATATTCATACAAGGAAAAATACTCACTGCGAGTTTTTAGGTAATGTGAGTGAATGTTATTGTTATGTACATATTTTTTTTTCTTCCTTTTTTTTGTACTGGTTCAAAACAGATTTCTGACGAGACCCAAAGTGGACGACGGATTGTTATTTTGTATGTTCTGCATCGTCTCGGAGAAGAACTTTGAATGACGAGTCTCAAAGGGCCGAGGAATTAATATTTTGGATGTTTTGCATCATCTCGGAGGAGGTCTTTGAATGACGAGCCAAAAAGGGACGAGGAATTAATTATCTGGTGTTCTCATAGTCTTGTAGAAGAAATTCCGAATGACGAGCCAAAAGTGACGAGGAAAAAATTATCTGGTATTGCATCGTCTCGGAAAAGGGTTCTTGAATCACCAGCCAAAAGGAACGAAGAATTAATTATTTGGTATTTGCATCGTCTCGGAAAAGGTTTCTTGAATCACCAGCCAAAAGGAACGAAGAATTAATTATTTGGTATTTGCATCGTCTCGGAAAAATGATTATGAATGACGAGCCAAAAGGGACGAGGAATTAATTATTTGTGGTCGCATAGTATTATTTCCTTCGCCAGTCAACCTGAAATATTGACATGGATAAAAATGAGTCTGCCCAGGTCAGAGTCTGGAACACCACTGAACTTGTTGCGGGGCCGAGTAGGATGTCGCCCCCGCAAGGTTTTTTTTATATACGATAAATGTGAACAGCCAAGACAATGACGGGACAAAGGCAAAGGTTTTCGTTATGAACAAAAGTATCGTTTTTATTCACACGTTTACATCGGTGTGGTCCGAAAACTGGTTAATCGACGAACGTAGCTGGTTCGGTCGATTGTAGCTGGTCTGGTCCGGTAGTCTAGGATTGGTAGGCGAACGTAGCTGGTTCGGTCGAATATAGTTGGTCTGGCCCGGTAGTTTAGGTTTGGTAGGTGAACGTAGCTGGTCTGGCCCGGTAGTTTAGGTTTGGTAGGTGAACGTAGCTGGTCTGTAGCTGGTCTGGCCCGGTAGTTTAGGATTGGTCGGCGAACGTAGTTGGTTCGGCCGAACAGCGAAGACGGAGTCCCTAAACAGGGCCAAGGCAGAACAGTGATGCTACTTCCCAGGGCGGATCGACCGCGGAAACGGGATCGCGCCAAAGTGTATCACCAGGCGAAGACGGTGTCCCTAAACAGGGCCAAGGCAGACCAGTGATGCGACTTCACAGGGCGGATCGACCGCGGGAACGGGATCGCGCCAAAGTGTATCACCAGGCGAAGACGGTGTCCCTAAACAGGGCCAAGGCAGACCAGTGATGCGACTTCACAGGGCGGATCGACCGCGGGAACGGGATCGCGCCAAAGTGTATCACCAGGCGAAGACGGTGTCCCCAAACAGGGCCAAGGCAGACCAGTGATGCGACTTCACAGGGCGGATCGACCGCGGGAAAGGGATCGCGCCAAAGTGTATCACCAGGCGAAGACGGAGTACCTAAACAGGGCCAAGGCAGCACAGTAATACAACTCCACAGGGCGGATCAACCGCGAAACGGGATCGCGCCAGAGTGTATCGCCAGGCGAGGGTAGGTCAGAGAGGTGTTACACCTTCCAGGGCGGATCGACCGTGGAGACGGGATCGCGCCGAAGAGTAACACTCTCGACAAAAAGCACCGGAAGTTCACAAAGGTAGTGTATACTACACTTTGATCCAGGCCTCCGGGCCAAGCTGCTAAGATTTATTTTGTAAAATTACAAAAATGTGGCACAAGGCCAAAAAAGGGGGGGGGGTAAGGCTGGTCTTCACTAACTATCTTATACCTAGCTAATTTGATTCACGACCCATTCAGACATTACAATTTGCTGGCCATAATCTTTAACTCTGTGTTTAGCAGAGTTATGGGCCTGTAGTCGTCTAGTTTCCCCCGACACCCTTGCCCTTTTTTCAACAGTGTGATCACACCCTGGAGAACCGGTCGGGGAGAGACCCTGCCGGAACCAGTTGTTGAAGACGACCGTCAAAATCGGGACAAAGATGTGCGACAGCCTCAAGTACACTTCATAGGGCAGACCATCCAGACCGGGCGACTTGCCTCTGCCGACCTTCTTCAAAGCCGCGTAGACCTCGCCCTCGGTAACCTCTCCCTCGCAGCTAGCCGCTTCAGTCGGCGAAAGCCGAGGAAAGTCAGCCAAATAGCTGCGAAACTCGTCCTCACGAAGACCAGGCTCCCTGGTAAAACGGCTCTCGAAATGCCGCCGAAACGCCTCGCACATGTCGTCAGTGGCCCGAAGGGTGCGCCCTTCCGGGGTTTTGACTTCACGAATATAACGATCGCCACCTCGACGGACCTCTTCCCTGCGCAGCGCTGCGCCCATATTCACGGCTTCGGAAGACATCTTGCTTAACCTATGCCTAATTACCTGGCCCATGTAGCGTTCGCTATTCAAACGCTGCAGAGCCTCCTTAGCTACGGCTATCTCTAGGGGATCCCCCCCAGCCACCGCCCGGGCATGACTAGCTTTAAGCGTCCTCACCTTATCAGCTCTATCTAGGGCGAGCCGTTTGCTGAAATCAGTGGTGAAGGACCTAATTCTACATTTAAGTCTGTCCCACCACCTATTCCCGATAACCGCCCCCACTAGCTCCCTGCTGCACTAAGTTAGTTTTTATGCTCCCGAAGTCCCGCCTGTCCAGTAAGGACAGATTGAACTTCCAGTAGCCAGCCATTCTAGGCCTATGTTCTAACGCCACACGGGCACAAACGAGTTTGTGGTCCGTATAGCCTACCCAGTGGAACGTGGGACAATCTAACAGATCTATGTCGGCCCTTCTCACTAACATTCTGTCAAGGTAGCTAACTACCTTGTCACAAGGCCAGCTACGAGCCCACGTCCACATTTTCCCCCCGGGGTGATCGACCCGGTATCTATCAACGAGACCGAAATCTTTGATCAGATCGACCAGGCTACGATCGCCCCTTCTCCCGCTAGCACCCCGCCCCCGATCTATCTTGGGGTCCAGGATGGCATTCCAGTCCCCCGCTAGAACTAAACGCTTGGAATCCACCAGGAAAGGCCCCAACCGCCGAAAAAACGAAACCCGCTCCTCCTGGTCGTTGGGCGCATAAACCGCAACGACCCGAAACGAACCACTTTTCACGGCAATATCGGCCACGATCAACCGTCCCTCGGCATCGGTATGCACAAGGTCCACCTTCGCATCTAGAGTCCGCTTCACCAGCAAAGACACTCCTCTGGCAGTTCGGTCCCCATATGCTGAATAGACGACAAAGTCGTTAGACAGCACACACGCATCGGAACTGCAAACAAAGTGGGTCTCTTCGATCGCGGCAACATCCACGCCGAACGACAGGAGATCCCGGAGCAGGCGGGCCGCCTTACCCCGATCCCTCAAGCCATTCACATTCAGCGTCGCTATCTTGACAGACATGGTTTAGGCCTGCAAAAAGAAAAGAAAAGAAAACATGCAAAAAGCCTACTCACATACCGGGCGGAAATCTGCGCTGGTAAGGACCCCGACGGCCTGTCCCAGGTTTCCGGTTCCCAATTCGGTCGTCATACGACCGTCCAGGACAATGCCGCCGACGTCCGTGGGATAGGTTAGTTTTACTGCCCTATATAATGAGGGATGGAGCAAAACGGGGACCCTCCCAGCACAAAAGTTCTTTAATTTTTTCAATGAGGAATTGTCCGTTTCCACGATTCTGATTTCGGGGAAGGCTTCTTTTGCTTCGAAGATGTGGTTCCACACCTTCAAGTAAGCCCCCTTCTCCCTCACACAGGTTCTGCTAAGATTTATTTTGTAAAATTACAAAATTGTGGCACAAGGCCAAAAAGGGGGAGGGGGTAAGGCTGGTCTTCACTAACTATCTTATACCTAGCTAATTTGATTCACGACCCATTCAGACATTACAATTTGCTCATTCACCATAAGAACTCGTCCATCATCAGTCAATCCTCCTTGCACCATAATACCACATCCACTCTAGGGAGACTTACAAAACGCGCCCCATGTCATAATGATCCTAACACATATGTACAAAAATTCTAAGATGAAAAAATGAAATGGGGGTGGGATGTGAACCCAATAACAAACTAAAATATTAACATAAATGAAAATAAAACGTTAACTGATGTTAGTAGGGCCCTTCCAACCCTCAAAATGCAGGGAGACCACTGTATTCTGCCCACTGGAACAAAATCAAGCAGCTCTCTCGCTAAGGGAGTGGGAAAGGTGATAAAAAATCATACGGGCATGGGGAAGTATAAAGCTGACCCAGTCGAGATAGAAAGTGGGGATCAAAAAAACAAACTGGGGAGGTTGGGAATCTCAGGCTGGATCATAACTAAAGATGTGGCCGGGGGCAGGCCGGGAACAACACTTACTCGCATTAACTAGGTACACCAAGGCTTGTCTAACCTAACCAAGGGAGGGCACCACAGGAAGCCACCCCGATGTAACGTAGGCTTGACCTAAAACAGAAAATCAAGGCTAGCCCCGTTCACACGAACCAAGCTCGCCTCAGTCACCCACCTTTCGCTGAAGACTGTCGAATGCAAGCGTTTTCTATCAGTTCTGATCTTCATCTTGAGCTGATGCTCAAAGAATCGATTCAGATCCTGATGAGAAAGACGGATACCTCGCAAGACTTCCTCCTCTCGCGTCGTCCATATCACCATTCGGGCCGTGGCTAGCAGCATGAGAAACACCATCCGTTTCACCCCGAATACGGGGGGCGACACATTGTCACACGCGTATGCGCGATCCATGGGCACAAGCTTTTCGGGAGCGAGACGAGCCGTCAGCTCGCCGACATGGTCCCATAAGGGGCGGACACGGGGGCAATGGAAGAAGGCGTGCGAAGCCGTTTCCTCTAGACCAAGGCCGCACCGTTCACAGTCTGGCAAATCCGCCAAACCCCATATGAAGGCCATGTTGTTGAGAGGCAGCCGATTCCGAGCCAGTCGCCAGGTAAGCGAAAACTCAGGGTTACTGAGGTAATCCGCCGCTGGCGCCCAAGACCAGTGAGAGCGAAACTCATCCTCCGACATGTCGAGATCCTTACGTAGGGGATCCTTCGCGACCCCTCCACTAGCAAACGATAGAAGACCTTCCTAGGCCGAGAAAGGTCACTGGACCAAGGGACAGCCAACAAGGCCGACCGACACTCGCGAAAGAAATCCGATTGAACCTGGGGTTTACGACGGCGATCCACCCGCCAGATTGGGGGACTGATGGTAAGGCGAGGGAAGGCGGCCCTCACAATCCCCTCAATAATCGGATCTCTACCTGTCAAAGCGCGGCGTAGGAAAGCCAACCTCGAGGCACGTTTGTGGCTCAGCAAGTGTGGCATTCCCAGCCCCCATGACACGGACGTTGTGCACAGACTTCTCTGTCGACCTGATTCGCGCGTCTCCTCCACAGAATGGAGGTTAGCGCGCGCTCGAGCGGTATCCTGTGGTCGTCACAGAGGAAGTACGGACAATCGATAAAGGACAAGAGGGAAAATGTATGTAGCACACACCTCCGCCCTGCCCTTCACGGACAACCTCCGTCGACGCCAAGTCTGACCGGCGGCGTAGACCTTTGCTCGTACTTCAGACCAATTCTTTCTCCAGCTGGAGGTCGGGTCCAAACCACACTCCGAGAATGCGGACAGGACCGTCCGTCCAACCGAAGGGCCCCGGAAGATCGACCCCTTCCAGGCGCCTAACCGCAAGCCGGACGACTTGTCGCGGTTAATCTTGGCCCCTGTCACCTTTTCGTACCGATCAAGCGCCTTCTGTACTGCCCTGATGCCTCTGCGGGACGACACGAAAGCAGTTACGTCATCGGCGTACGCGGAAACCCTGGCTCGAGCCCCGCCAGGAACGGCGATTCCGCATAGGGCCGGCCTGCTCGCCCCGTCCCTCAGCCGGCGAAGGAGAGGCTCCAACGCCAAAGCGTAAAGTAGGGGCGACAGCGGGCAACCCTGACGAACCGACCTAGACAGCGCAAAAGCGCCCGACAGCTTTCCGTTCACCTGTACCACAGCACTGGGGGAGCGATACAGGAGGCTAATCCAGCGGCAGAAGTCGGGTGCGAATCCGGCGGCCTGCAGGACAGCAGCAAGGTAGCGATGGTCAACCCTATCAAATGCCTTGACTGATCCAAATTGATCAGCGGCGGCACAAAGTCGTCTTTTTACACCTCTATGATCGTGCGGATCAAATGCAGGTTGCTCTGAATTGTTCGACCCTCACAGAACAGGTCTGCTCGGGACCCAACAGAGACTCGGCAACTGACTGCAAGCGCTCCTGCAGGATCCTGGCCATAATCTTTAACTCTGTGTTTAGCAGAGTTATGGGCCTGTAGTCGTCTAGTTTCCCCCCGAGACACCCTTTGCCCTTTTTCAACAGTGTGATCACACCCTGGAGAACCGGTCGGGGAGAGACCCCTGCCGGAACCAGTTGTTGAAGACGACCGTCAAAATCGGGACAAAGATGTGCGACAGCCTCAAGTACACTTCATAGGGCAGACCATCCAGACCGGGCGACTTGCCTCTGCCGACCTTCTTCAAAGCCGCGTAGACCTCGCCCTCGGTAACCTCTCCCTCGCAGCTAGCCGCTTCAGTCGGCGAAAGCCGAGGAAAGTCAGCCAAATAGCTGCGAAACTCGTCCTCACGAAGACCAGGCTCCCTGGTAAAACGGCTCTCGAAATGCCGCCGAAACGCCTCGCACATGTCGTCAGTGGCCCGAAGGGTGCGCCCTTCCGGGGTTTTGACTTCACGAATATAACGATCGCCACCTCGACGGACCTCTTCCCTGCGCAGCGCTGCGCCCATATTCACGGCTTCGGAAGACATCTTGCTTAACCTATGCCTAATTACCTGGCCCATGTAGCGTTCGCTATTCAAACGCTGCAGAGCCTCCTTAGCTACGGCTATCTCTAGGGATCCCCCCAGCCACCGCCCGGGCATGACTAGCTTTAAGCGTCCTCACCTTATCAGCTCTATCTAGGGCGAGCCGTTTGCTGAAATCAGTGGTGAAGGACCCAATTCTACATTTAAGTCTGTCCCACCACCTATTCCCGATAACCGCCCCCACTAGCTCCCCTGCTGCACTAAGTTAGTCAGCTGCTCCCGGAAGTCCCGCCTGTCCAGTAAGGACAGATTGAACTTCCAGTAGCCAGCCATTCTAGGCCTATGTTCTAACGCCACACGGGCACAAACGAGTTTGTGGTCCGTATAGCCTACCCAGTGGAACGTGGGACAATCTAACAGATCTATGTCGGCCCTTCTCACTAACATTCTGTCAAGGTAGCTAACTACCTTGTCACAAGGCCAGCTACGAGCCCACGTCCACATTTTCCCCCCGGGGTGATCGACCCGGTATCTATCAACGAGACCGAAATCTTTGATCAGATCGACCAGGCTACGATCGCCCCTTCTCCCGCTAGCACCCCGCCCCCGATCTATCTTGGGGTCCAGGATGGCATTCCAGTCCCCCTGCCAGAACTAAACGCTTGAATCCACCAGGAAAGGCCCCAACCGCCGAAAAAACGAAACCCGCTCCTCCTGGTCGTTGGGCGCATAAACCGCAACGACCCGAAACGAACCACTTTTCACGGCAATATCGGCCACGATCAACCGTCCTCGGCATCGGTATGCACAAGGTCCACCTTCGCATCTAGAGTCCGCTTCACCAGCAAAGACACTCCTCTGGCAGTTCGGTCCCCATATGCTGAATAGACGACAAAGTCGTTAGACAGCACACACGCATCGGAACTGCAAACAAAGTGGGTCTCTTCGATCGCGGCAACATCCACGCCGAACGACAGGAGATCCCGGAGCAGGCGGGCCGCCTTACCCCGATCCTCAAGCCATTCACATTCAGCGTCGCTATCTTGACAGACATGGTTTAGGCCTGCAAAAAAGAAAGAAAAGAAAACATGCAAAAAGCCTACTCACATACCGGGCGGAAATCTGCGCTGGTAAGGACCCCGACGGCCTGTCCCAGGTTTCCGGTTCCCAATTCGGTCGTCATACGACCGTCCAGGACAATGCCGCCGACGTCCGTGGGATAGGTTAGTTTTACTGCCCTATATAATGAGGGATGGAGCAAAACGGGGACCCTCCCAGCACAAAAGTTCTTTAATTTTTTCAATGAGGAATTGTCCGTTTCCACGATTCTGATTTCGGGGAAGGCTTCTTTTGCTTCGAAGATGTGGTTCCACACCTTCAAGTAAGCCCCCTTCTCCCTCACACAGGTTCTGCTAAGATTTATTTTGTAAAATTACAAAATTGTGGCACAAGGCCAAAAAGGGGGAGGGGGTAAGGCTGGTCTTCACTAACTATCTTATACCTAGCTAATTTGATTCACGACCCATTCAGACATTACAATTTGCTCATTCACCATAAGAACTCGTCCATCATCAGTCAATCCTCCTTGCACCATAATACCACATCCACTCTAGGGAGACTTACAAAACGCGCCCCATGTCATAATGATCCTAACACATATGTACAAAAATTCTAAGATGAAAAAAATGAAATGGGGTGGGATGAACCCAATAACAAACTAAAATATTAACATAAATGAAAATAAAACGTTAACTGATGTTAGTAGGGCCCTTCCAACCCTCAAAATGCAGGGAGACCACTGTATTCTGCCCACTGGAACAAAATCAAGCAGCTCTCTCGCTAAGGGAGTGGGAAAGGTGATAAAAATCATACGGGCATGGGGAAGTATAAAGCTGACCCAGTCGAGATAGAAAGTGGGGGATCAAAAAAAAACAAACTGGGGAGGTTGGGAATCTCAGGCTGGATCATAACTAAAGATGTGGCCGGGGGCAGGCCGGGAACAACACTTACTCGCATTAACTAGGTACACCAAGGCTTGTCTAACCTAACCAAGGGAGGGCACCACAGGAAGCCACCCCTGATGTAACGTAGGCTTGACCTAAAACAGAAAATCAAGGCTAGCCCCGTTCACACGAACCAAGCTCGCCTCAGTCACCCACCTTTCGCTGAAGACTGTCGAATGCAAGCGTTTTCTATCAGTTCTGATCTTCATCTTGAGCTGATGCTCAAAGAATCGATTCAGATCCTGATGAGAAAGACGGATACCTCGCAAGACTTCCTCCTCTCGCGTCGTCCATATCACCATTCGGGCCGTGGCTAGCAGCATGAGAAACACCATCCGTTTCACCCCGGAATACGGGGGCGACACATTGTCACACGCGTATGCGCGATCCATGGGCACAAGCTTTTCGGGAGCGAGACGAGCCGTCAGCTCGCCGACATGGTCCCATAAGGGGCGGACACGGGGGCAATGGAAGAAGGCGTGCGAAGCCGTTTCTTCTAACCAAGGCCGCACCGTTCACAGTCTGGCAAATCCGCCAAACCCCATATGAAGGCCATGTTGTTGAGAGGCAGCCGATTCCGAGCCAGTCGCCAGGTAAGCGAAAACTCAGGGTTACTGAGGTAATCCGCCGCTGGCGCCCAAGACCAGTGAGAGCGAAACTCATCCTCCGACATGTCGAGATCTCACGTAGGGGATCCTTCGCGACCCCCTCCACTAGCAAACGATAGAAGACCTTCCTAGGCCGAGAAAGGTCACTGGACCAAGGGACAGCCAACAAGGCCGACCGACACTCGCGAAAGAAATCCGATTGAACCCGGGGTTTACGACGGCGATCCACCCGCCAGATTGGGGGACTGATGGTAAGGCGAGGGAAGGCGGCCCTCACAATCCCCCAATAATCGGATCTCTACCTGTCAAAGCGCGGCGTAGGAAAGCCAACCTCGAGACACGTTTGTGGCTCAGCAAGTGTGGCATTCCCAGCCCCCATGACACGGACGTTGTGCACAGACTTCTCTGTCGACCTGATTCGCGCGTCTCCTCCACAGAATGGAGGTTAGCGCGCGCTCGAGCGGTGTCCTGTGGTCGTCACAGAGAGGAAGTACGGACAATCGATAAAGGACAAGAGGGAAAATGTATGTAGCACACACCTCCGCCCTGCCCTTCACGGACAACCTCCGTCGACGCCAAGTCTGACCGGCGGCGTAGACCTTTGCTCGTACTTCAGACCAATTCTTCTCCAGCTGGAGGTCGGGTCCAAACCACACTCCGAGAATGCGGACAGGACCGTCCGTCCAACCGAAGGGCCCCGGAAGATCGACCCCTTCCAGGCGCCTAACCGCAAGCCGGACGACTTGTCGCGGTTAATCTTGGCCCCTGTCACCTTTTCGTACCGATCAAGCGCCTTCTGTACTGCCCTGATGCCTCTGCGGGACGACACGAAAGCAGTTACGTCATCGGCGTACGCGGAAACCCTGGCTCGAGCCCCGCCAGGAACGGCGATTCCGCATAGGGCCGGCCTGCTCGCCCCGTCCCTCAGCCGGCGAAGGAGAGGCCCCAACGCCAAAGCGTAAAGTAGGGGCGACAGCGGGCAACCCTGACGAACCGACCTAGACAGCGCAAAAGCGCCCGACAGCTTTCCGTTCACCTGTACCACAGCACTGGGGAGCGATACAGGAGGCTAATCCAGCGGCAGAAGTCGGGTGCGAATCCGGCGGCCTGCAGGACAGCAGCAAGGTAGCGATGGTCAACCCTATCAAATGCCTTGGACTGATCCAAATTGATCAGCGCGGCACACTCGTCGTCTTTTACACCCTCTATGATCGTGCGGATCAAATGCAGGTTGCTCTGAATTGTTCGACCCCTCACAGAACAGGTCTGCTCGGGACCCAACAGAGACTCGGCAACTGACTGCAAGCGCTCCTGCAGGATCCTGGCCATAATCTTTAACTCTGTGTTTAGCAGAGTTATGGGCCTGTAGTCGTCTAGTTTCCCCCCGACACCCTTTGCCCTTTTTCAACAGTGTGATCACACCCTGGAGAACCGGTCGGGGAGAGACCCTGCCGGAACCAGTTGTTGAAGACGACCGTCAAAATCGGGACAAAGATGTGCGACAGCCTCAAGTACACTTCATAGGGCAGACCATCCAGACCGGGCGACTTGCCTCTGCCGACCTTCTTCAAAGCCGCGTAGACCTCGCCCTCGGTAACCTCTCCCCTCGCAGCTAGCCGCTTCAGTCGGCGAAAGCCGAGGAAAGTCAGCCAAATAGCTGCGAAACTCGTCCTCACGAAGACCAGGCTCCCTGGTAAAACGGCTCTCGAAATGCCGCCGAAACGCCTCGCACATGTCGTCAGTGGCCCGAAGGGTGCGCCCTTCCGGGGTTTTGACTTCACGAATATAACGATCGCCACCTCGACGGACCTCTTCCCTGCGCAGCGCTGCGCCCATATTCACGGCTTCGGAAGACATCTTGCTTAACCTATGCCTAATTACCTGGCCCATGTAGCGTTCGCTATTCAAACGCTGCAGAGCCTCCTTAGCTACGGCTATCTCTAGGGGATCCCCCCCAGCCACCGCCCGGGCATGACTAGCTTTAAGCGTCCTCACCTTATCAGCTCTATCTAGGGCGAGCCGTTTGCTGAAATCAGTGGTGAAGGACCCAATTCTACATTTAAGTCTGTCCCACCACCTATTCCCGATAACCGCCCCCCACTAGCTCCCGCTGCACTAAGTTAGTCAGCTGCTCCTGAAGTCCCGCCTGTCCAGTAAGGACAGATTGAACTTCCAGTAGCCAGCCATTCTAGGCCTATGTTCTAACGCCACACGGGCACAAACGAGTTTGTGGTCCGTATAGCCTACCCAGTGGAACGTGGGACAATCTAACAGATCTATGTCGGCCCTTCTCACTAACATTCTGTCAAGGTAGCTAACTACCTTGTCACAAGGCCAGCTACGAGCCCACGTCCACATTTTCCCCCCCCCGGGTGATCGACCCGGTATCTATCAACGAGACCGAAATCTTTGATCAGATCGACCAGGCTACGATCGCCCCTTCTCCGCTAGCACCCCGCCCCTGATCTATCTTGGGGTCCAGGATGGCATTCCAGTCCCCGCTAGAACTAAACGCTTGAATCCACCAGGAAAGGCCCCAACCGCCGAAAAAACGAAACCCGCTCCTCCTGGTCGTTGGGCGCATAAACCGCAACGACCCGAAACGAACCACTTTTCACGGCAATATCGGCCACGATCAACCGTCCCTCGGCATCGGTATGCACAAGGTCCACCTTCGCATCTAGAGTCCGCTTCACCAGCAAAGACACTCCTCTGGCAGTTCGGTCCCCATATGCTGAATAGACGACAAAGTCGTTAGACAGCACACACGCATCGGAACTGCAAACAAAGTGGGTCTCTTCGATCGCGGCAACATCCACGCCGAACGACAGGAGATCCCGGAGCAGGCGGGCCGCCTTACCCCGATCCCTCAAGCCATTCACATTCAGCGTCGCTATCTTGACAGACATGGTTTAGGCCTGCAAAAAAGAAAGAAAAGAAAACATGCAAAAAGCCTACTCACATACCGGGCGGAAATCTGCGCTGGTAAGGACCCCGACGGCCTGTCCCAGGTTTCCGGTTCCCAATTCGGTCGTCATACGACCGTCCAGGACAATGCCGCCGACGTCCGTGGGATAGGTTAGTTTTACTGCCCTATATAATGAGGGATGGAGCAAAACGGGGACCCTCCCAGCACAAAAGTTCTTTAATTTTTCAATGAGGAATTGTCCGTTTCACGATTCTGATTTCGGGGAAGGCTTCTTTTTGCTTCGAAGATGTGGTTCCACACCTTCAAGTAAGCCCCCTTCTCCCTCACACAGGTTCTGCTTGGTTTGGGCGAAAAAGTGGCTAAGAATATTTTGAAAGAGTTGTTCAAGTGCTCCCTGGCTAGAGGGAGTAGAAGACTGTAGATAGTAAATTACTGTCTATGGTTTCCGATGTTTAGAATGGCTCAGCATAGTCAGATGCGTACTAGGTATGGTTTGACATCAACGATATTGGACTAGCCGTCCGGTTTCTCGCATGTTGCTTGACCTAGATCTGCGAGATCGGGAGTTGTGAAGGTCAAGGTCGGTTTTCTAAGGAGCGGATAATCGGCGACCGCGACAAACTTTTCTGAAACAACAGTTTGTCGTTGACGTCACAAATTTTTCGCGGGAAGATTTCAAAAAATCTAATTTGCATAACAGGTCGTTTGGTTGGTGACCAAAACAGTTACTACTGTATTAGACCGAACGAGGGAGAAAAAGGGGGTGTCAAACGCGCGCGCGCGCCCGCGAGTGTGAAAGAAAGGGAGGAAACTTGCGCGCGCGTAAAATGTCGTAGATGGAATAATACATTATTCCACAATGAAACCATTAAAATAATAGGAAAGCATTAAAACCATAATGAAGCCATTAAACTTCAAGAGAAATAATGAGATCAAAATAGTTTAGTCTAGCGACGAATGCAATAAAGAAATAAAAGTTGAATTATACAAGGAATTAAGTTTTTAGTCATCTCATTTCAGCAGTTATCAGTTCCATGTGTTGTTGCATTTTCTTAAAAGAGAAATTTCCATTAATAACGTTTAAAAGTAGACAGAAAGTGTGACAATGAACGACACTGCTTCTGTTATTCATATGTTATAATATCTCTGCATGGGACAAATTAGTAACAAGTATTTATATATTGTATATGACATAGCGGTATATAAAATACTTTTTGGAATAATGCATGTTTGTCGTTCCTTTCTGTCAGCTATTCTGTTCTGTCCGTGTATTAAGATGTAATGATACCACGGATATAATAATGCCTAAAATGGGATGGAGATGTAAGAATATTCTTTAAGGCTATGAAAATCAGGAAGAAATTTACAATATAAATATTATTCATAGAAATAAAATATAAGTAGATAAGTTTGCTCATCGCCCGGCTCACATTCCTCTCTGGTTTTTTGAACAGAAGTAGAGGTTTATCCTTTGTTTCCTATTTAGGATTGGGTTTCCGCTTCCTTCTAAAGTCTTTTCATTCTCCTTCACTCCCAGTAGACACTTGCATCTTTGGGGTTATTGCTTTGCATGTGGAAAATTAATTAAAAAAGTGATCTCATCATATATATATATATATATATATATATATATATAATGATGATGAAAACGGAGACTTTAGAAACCCATAGTAATATTTTATTTCTTAAGACCGATTCTTCGGTCTCGTCTCATCATCTATTACATCGAGCTGTCTTTGGATTTATATCCTCTTTGGAATTATCCATACAAATTATCAAATAATATTATATATATATATATATATATATATATATATATATATATATATATATATATATATATTTATTCATGGAAAAACAAAAGAAGTTGATTAGTTTTATTATTTTGTTTCAGTTAAAAACAACGTTCATATAAGCAACTCCTTTACATAAGATAAAAAGGATTAATAATATATATGTTAAAGCATATATATTATATATATTTATAAGCATTCTTATTTCGATTATTTACAAGCAGTCTATCCTCATCTTTGTTGATATTATCACAAAATTTCGGCCGCTGAGTTTCCTGGTCTTCTTCAGGTGAAAAATCAGGGCAGGCTTCAGGGAATTTCGAATTATCTCCCTTGTTTTCTTTCTGCTGGAAAAATGATGTACTAGATTATCTCCCTTGTCGTCTTCGTTCTGTTCTAAAGATAATGTCGGTGAATAAAGGAGGCTTAGATGAAAAAGGCTACGGGAGGTAATCACGTCAACGTCGAACAAAGGGCTTTAATGGAGAGGCACCATTTACAAGACACAGACACTATATATTCGTTAGCTTAAGACGTTTCTAATGGATAAACGCAACAAACAAGTTTATTACTGATAGAGATAGTTTCCGTCAATTCATTCTATAGGTTAAAAGTTTGTAACGTGATCAAAACAAGAAACACAAGTGATGCAGATGTGTCTGCGTGCTGAGACACACGTTTATTGAACCTGCAATGGACTGCGAAATTTAAATAGGTAAAATTTGGAAAATCCAGAGACTAGATTACAGCAGACGATTTTTTTGTGAAGTGACGTTTTCGTGAAAGTTTATACAGATGCAAGCACGCATTGAACATGCGTGATTGTGAATGTGCATTTATATATTTACGCACAAGTATTTGGAGAATCATTTTGACAATGGCTTATGGAATTACGCTTCTCCACTCAAAGAAAAAGAACGACCGCAAAGACACTATAAAACAAAATGCGTGCATGGCCATCAAATGACAAGCGTACAACACTCTTTACTTATTTACGTGTTTATATATGCTGTATTTTTACGAACGTTGATTTACCGAGAATAAAAGACACTATAGCATAAATTTTGCGCCTGCGCACATCACGTATATAACGAGATTAGTGGTTCTAAAACTTTTTGGGAGGTTCCTGCACCCTTACGTACCAAAATAAAAACCTAACGCCCCCACATATTAAGACACACCCCATTCATAGTATTAGGTATACTGCAAATTCAAAGCATGCAATCTAATGCTGTACCCACGCATATATGACGTGATGTAATGGTTAGCAAGCTTTGTCTCACTAGAAAAATTGCGACTGAGTAACGATTTCGATCCTCACTGTGTGACTCATACTTTCGGCCTTGTGACACATGTAAGCTGCGCTTAGAAAAGCAACATATTTGATGTTTTTGAAATATACATATAACATGACAGGATGCTTCAGTGAAATATTTGAGGAAACCATCACAGCAGACACATTGTTTTTTTTTTTTTTTATTTCTGTTAGTCATATTTTATTCTTTTTAAATTTGTGTTCTTAGTAAAAGTAATGCCAATTACAACAAAATACTGGAGAAAAATATAAGGATATATTATAAGAAATTTAAGTTACATGAGCAGACATTATTTACATTATTCGGACTATTGTACTCATCTTTGTCGCCATATTTATCACAACGTTTCGGCCGTTGTACGCTCCGGCCTTCTTCAGGTGGTTGGAATGTCGAACTGAACCCTTTATTTTGCTCACCGGGGTAGACTGTTCTAGTTCCCCGTGCCATGTTTGATGGATGTCAGTTAATTTCCCTCTGAAAGTTCTCCATTGCCTTAACCGGGTATTTTTATTGAACCCACACTCTTTGGGTCCTGTCACTGGATCTAACCAACCCCTTTATCCACTGTACCATGTGTCCTTGGGGACATACGGGTATGAATTTCTGGGTATTATAAACCTAATGTCATCAGCAACCATTTTTACCAGTGCTCATATTGCAATTTTTACTGTTATCATTGCATGTTTTTACCAGAGCTCATATTGCAACTATGTTGTTATCCTTGCTTTTCTCTGGCACTCCTTATTACTGGTTCCTATATTGTATTTATTTCTATGCTTGGTCGGCTCAGGAGATTTTTGTGGCCTAGCATGTGAAACGTTGTGATAAATATGGCGACAAAGATGAGGACAATAGTCCGAATAATGTAAATAATGTACATAATACCTCATCTCAGAAATATAGGCATACATGAGCAGACATCAAATTTTCAGAGATAAGCAGACGCTTTGATGTGCTCTTCCTTAATTTTTAATTTTCAAAATATTTATGGTACATTCTGATCAGCAGCGTTTGTTTACTACTACATCCGAACCTATGAATGATTTCCCCGTCAAATTAATGGCTCTGCGAAGTATGTTCTCAGAGCCTACATGTTTGGTGTATAAGGAATTGCTAATCGGAGTCGACAACAAGCTGCTATGAGAATTCAGATCGCCCTGGTCTACAAGTAAAACAACACAGAAGAATTAGTCAAGCCATCGAAAGACGATAATTAAAACGAACAACTCGGTTGCTCTATCAGAAAGAAAAGTCTTCAGCTGGTGGCATTTTGATCTAAATCTTCGTTGTTACCACAAGAAAAAGAAACAACATATTTTCTTCATACAAAAAAAAGTGTACCAAATGCGTCACTAAAAAAATATCCAGAGAAGTATTTCTCGTTTTCTTTTACTAAATATGGTTTTCACTTTAACGGACCTTCTTAAGTATTATATTAACAGCAGTTTGCTAAATTTGTACAAGCTGTTGAATTTAAATATTGTATGTAATAAGATAATTTTATTTGTAAGGAGACATATTCTTTTTTCTTGTTTAATTTACTTGTTATTGGCCAGCCTTATTTACACAAAGTACTATAATACTTAGTACAATAATTGTTGTTATCTCACATATTTGTTTAAAATAGTTTTCATGGGATTTTTTAATAAAGAAATCCTTTAATTTATGAGTACAGTAAACCAGTTTATTTTAATATTTTAGTTCGTTTAATAATAAAATCAGATTTATATATTTTCTGTAATTTTATCTTCTGTCTTCATGTGAGGGTTGTGCCTGTATATCAGCCTCTCAAAATCAACATCAACATTTGAAGGGGACTAAGTCAGTTCCTTTACTTGGAACGGAATTGGCTGACAGCACTGAAACCTCGTTCCACTAAATATGGTGGTTTTTTAAGCGTAGCTCAAATGAGACACCCAGTGAGGATCAAACTCACTACTCAGTCGTAATTGTTCTAGTGAGACAAGCTTAATATAGGGATTTTTCTAAGCGTAGCTTAGATGTGGCGCAAAGCCGAAAGTATGGGGGCACCCAGTGAGGATCAAACTCATAACTCAGTTGTAATTGCTCTAGAACGGTCCTATTAAATATAATATTGGGAAAGCAATAAAGTACATATTTATTTTATTCCGCAGTGCTGGGTAGCGATCAGAAATGTCTTTGAGTAACCAAAATTCGTGATTTTTAAAACATTGGCCTCAACTCAATATTCTTTTGGGGTGGAATCAGTTCTTCCTCCATAATCCCTAATCACCTCAGTGCTTATATCGATGAATGGATTGATCACCCAATCTCAAGCCAAAAAAAAAAAAAGAAAATCCTTAAATCTGTCAGATATGTCTATGTGATGCTCATCCGGGTGTGCACAATATATTTGAAGGTCATCATCTGATATATTCTCCTCTACTTCAGTAAGGCTTGGAAACTGAGATTTCACAACGGGCTATAACTGTATAAACTGAAAAACTGTAACTCAGGCAAAAAGAAAAAAAAAGAAAAAGAAAAAAAACATGGAGAGGATTGATCTGATAGATTGATTTCATTCTCTTGAAGTTTTAAATTATTGTATCTGACGGCCTATAAGGTGCACATTTTTACTAAAAATACCTTTTAAAATTCCCCTGCGTCTTATATGCCATATGTAGGTTTACTAATTTTACTAATTACTAATTTTTTCTTGATTTGCCCTGCTGAAATTGGGGTGCGTCTTATACACCTGTGCGTCTTATATGCCATCACATACGGTAGTTTCATTGAACTTGGTGAATATATCAGATAAGTAAGCAACGTTATGTTTGATGTTTGGTAGTTTATTACACAGAACATAATTTCAATCTTCGAAGAATTCAACAACTGTGTTAAAAAGAGAATAGAAACGTTTTCTGTGTGCAAGCAATTAACGTTCAAAATCGTCACCATTCTCATGGCGGATTTGTTGAAAGAGTCACGAATTGAGAAAACGTGCTGCTTTTGTTTTATTTAATACTGTGATAACCGTGCTCAAGTATTTGCGAAATTGACCAATTAGGACTTTTTTTTGCCCGTGGATTATACAATGTACCGTAAACACTCCAGGCACAAATCATTTTTCAAGACACTAATAAAGCCACGATGACGACCTATCATCGATTTTGAACTGTCTGTTGCACAAGCAAGAATGTCTTTTTTGAAATAATACTCAAGAACACAAAAGTTCTTACTTTCCTTCTTGTCTGTCGTTGTCTTGCAAATAACAGCTCTTGTAATATTCGTTTATCTCTTGCGAAACAAACAAGAAGTAAAGATTCATTGCTTGGCAGACGAGCCCCATCCAACTATAAGCTAAATTCTGTATTCCTTAACATGTTGTGTAATGTTTCCTCACTATTTTCAGCCATTTCATCCAATCTTCATTGAACTGAGAGAAATAACCTTAAAAATTGGTTCAGGTGATTTATTTAAAACTGTGTACACAATTTCTCTTATTGAAGACAGCAGGCTGCTATACCCCGATCGTGTAAGGCTTACCAGATTTGGATAATCAGCAATAAGATGTATGATGCACACAAACTTTCAATGGATTGTTGTGAAATGCTAGCAAACAAATTTCCAATAGTTTTCTTTTTTCAGAAAGTTATCACGAAATGTCTGAAAATGTCAAGTTTTTGTCAGCTCTATCAGGATTTGTTGCGGGTCGGTGTACGCATTGTGAGATAACACGTTTGTTTCTAGAAATGCCTACAACAGACATGGCAGACTCGGAGTATGAGTCCACCAAAAGAAATGTGAAAAAACAAAAACAAAAAAAGAACAAGAACTGATATGATGTACAAACAAATTAATATGTATTAACTAACAAAGGTTTACAAATGACAAAGACATTAATCTGTGTGTACGAATGAATGTGAAAATTTTTTGGTCCCAAGTATATGGAGTGAGTGAATATGTGTACGTATGTATGTGTGTATATGTGTATTGTTCATGACGTTTCCAACAAATGGAAAAACGCAATCATCTGCGCGAGATTTACATTGTTGTAGTATCAACTGAAAAGTGAGAAGAGAGAGAGAGAGAGAGAGTATCACCGTGGGTTGGAGGTCGTTCCCAAGTAGCGGTTTCAAAAATCAGGAGGAGGTAACTCGACAAATGCATTTTCTTAGCATGTTCACGGAGCCTTGAAGGTTTCATAGCTTTACTTGAGAGAAGAACTCTTTCATAAAGTAAGCACATTAGTCACTGTTGGTTATTTTGACTGAAAACATAGAATTTCGGTAGATGTCATTGAAATGTCATTATGTGTCACATTACTTAGAAAATAAAATCTCTGATATTCCTTTCTACATCTCTTCTTATTGTCTCTTCTCAGTTTCAATTTTGACAATAATTGTGCCAAAGATGGTAATACGAAATTTATCTCTAGAATTCAGATAGACTTTTGTTACATCTCCATCATTTGGTACCTTCATACTAATAGGCTTACGATTTGGTAGTTGCATTGTGAGCAGCATCTGGTAGCATTTACTTTGTAGCTGCTTCATGTCTTTAAAATTCATCTCGTGAAGTGCACATTTGGTCAGTCAATGATCCATACAGATCTGCACATATTTTTAAGTTTACATCTTCATGCTGGATAGCAGACTTTGAAAGCATCATATGCCCGCTGCAGATGTTGAGTACAAAGGTCAGAGTTTACAGCATGACCATCTGGAATAAGCTCAAAGCGCAACACCACCTGGAAATTGTACCAAACACACAATATGACTTTCTGTTTAAACCACCCTTGTTTGACAACAGGTTCTGAAATTTGAAACCACGTCAAGCAAGAACTCATTTTTCATAGTAGAAGGTCTTTATGACATTGGTTTGTCTTCGAGACTGTTCTTACGGTCTTTGAAACGTCTGAATCAGTTTTCGTGCCACATTTTCGTTAAAAGTTCCTGAGCTTTCCACATCATTAATTTCTTTTGTCGCTGCACTTGAACTCAGCCCTTTTTTTCACAGGTTGCAATGTAATGTCAATCCTTATCTTCTGTCTTCTTAATTCTTGTTCTTTTATTGTCCTCTCGCCTTAATAGTAGTTTTCTCTCATATTCTCTAACACTCAGTAACCCTTTGCATCCTAGTGGCTTTATTGCCTTTAATCTTCAAAAATTTAAATGTAATATCAATCCTTATCTTCTGTCTTCTTAATTCTTGTTCTTTTATTGTCCTCTCGCCTTAATAGTAGTTTTCTCTCATATTCTCTAACACTCTGTAACCCTTTGCATCCTAGTGGCTTTGTTGCCTTTAATCTTCAAAAATTTAAATGTAATGTCAATCCTTATCTTCTGTCTTCTTAATTCTTGTTCTTTTGTTGTTCTCTGCCCTTAATAGCGATCATTTCTTCTTGTATTCTCTAACACTCACTAACTCCGTGAATCCTAGTGGCTTTATTGCCTTGCTTGGAGCGAGATGATTTTTATAAAAATGGGTAGCATTTTTATTATTTTTTTTATCGAACAATATCATTATCTCTTAGACTACTTGACAAACTGTTTTAATGAAAATTTAGAATAACCAAAGAAAAATTAATTTTTCAATATTTTTCTCGTTAAATAAGCGTCACTTTCATTTTGCTATCGAAAAGAAAACTTTTTCTTTTCTTTTATAAAATAAACAGAGAAAAGATTTACAAATTTAAAGTCTATCGAAAGGGTCATTGATTTGTGTATAAATCAATCAGGATTCCGTTAACTGTTGGGTGTGTTTTCTGAATAGGGTTAAGGAAAACGTGTATTAGTCTCAATACAGAAAGTGTCCAGATGTTTCATGTGTCACGTCAGATTGAGAAGTTGTGAACTTTCACACTAACGTTTCAGATTTCAATTTGAGTAGCAACACTCGAACGTAACAGTGTTAATAAAACACTGTTCACCAAAATTGATGCGAGAATAAAACAATAGAATCTGTCTATATTTGCCCCCAAGGACACATGGCACAGTGGATAAAGGCGTTGGTTAGATTCAGTGACAGAGTTCAATACCGGGTTAAGGCAGTGGTGAATTAACCAACGCCTTTATCCACTGTGCTATGCGTCCTTGAGGGGAATTAACAGGAGATAACTGATAACTGACATCCATTGCACATGGCACGGGGAACTAGAACAGTCTATCCCAGCGTGCGAAATAAAAGGGTTCGACATTCCAACCACCTGAAGAAGGCCGGAGCGTACAACGGCCGAAATGTTGTGATAAATACGGCAACAAAGATGAGTCAATAGTCCGAATAATGTAAATAGTAATACGTGATGTAGATGGTGCCACCGAAGGTAGTTCAAATACAGATCACTTTTCTGGGATTGCAATTCAATTTTGGTTCTTTTTTTTTACCATTCTTAAGATGTGGATGTTCGGCTGGTGTAAGGAGAATGTAATTCTTGGAATGAAAAATCGAGGAGCCGAGTTTGAATTCTATTCGGGTTCGTTACATTCGCTTAGAAAAGTATGACTCCATTTCGACTCTCCCCCAGCTATGGGTGAAACTTCTACCTGAAAAAATTATTGTTATTCTCAAAAATTTAATGCAATATTAATTCGCAAACAAGAAATTTCGTTATAATTCCAAATATGTTTCGTTTTTAAGTAACCCACAAAGGTAGGTTATTTTTTATTGTTAGTTTACTCAATACAAGCACCAAGAGCCACTCAAGGTAGAGTAATATTGTAAAGGAGGGGGAAGTAAGAAAGTATTATGAGGATGAATAGGGTATAACCTGGACTTCAAGAGACTAAGAATGTAGTTGTATTCTTTCGTTAGTTTGTTCTACAAAGATCTGAAGAAGACGTTGTTTGAATTTGAACTTGCCTTTTTTTGTGTGTGTGTGTGTCTCTACGCCCTCCTCTCTCTTCTTGCTTTCCTTTCATTATCTGCGATACTAAGCATGATACACACCATATACAGTCACGAGCGTATTAGTATGCAGATGTTTTTTGGAAACATTTTTTTAGTCATTTGGTTCACTACAGTTTCATATTTTAAAAATGGATTGATTGATTAATTTGCTTGTCGATGGAGCTAAAAGATTTTAAGTTTCACCAGCTCGCGTCCTGGGTAAGACGATAACTTACATCCAACAGCAAGGCCTCTGATCAGGAGGTTTTAGGAGCGTGGAACCACCTCTTAATTGCTGGTGTTCCCAGATCCATCATGACCCAGGGTGGTAGCACCTGTCAGGGTCCCAGTCACGGGTAAATAGTTCCCCCCCCCAAAAAAAAAAAAGTGGGTTCAAAACACAGTAAAAGTGTAAAAATAGGTTTTAATAACAGAAATACTTTGTAAAAAATTATTACCAGCAATAAATTTTTGAAGAAAAATTATTACCAGTAATACATTTTTTTAAAAATATTACAAGCATACATTATTTTAAATATTACCAGCATACATTATTTTAAATATTACTAGCTATACATTAAAACAAATTTCCAGCAATATATTTTTGAAGGAAAAAAATATTACCAACAATAAAAATTTTGTCGGCATTAAATAACCCATTGAGGTTGATATGCCATAACCAAACGAAACCAAACCAAAGTTCCACTAGCTCAGATCTTCATGTTAGACATTTTCATGACGGTCGTCCTCGAGTATTGAATCCAGAGGTTGGCAGTGAATATTTCGGAGACAGTAGGAAAGCGTAGTGAAGGTTCGCAGTGGATATCACAGCAGAGCGTAGTTCATCCTTCTCTTGGTCGCCTTTGGTCCTTCCGGTAGAGGAAACAAGATGGCCGCCTTTATACACGACGAATACAGTGTTGGGCGGCTTCTGATTGGTTAACCTTCTATTGGTCGACTATAAAGGGAAATAAGTCATTCTGACTCGCTCACTAGTTATGGGTAGTATATACCCAAAAAACCGTAACACTTCACAGCTAGGACCCGCTTGTCCACCTTCACAGTAGTAAACTATTTCCATTCTCTTTTTGTCAGTACCAGATTGGTGGCAATGTCTCACTATTTTACAGCTGCAATGGCTAGATATAACCGTAAATTCTATGTTAACAGATCCTTCTCTCGCACTTCTCGCCTGTGGAAATCTCTTCCGATTTCTTGCTTCCCAGTCAACTTTGATCTCCAAAAATTCAAATGCAATATCAATCGTTATTTTCTCTCTTCTTAATTCATATTCATTTAAATTCATAAAGTCTAGGTACCATAGAGGAAAGTTCATTAGAACCATGAAAGTATTTATGGAAAAGGTACAGGGAAGCTATATTACGGCGGTGTGAAAGTGACTGCATGTGAAATGCCAGGACAGGACCCATAAAATTGCAGATTCTTCTTTGGATCTTATCAAGAATCTCTAAATGTGTATCAGAAGCACCAAAGTAGATGTCGCAGCAATATTCGAATTATAGGCGTAAAATTTGTAAGAAGGATGATGGCGAGAAAAACAAATGTCTGGCACGACACAGTGAAGCAACTTTTCTAGAAGCAGACCAAGCAATTGATTCAATGTAATCTTTCCACTTCATGTCAGTGGAAAATGTTATTCAGAGAAGGCGCAACGAATGACTCTCGTGGAGGTTAGCATCAGCCATGCTGATGGAAGGCTGAAAGGGGGTCTTTCAGATGATTGATAGAAAGCAGTTTCGTTTTTGAAGCGTTAAAATTAACAAGTAATTTCTTATCGCAATTAACAGAAGATTGTCGGTCATTTTTTAGATCAGCTGCCAATTTGACCTTATCGGACTGATCAGCCTTATTATTAAGCCAGGTGTAAATGGGGTGGGGTCATCAGAATAGATACTGAGTTGTTCTCATTCAATCAGATAAAAAAGAAAAGAAAAAGAAATTAACCTTCCAGCTGAAATATTCAGGATGCAACATAATTTAAATTAAATATCGCATGACATTTTTCTAACAGAATTTATAATTTTCCCCTCCGTTTATTTTTCTTTCTTTCTTTCTTTCTTTCTTTCTTTCTTTCTTTCTTTCTTCAATCTTCATTTTCTTTCTTTCTTTCTTTCTTTCTTTCTTTCTTTCTTTCTTTCTTTCTTTCTTTCTTTTCTCAGACTATTTAAAAACTTTGTCAAAAATACAGATTCACTTTACATATTCCAGTTTGAAGAAAATATGGAAAAACAAAAATCCGAATATGCAAGTATGCTGTTTTAATGTTGTTTCAATGTCGACGTCAGACGTTTCGGTCTGGTAGACCTTCTTCAGGACATAATTATTAAAACATAATTAAAATTAGACGATATTCAAGTCAACATGAAAAGACGATAGACATAAGACTAATCAAAACAGAATAACTGAAGATTTAAAGATCAGCGTTCCGTTTCGCAATACGATCACGTCGGCGTCACGTGGGCGATGTTGTGAAAACGTATTCCTAAAATAGAGTATATTTTAAATGAAAAATAATTTTATTTTAATCTAAAATTTATAAGTACGTTTGTCGAGCATTAATCTTGCCAGAAAAGGGGAAATATTAAAGAAGCCGGGTCTAATATTCACCGTGCGTAAGATAGATATATGCCTGCCTCATAAATCCGTCTAAGATTTTTATTATGAATATATTTTAAAATCTATTGTTTAATCTTTTTTTTTCTTACTTTATCATTTCTTTAAGTTTTGATAAATTTAATGGGGCTGAGATAATAATTTTAAACATTTTGTTTTGTGCGCATGCGTGTAAGATAAGGCATATCTTTTCACTGAGAATTATGTAACTAACCATATGCATTCTCACAAGCTTAGTATATATATATATATATATATATATATATATATATATATATATATATATATATATATAAAGTTATGTATTACTATTTATTGATGGAAGTTTGAATCCAAGAAAGGAAAATTTAGAAAATGGCAACCATTCTCAAGCTGATCGTGTTTCTATCTTGTGTCATAAATCATGTGTCGGCTCACAGGGACCATAACGAACATGGACATTTTAGGCCACGATTTCCCCGACCTGACGGACATTTGGACAGGAAACTGAACGAACTTGAAGATCAAATCATCAAACTCGAAAAGAAAATAGACATTTTGGTAATGGGCATCAATAAAAATGGTAAGTCACAGAATATTTTTCCTCAAATTCCTTCCTTCATTCCTTTTTCATTCCTCTCTATTTTCCTTCCTTTCTTCCTTATTTCTTTCTTTTTTCCTTTCCTTCTTTTTGTCTTGCTTCCTTCCTTTTTCTTTCTTCTCTACCACTCTTCCTTGCTTCTTTCTTTCTTTCTTTTTCTTATTTCTTCCTTATTTTTTCTTTCTTTTTATTCCCTCCTTTTTCTTTCTTTCTTTCTTTCTTTCTTTCTTTCTTTCTTTCTTTCTTTCTTTCTTTCGTTCCTTCATTTTTCTTTCTCACTACATTCCTTTCTCCCTTGACCTGGACTAATGTAGCAACGAAAAATCTCGTGACTTTTTCAGACACCGAGAAGCCATCAGGAGAGTTGGAAACACCTAATTTCAAATGCCGATTGGCGAGGTGATCACTCTCAGCCTCGTCGTGACGCAACACAGTCTTCCAATTCTCAATGTAGTCTACACTATATAGCGCGATTATCTCCCTTTAGGAAAGATGAATTTACGAGAGTCAAGTGATGGCCGTTAAATGACATCAGTTCGTAGTGTGTTGGACACAAGTTGCCATTTATCACACGTAGAGGCAACACCTGCCCGCTACGCTAAAAACCGCGCGAAAACATTGCCAAGTGGTTGGTGCTTTATCGATTCTGGTTGTTCAAATAGAAACGAGAAATTCTCTTTCACCTATCGACAACAAAACGATTCGACGAAAACAGAAATTCACTGGGACCCATTGTTTGGCTATAAATGGGGATAAACATTTTCTTTAACGAAGTCCGTGATGAAGATCCCAAAACTTTAAACACTTTATAAACAAGAATTTAAAAATATTTTAGTTTTTTGTACTTAAAAAAATAATTACCGTTTCTTACGATAAACCCATGGAGTGTTGTCTGTGTTTTATGTCTGAAAATGAAATAAAAGTTAATATATGCACGGGTTTAAAAATAAATGTATAAAATAAATCTTGATGGCGACTACGTGGGAAAATAGCGGCATAGTGATACTAACATATGCAGAAGGTTTATCGGCGTAGTTTGTTGCTATAGTAAATATTTATACCTTTTTGGAAATCTATCTATCTATTTATCTATCTATCTCACTCTGTTCATCTATCTATCTATCTATCTATCTATCTCACTCTGTTCATATCTATCTATCTATCTCACTCTATTCATATCTATCTATCTATCTATCTATCTATCTATCTATCTATCTATCACACTCTATTCATATCTATTTCACTTTGTTCATATCTATCTATCTATCTATCTATCTATCTATCTATCTATTTCACTCTGTTCATATCTATCTATCTATTTCACTCTGTTCATATCTATCTATCTATCTATCTATCTATCTATCTATCACAGTCTCTGTTCATATCTATCTATCTATCTATCTATCTATCTATCTATCTATCTATCTATCACAGTCTCTGTTCATATCTATCTATCTATCTATCTATCTATCTATCTATCTATCTATCTATCTATCTATCTATCTATCAACTCATTTTGAACTCGCCTATTCTAATTTTATATTCATGAACCCGGATATGGAAATCATGTGGAAAGCCTTGATATATTAAACAAGACATTGAAGTAAACAATTGACGTCGACAGTCACACAGTGTAAGACAGACGTATTTTTTTAGGCTTTGTTTTTTTTTCATAAGTCGAAATCTTTTAAACCAGACAAAAAAAGGAAGGAAGGAGAGTTTCCATCCCGGATATATCGTACAACCGTCAAGATTTTCATACTCTGACGTCTTTAGCTTTGGCTGCCAGCAATTGTTATAACCTGTCTGCTCACTTTTCGTAATCTCTCAACAGTCGAACTAAATCCAGATTTTACAAATCTACCAAAAATAAACCAAGTTTTGATAAAATTTTCGATGTTTATTCATAAATGAATGAATTTATTAATGAAAAGAATATTTTATAAGAAATGTTTGTGAAAATAGTTTGTAAGTCAATCAACACTTGCTTGATTTAATTTTATGTAATTTGTGAAAAATATTTATAAGCTAAAATATTTTCATTTTTATAAAGATAAGTTAGTTAATATTAGTCATTGTAACTTCTTATAGTAGGTTAAAATTTAATAGTTAATAATATAATAATTTGCTGACGGATTCTTATGTTCCATAACAAAATACATATATTCAGGGCCGGTGCCACGAAACCCACCCCCACCGCTTGGAGAATTATTTGGAGCTCCCGGGCAATGCTTTGTGACCCTCACTATCTTATCAACATTTGCTTTTTTTCTACCTACACTTATATAGGTTACAAATTAAATTAAACAAAAATGATTATCAAAGGATGAAAAAATTTCGCAAATTTTGACGGGATTCTGGGGTCTTTTTTAAGCAAATATTCGTGAATTTGTTTTGTTCATGCCATGTCGAGGAAAAACAGACGATATAAAATTCACTATATTTTTTATCCATAATGTATTAGCACACGAGCAATGACCACGCCTCATAAAATTCTCATTGGCTATGGTCAACTCCTGTGCCATGTAAGTTGTATAGAGATATTTACCTGGCCTCTCCACTAAAGCAGAATGTGACATAAGTCCATGGGGAGCACGATTTACATACGTATGCATATAGGAGAGGGCAAAAATTGTTTTGTCCTGTCCCGGCGAAAGCTGTTACGTTCGCATCGATATTAAACCGACCCCTCCCCTATTGCTGCAATGAGGAAGGTGCAGCCACAGTGTTAAAATCCCGGGTACAGAGCAAATTCTCCCATCTAAAATCATATTTTTTACATGAGGTATTCTAACTATTTACATTATTCAGACTGTTGTCCTCATCTTTATTGCCATATTCACGACGTTTCGGCCGTTGTACGCTCCGACCTTCTTCAGGATCTGTTTATATTTCTGAGATGTGGTATTCTAACTATTTACATTATTCAGACTGTTATCCTCATCTTTATTGTTATATTCACGACGTTTCGGTCGTTGTACGCTCCGGCTTTCTTCAGGTTCTCCTATATGACAGTGAATGTTGGATGACCACCTTAAGTTTATTTACATTATTTTCTTCGGACTGTTGTCATCATCTTTGCTACCATGTTCACTTTTGTACTTGAATATGACAACTGTACGCTCCGTCCTTCTTCAGGTGACTGAAATTTCTGACTAAACCCTTTATTTCGTCCACGTGCCATACCTCTTCCGGATGTCTCAGCATTAGTTATCTCCCTTTAACTCAACTCTCCAAGTTTTTTGTTCGCCTCAGCTGTAGCCAGGTATTGAACTCACAACTCTTTGGGTCAAGTCACTGGACTCAACCAACGCTTTTATCTACTGGGCTATATGTCCTTGAGGACTTCAGTGTGTGAATTTTGAAGGAGAGAGTTGAAGCAACAGAAATGTGGTACTACAGAAGGATGCTGAGGATACCAGAGACCGAACATGTGAGCAACGACAAGGTTTTAGAGAAAATGGAAACAAAAAAAATCTTACGCAGGAAGAGACTATTGAAGTTTCTGTGGCACATAATGAGGAAAGAAGGCTTGGAAAATCTGATACTCACGGGACAGATAAAGGGCAAAGAGGGGCAGAGGAAAACAACGCGTTGCATACTTAATGAGCTTGAGAGTGTTCTCTCTTGACTTTTGTACCCTTTCATAGACGTGTCTATCACGTAGGCCTACACACATTATACACACACACACACACACACACACACACATACATTCTCTTTTTCGTCACGTGCCTTTAAAGACTTTCTTCTTTTATTGTAACCCGCATATAAGAGACCCGGATATAAGAGAAACCCGGATATAAGAGAAACCCCGGATATAAGAGAGATTTTCTCTGGTCCCAAATTAGAGCCCATACTTACCTAAACAAAATAGACCAAACCCGGATATAAGAGAAACCCGGATATAAGAGACTTCTTCTCCGGTCCAGACAACTCTCTTATATCCGGGTTACACTGTAATGGTAATACCGTTCTGTCAATACACGCAATTAGCTGTCGTTTTTTTTTTTATTTTTTATTTTTTATCTTGTCACTCATTTTTACTTGGACTCACGTTTAATCCGCCAATATCATTTGTGGGATAAATTTTCTGGGAGCCCGTATCCTTGGTGTTGATTCGCCCAACATCACGGTGACTAAATATTTACCCCTAAATAATAATAACGATTCTGCAACAATCTTAAACCACGTCATTTTTAGAGACGAGTAACGTAATATTGTGCTGCAGGAAGAACGCCACACATTGACGCCGCTTCGGGATAATTTGAAAAAAATCCCAGAAAAATTAAAAAAAAAAACTTACAAGTAAATTTTTCAAAAATAAATATTCATTGTAGATTTTTTCAATGTCAAATCTGAGAGAAAATAATGCGATTTATTAAATTATGCAAGCGTCAACATAAATTATTTTTTGAGTTTTTTTTTAATTACTTTTGTAAAGTTTCTTGACAATTTTTCAAGATTTTCTGGTTTGATTGCCAAAAGGTTTTCACTGAAATAATCTTCAGAGAATTTACTTCATAAAATTATATAAAAAAATACCCCCACCTCATTTTTAAAAGTATTCACGATATATTAAAATAGTGTTAGTTAACTGCTCCTGTCAAAAATTATTTCTACAAAATTTTCTAATAAAATGACCTGGTCAGTATACAGTTAATTCATAAATAAATAAGTATTAAAGATTTAATTTAAATCGGATAATTCTTCAATTAGGTCCATATATTTTTTTTTAAACAAGGTAGCGTTTTTGTTTTGTTTTTTTTTGTTTTTCTTTTTTCGCTCGTATCTAAGTAAAAACGCATTCATTTTTTGCCGGTACTTAGAGCGTAATATTTTGAAGCGTCGAGGAAGAGCAGAAGAAAATAATACAGCCCAAACTGGGAGTAGCGATTGAAATAACTTTCCTGGTTCAAACAGTCAAGAAGATATGGGGGCATGTGCAGTGAAAATGCGAGCGGAATTTTGATAGGTATCCAGGGTGACGACACGATGGACGTGAGTTCTGACAAGGGCCATAGTAGCAGTAGTAGGCATAAGTTCAGGGGCAAGAGCTAAGAATAAACGATCCCTACAGATGCGAACACATGATAATCACAGCGACTCAGATTCAGCCGACCTTTCAACCCCCGCGGCATTTAGGGAAAGGAAAGTCGAAGGAAAGTACTGAGCATACATGTACATCTAGTAAGAGGGGTGAGAACAGGGAAACTAGTGGTAGAGGGGAAGGGCACGTGGAGCAAAGACGAAAACGGTAGGAAAAAGAAAAAAAAAAATGAGACTTAGTTAATGTGCTCAGCTCATAGAAATGATTTTTTATTTCAAGGGAACGACTTCTCTGCTATTTAGGCGTAATTGGGTTAATTAGTATTTAAAATATAAGAGTAGACTTCTAAGTGCTGTGTCTCTTCAGGACGTAGGCGATCATGGTTCTCCACAACTTACTGTTGTTTGTAGCTTTTTTTTTTTTTTTTTAATAATGTTCACCCAATACGAAGCCCAAGAGCCATTCAAGGTAGAGGGTTATTGTGTAGGGTTGTATTAACATAGGAAAGAACAAACGTTATGATTATACAGCTGAAGGTACTTTAGCTGGAACCGGAAACCCAATCCTGAACCGGAAACAAGAATTTCTATTTCCTTCTAAAGGGTGCGATGGGTAAATTGTCGTTATTATATATTTTTAATTACGCGCATGCGCATTGTTTTTTTTTTTTTTTTTTTTAATTTTTGTAGATTGCACAGTATAGTAGGGTCAGCACCGTCTGTGAGAAAAAAAAGAGCACATAACACAATTCATTTCGGTAGATATTTGGAAACGGCATGATGTACTGCTTGGCATTCGCACCGGAAGTTCCAATACGAACATTTCAGAGTGTTTGTGTGTCCATCTGAGGACAATTCAGAGAATTCGGAAAGAGTTGGATGAGTCTAATTGTGATTACAGTGTTTGGAGTGATATGTGGTGGTGACGTTATGCCTCCATTCATCTTCCCACAGGGACTCAGACTCAACAAGGAGGCCTACATCAAGTGCCTTAAGTTCTGCTTTGGGTCAAGAGGGTGGCTGCTGGAAGACTCTATGTCTGTCTGCACCATACCACACAAGCAAGAGAACCCAGTCATAGCTGTTAGACAATTTCTGCGACCACATCACCCCTTGCATCTGACCACCTAACTCCCCAGACTGCAACCCCCTTGATTACTATGTGTAGGGCGCAGTTGAGTGAGAGACTAACAAAACTCCTTGTAACACCGACGATGACCTGAGGGCAAGGATTATGGCACATTCACGAACTTAAACAAGGACAGTTGCAAATGATTCCGAAGTCGTCTGGAGGCCGTGGTTGAAGCCAATGGCAATTTTATTGAATAAATTTACTCGTGTGTTATTTTCATTTTTGCGTCATTTAGACGACAATTTATCCGTCGCACGCTGTATACTCCTAACGCTTGTGCTTTCTTAGTAAGGTTATTCCTTTCTCTATCCTTGCTTTTACTATGTCCCGTGTTTGTTATATTCTCCAAGTCATCTTTCCTCATTGTGTTCCTTCTAAATTTTATTCGTCTCGTCCTGATTGTAAATATAAATCTCCTTTTTGTTTGAATTTTCCTTAAAACTTCCTCGCTACTCACACGTTCAGTCCATGGGATTCTCAGCATCCTTCTGTAGAATCATATTTCTGTTGATTCAAGTCACTCCGCGTGTGGGGAGATTGTCCAGCATTATATAGGAGGACTGATATTACATAATAGTTAAGCACTCTTTTCTTTGTTTCTAGTTACATTTTCCTGTTTTTTAATACTTTGCTTAGCTTTTAGAAGTCATTTTTAGCTATCCCAATTCACCATCGGATTTTGGTGTTGTATTTTCCGTTCTTTGTTAGAACACTTCCTAGATATTTAAATTTTTGTACTTACTTGATTTTAGTGTATCCACTACACTCATAAATTAAAAAAAAATATGTGTAGCCGTGGACTGCTTGGACAGCGGCCACTCCTGACAAGGGGCCATACAAATACACATACATTCACATACGCAGACACATTGTCAGCGTACGTGGACTTCCTCCGTTCCTCTGTTCCGTTACAGAACTGTCTAACAATAATAATTATAAATAAAATATTTAAAGACGCACATGTGAAAACTTAACGATATGAAGAACTTAAGAGAATATACCGTCATTTTTTATGGCATGCGTGTTACGTGATGCTTGTGTTGTTTAGGTAGAAACAGGTCTCCTGAAATATTTTTATCCCGCAATAATTATTGCATTTATACGAAGAAACGGTATTTTTTGTGTTGTCTTGCCAGAAAGCAAACAAAAAGACATTTCATGTTACTTAGGGTCGGTTCTCGAAAACCTCGACTGCAGGGCCCAAGTCTAATTGGGGGTCTCGGCAGTGTTTTGTCACCCTCGCCGTCTTATCAATATTTGCTTTTTCTACCTATATTTATTGCATGCGTTACGGATTAAACTAAGCAGAAATGATTATTAAAGAACGAAAAATTTTCGCGGATTTTGACGTCAGTCTGAGGGTCTCTTTTTTTTCGTCCAAATTTGTTTTGCCCTTTCAAAAAAAGACTATAAATCTCGAAAAAAAAAAAAACACTATATGAATTTCGAAAAAAAAACACTATATAAATTTCGAAAAAACACTGCATAAATATCGGAAAAACACTATATAAAATTCAGTATTTTTATCCATAGCGTTGAATGTATTAAGATTATTAAAAAAAAAAACGGAACAAAAAACAGACTCAAGTTGATGCTAAAAATTGCCTCAAAACATTGTTGATCAATTTAAAATGTAATGAACCATTATAGAATGACTCTAATTTGTATTTATCGTAATTCCTCATGTATAATCGACATTTTTTTTATAAAAAATAAACAAAATCAGATTTGCGTATTATGCACAGCTACAAAATATCTCAAGGCGTTCGTTAGATCCAGTGACAAGACCCAAAGAGTGTGAGTTCAATACCCGGTTAAGGCAGTGGAGAACTTTCAGAGGGAAATTAACAGGAGATAACTGATAACTAACATCCATTAAACACGGCATGTGGAACTAGAACAGTCTTACCCAGTGAGCGAAATAAAGGGTTCACTTCGACATTCCAACTACCTGAAGAAGGCCGGAGCGTACAACAACCGAAACGTTGTAATAAATATGGCGACAAAGATGAGGATAATAGTCCGAATAATGTAAATAGTGTACATAATACCTCATCTCCGAAATATAGACAGATACAAAATATCTTTAAAAATTGCCGTAAAATGAAATAAGAATTATCATAAAACTAAATTAGAATAATATTATTCTATGTTAAAACCATTTTTTTAAATAAGTGCAGGAAACGCTGGCCATAATGAAATTGGAAAGGGATAATTCACAGGGTTTGATTGCCAGACAAGAGGTGCGCATTATGTATGAGTAGAAGCCTTTTCCCACACTTTCAGCACAATTTTAAGTGTGCGTATTATGGATGAAGGTGTATTATACATGGGGAATTAAAGTAGATAGATTTATTTATTTTCAATTTTTTTAGATGAGTTGTTCACCTATATTTCATATGATTTATTATTTACATAATTAAGTTACAATGAAATTTATATTTTATATGAATACTACCTTATGAAAATTGAGATGTAATATAGATTCAGGGAGGGGTACGAGACTTTTGCATCGGCGTTGTATCATACTCCTGCACCCTGGTGCAGATGGATACAAAATAGTCACAGTTTTAGCTTTTAACAATTGTATTTTGTCATTTTGCAACAAGTGTCATGAAGAATAACATACCACAAGAATAAACTGCATGACCCGACCCGATCCGACCTGACCTGATCCGACCTGACCTGATCCGATCCGACCTGATCCGACCTGACCTGACCTGACCTGACCTGACCTGACCTGACCTGACCTGATCCGACCTGACCTGATCCGACCTAACCCGACCCGACCTGACCTGACCCGATCCGACCCGACCTGACCTGATCCGATCCGATCCGACCTGACCTGACCTGACCTGACCTGACCTGACCTGACCTGACCTGACCCGACCTGACCTGATCCGACCCTACCTGACCTGACCCGACCTGATCCGACAATACCTGACCTGACACGACCCGACCTGACCTGACCCGATCCGACCTGACTCGATCCGACCCGACCCGACCCGACCCGTGAAGTCAACTTTACGGAATGATGATGATATCAACATCTGGGATAAGCCCGAGGGTGAGGGTTTGCAGCTGATGCATTTATGTGAATCTTGATCGGGTGGTAATTGTCATGTTTTCATTGTTTCATAATTCTCTAACGGGTTATTTGCATTTGCTCTACTATATTTTTGTTTTCTTCTTGTACCATGTCTTTGATTCGACCAATATATACATATATTTTCGTATTGTTCACCCAATATTCAAGTAAGAAGGTTACTAAATGAGGTTGCTGTGAGTGCGTACAGGGCGGGGATAAGTGATGCATGTAGGATAGATACCGGTTGACTCTAGACATGAAGAGGTTAAGATGGTAGTGATCTGGGGAGCATCCTCGCGGAAGTCCGTTCCACAATGCAGCCTTTATGAAGAAGAAGCTGTCTGGACTTCTTCCTCACCAATGGAATATGAAGATAATAAGGCCGAGTCGCCTCAGTGAACGAGACATGGCGGGCCCTATGGCCGGGTCTGGAACAGAGAAAGAGAGAGGCAGAGAGAGAGAGAGAAGAAGGGATAGAGAGAGAGAGAAGGAGGCGAGAGAGAGAGAAGGAGAGAGAGAGAGAGAGAGAGAGAGAGAGAGATAAATTAATAACATCATGTCACAGATGATAATTTAAAATAAAATAGAGGTAAGGTTATGGAATGTATAAGCTGACCCAGAACAGCAAATTACTGATCAGAAAACTCCGTGGGCGTAAAATTTTGACACTGATGGATTGTTTTTGTTTAAGTTTTGGATTTAAATCCATAATGGTGAGAAAACAGAAGAGTTACCACGCTGTCCGCATCCAGATGTCTTAGTGAGGTTAGCCAGAACATGATGAAATACCAATCAAGGGGCTATGCGTTCTCCTCTTGCTTTCTCCTAGAAACGATGCGACCAATACTGTCTCTCATATAATAAAGAGCAGAAAGAAAAAACAAATTGTTCGTTGTTGATGTAGTCAGTGACGTGTCGTTGGGGTCTGGAGAACTGAATCCAGGCACGACACGGATAGCTACAAAACAAAAAAAAAACCCAAAAGAACATCAACATATATTGGTCACCCCGCAACAATTTTTTCAAGATTGACCTCTAACCTCTCCGAGCAAAGTGCCATATATAAGCATTTAACAGAAAGGCACGATGCCCCTTCTAATAACTGTAAGATTATGATCAATAATATTAGAGTACGTTGCCAATCCAACTGAAAAAGCAATTAAAAATTATACAGGCTCTTTATATCAAAAGACGGCAACCCACTGTCGATAAAAAATGTTTCGATCTCAGTGCGCACGTGTTAAAATACCTTTGAACCGTCAGGCATTTCTCGGAATTAAACGCTAAAATCTTTTCTAGCACTATAGCGTGGGATCGCACGTTTATTTGAAATTCTGGGCAGTTAGTAAAACGAACACTTCACTGGCTATCTTTTTCTGAAAATGGCCAATGATCACCGAACCTACTCAGAACATTACACACAATTATTGAAAGTTTCTTTGCAACTTTTTGCCTGGCATCAAATGACTCGGCAAAAAGCTTCCCACGACGCATGCCTGTCTGTTCAATGCACTCCAATTTTCTTTCTTCTTACAGTAAATGACAAATCTAGAATATGTATTGCAATGATTAAGTGATATGTAGCGACGAATTATATTTTTTCACGATTTTTCGTCTTGTTAATATTTAGGGTTGCGCGAGAGGCGTATTAAAACGTTTGCTTTCTGACCATAAAACCAGGGTTCGAATCTGACCATGGTCGATTTGTAAGGAAGGTGATTTTTTGATATGTGCAGCATCGGAGGAAAGTGCCCGAAACAAAAACCATACCAAGTTTTGTAGGTGAGTTTCGGCAGACGCATTTGTTTGACGATGGTTCTGCTAGCATGTAGCCACAAGTCATCGTGACCGAGGCTTCGAACGTGCTGGCCTTTGTTCAAACTGTTAATTATACCAGATGGTACGCTCTTTCCCAGGTTTGCACGGCATAGTTGCAATATAAACTTCAGGCGAAGAAGAGACTTGAGGCAACAGAAATGTGGTTCTACAGAAGGATGCTAAGAATAACTGGTCGAACGTGTAAACAACGACAAAATTTTAGAGAAAATAGCAACAAAAAAGACACTTATACTTAACATCAGAAAGAGAGAGTTGGAATTTCTATAGCATATGATGAGGAAAGAGGACTTGGAAAATTTGATACTCACAAGAGAGATTGAAGTTAAGAAGGCCAGAGGGTAGCAAGGCACAACCTAGCTGGCGAGTTTGAACGAATGGATGGCAGAGTAAGGATTGGGAAAGATGGTGAAAAGACAAAAGATATTCAGTCAGTTATGTGTCATGCGTGATACACGTTTATACATAACTGACGAGGAAGATTTTTTTTGCAGTAGATTGCCATTTCTTTCTGCGGTAGACCAGTTGCCATCCAAAGATGTTTACTCCTAGCTGGGAAGAGAAGAAGGTGGTTCATACCTTTCCCAAGGGTATTAGCACGTAAATGTAATGGATTCGACTGGAATTCGAACTCGGCTTTTCGTTTCCTCAATCCGAGCCGCTATCCATTATTTCATCGTACCAAAAGTTATTAAGGGCTACAAAAGACAGGAAATTGTGGAAAGCCATTACCAGCAGCATTCTGAAGGGACACGGCATATAGGAGAAGAAAAAGAGTGTAACTGAGCGGACGCCTGAAACAGGGATTGGATAGCCACTCAATCAAATAGACATACTCCGAAAACAAGCAGTCAGCCATTTTATTTAGGCATATGTGTACATAATTACAGAAGAATAGTGATTTTTGTTTATATCTCAATGATTGATTGATTGTGTTATTTTGTTATTAATTTCGTTAAAAAGCCATTTGTATTTGCACGTCGGCTGCATGTTAGGGAATTTATTGTTGATAAGTGTTTCTCGTTTTTTTATAAAGTGTGCGAGGAATTCTAGTGAGAGACGAAGAAAGGAGGAGAAAGCAAGTAAGAGAATGGGGGAAAATAAATTGGAAGTGTTCGAGAAACAAGAGGTGTGTGAGTGTTTACAGTTTACACTTACTAGTTGTGTCTGTCCCTCACGTATTCGTATTAAAAGAATGACTGACGTCAGCAAATTCATTTCTCTCATCGTACGAAGGCTTGTATAAATAGGGGAGCGTTTTTGCCTTGGTACCTCAAACGACAGGAATCTTCGAGGAGAACACAAGACTGTTGTAAAAGTTAGACAAAGAACGAGACGCTATTTTTGAGAGAAACAGAAAGATAAGTTTCCATAATGCAGACGATAAAAATATTACATGTGATTGCTTGCTTTTTCATGCTAGCCTCTGGTCAGAATATGTGTCCTCAAAACGCATCGAATGCGAATAATAATGATAATAATAAGTATTGCACTAATATTACTGACCTCATTCAGCAACTTACAGCTCATATAATCAGGCTGGAAACGAAAATTGACACCCTTTCGGCGGTCGTTAACAAATCTGGTAAGCCATCATTTATCATATTTACTTGGTTGAACACCGTGTTCACTTTTTAGTATAAAGATTTTACATGCTCAAGTGCGGGCAAACATCTATCTATCTATCTATCTATCTATCTATCTATCTATCTATCTATCTATCTAAGTCTTTTCATAAGTCTTTTCATATCTATCTATCTATCTATCTATCTATCTATCTATCTATCTATCTATCTCTTTTACACACACACACACACACATATATCTGTTATACATTATCCACAGCAGTAGGGGAGGTCTGGGGTCATCAGCACCCCCACAAGATTTTCCTGAAACTGTGAAAGAAACAGAAAATTAAATTTATCTTTTTGCTCTCAATCTTTGACAATGGTATTCACATGAACTGTTATGATTTGCCTGAAATTGTTACTGTAATTAATTTTCGAAATAAATAAGAAAATTTTTTTTCCTGAAAAACATTAGCGTCTGAAACTTTATATAAGTTTTATATGTGCGAAAAATAAGTCTATCAGTCTCATTCCAAGAAATATGTACAAGCAAAAGAAAAAAAAATGAAAAGAAAAGGTAAAAAATTAAAATCAAAACTAAATGATGCTTACTGCAGGATAATACAGGGTGCGATGGATAAATTGTCGCAATTTTATATTTTTAATTTCGCGCATGCGCGTTGTTTGTTTCTGATTTTGTCGACTGCAGAGTATGGTAGGGTCAGTTGGGCACCATGACGCAATTCACTCCGTCAGAAATTTTGAAACGGCATGCTGTACTGCTTGGCATTTGCGCCGGAAACTTCAATAAAAACATTTCAGAGTGTTTGGGTGTCAATCTGAGGACAGTGCAGAGGATTCGGAAAGAGTTGGGTTATATATTTAGTCAACATCATGTTTGGAGTGATCACTAGTGATGGCGTCGTTATGCCTCCATACACCTTCCCACAAGGCCTACATCAAGTGCCTTGAAGAGGTAGTGCTGTTCTGAGTCAAGTGGTTGGCTGCTAGAAAACCTTATGACTGGCAATAGGATGCTGCACCATGCTACACAAGCAGGAGAATCCAGTCATGGATGTCAGAGAATTTCTGTGACCATATCAGCCCTTACATATGGCCACCTAACTCTCCAGACTGCAACCCTCTTGATTATTATGTGTGAGGTTTAGTTGAGCGAGAGACCAACAAAAACTCCGTGTAACACCAAAGATGAACTGAAAGCAAGGATTATGGCAGCATTCACCAACTTAAACTAGGAGACAGTCCAGAAGAGTTACAGGAGATTCTGAAGTCGTCTGGAGGCCGTGGTTGAAGCCAATGGCAATTTTATTGAATAAATTTACTTTTTAGTATTTCAAGATATTTTGTGTAATTTTGGTATATATATCTGTTAAAATGAATTGTCAGTGTTATTTTCATTTCGCGTAATTTAGACGACAATTTATCCATCGCACCAGAAATCTTTAAATCCTATCTGACTTAGCCCCCCTCCACACATTTAACATCTGATTTGCACCCAGTACTACACTTTTAACATCAGACTTAGCACCCCCTCCACACTTTTAACATCAGACTTAGCTCCCCCCCCTCCTCCACGCTTTTAACATCTGACTTAGCCCCCCTCCGGCATTTTATTTTTGTGGCGCCGTGTCTTGTATTTCTCGGTGTCGAAATCACTGTGAAATAAGTTTTGATAAATGACCTTGCGAAGGTTATATTTTTCATCAGCCCATCCTAATAATTTTTTTATTTTTTTAAATGTCTCCTTGAAATGGGAGCGCCCTCGATGTCGGGAAATGTAACAATTACATTTTGTAATTTTCAGTAATACAACAAACAATACAAAAAATATTTTTGTTATCTACAGTGAGTGATCAGGGTAAACAAATGCCTTTAAAATGCTGCTGTTGTTACTACTACTACTACAATTAAATTTATTAATCGTTATAGTATTATAGGCGTAAAAAGGTAATAGTAGTACCCATATTTATTAGAGTACTTGGACTAGTTCCGATGAGATTTCGAAGGATTGTAAATATTAGAAGGATTGTAAGTCTGACGAAGACTAAAAATATAGGAAATAATAATAATAATAATAATAATAATAATAATAATAATTGAGCAGTACCTTCCCTCAGCTGGCACAAAAAGAATACAGACGACATTACCAAAAAGTATCCGTCCAAAACCTTTGGGAAGTATGCGGAAGTATGGTCCCGAGTGCACAGAAAAGTGGGACAAACATTTATCACTGTCAGTCAGTAGCCGAGAATGGGAAAGTGAAGCTCATGTGGGATACGATTATCATGACTGACAAGCGCTGGGAGAGAAATCATCCTGACATTACACTTGTGCACAAGAGAAGCCATGAATGGATCTTGATAAACGTTGCGGTATCTTGGGATATGAGCACCGTGAAGGTGGAAACGGGTGGAAATACAGAGATTAGTATCTCTGACAGGGCCGCTCAGAGAAATACACCAAACAGCGGCCTAAGTAGTCCCGGTTGTGTTTGGAGCACCCGGAATTATTTTCAGGAATCTTTCTTTTCTCGCAGGACGCCATGGGGATACCTGACCTTATTGGAAGTGCGCATATGTCAGACTTGCTCGGAACAGCTCATGTTCTGAGGAAAGAGCCATGTCTCTAAGCAGCGGGTATGAATCCACCTTTTCTCCCCCAGCTATGGGTAATTAGTAAAACTTGTATCACTAAACAATTATTATCCTCTTACCCAGGAACTATTTTTGCAAATCTAAAAAAATATTTCTGGCTTTAAATAACCTAGAAAGGGTTGCGATACCGTAAAAAACGAATCCATCTTTTCTTTCTAAAATATCCTTTTACTTTCCCTATATTGATAATAAAAAAAAAACTTATTGTCTTCCTTCGGGGCAGTAATTATGTCTGTCCTTCTTGCAGGAGATCCTTACTCTTCAGAAGAAAGACAAGCAATTATTATTATTATTATTATTGTTGCAAAAAGAAAAAAAAGAGAAGGGACGATGTCTGTAGTGTTTCTATCGATTTTATTCAATAATATTTTCTGAAAATTGCCTAATTTCTTGTGTCATGAACTATCCACTATCCGCTAAAGAAATTTCGAGAAATTTTAGTTGCGTGTGAAATTGAAAATTCATAGAATTCCTATAATGTTTTCTTAAAAAAATCAATTTAAAGAATTACAATTTATTCCTTTTAATTTAATATATTTTTAATATGGGGTATTCGATTAAGCTAATTGGGTAAGATTACGTGGAAAGGATTGTTTGATTAATTGATTTGTTTTTTACGGTTTATCAACCTTTTGTAGGTTATTTAAAGCCGAAACATATTTTGGGATATTAAAACTTAAAAATTTAGTAAGTGAATATTGTATTAATTTCTTGGAGATAATAATGATTTTCGAATATAAGTCTTACTATTTTAAACCATAGAGGGGAAATGGAAGAGATAGGTTCATGCCTTTCGCCAAGGGTAAGTGAATGCAATGAACCTGACTGGAATTCAAACTCAGATTTCCGACTTCTCATTCTCAGTTGTTATTCATTAAATTACTCGCACATCCAAGCTTAACTTCAACGTGATATGGCCGTAAGCCAGGCGGAAAGGAGAGCTCCCGAATATAGGTGGAGGTAAAATGAAAAAAAAAAGAAAAGAAAAGTTTAGACCAGTGGTTCTCAACCTTTTTTTTTACCCATGGACCCCTTTCCCCTTCTTTTTATCTTGGTGGACCCCTTCATAGCTATTGGACATAAGAACAATTTTCTATTCTTCACTAATATAAATTTTAAGGTTTTAATTATCAAAGAAATAGTATACGATTAAGCTTTATTTTTAAATGAAATCTAATTTAATACAAATAAAATATTCTACTATAATTATAATAATAATTATTATTACTATTTTTAATTAACACAACAATTGAGTTTTGCCTGTGGACCCCCGGAAATATTACATGGACCCCTAGGGTCCATGTAGACCCCGGTTGAGAACCACTGGTTTAGACAGATTTAATGGCAGGTTGAAAGAATAAAAAGAGAATGAAAGAAAGGGGAAATGAGCGACACACAGACACACACAAGGATAGAAAGCGAAAGAGAGAGGAGAGAGAGAGAGAGGAGAGAGAGAGGAGAGAGAGAGAAAGAAAGAAAGAAAGAAAGAAAGAGAAAGAGGAGAGAGAGAAAGAGAGTGAAAGAGGAGAGAGAGAGAAAGAGGAGAGAGAGAAAGAGGAGAGAGAGAAAGAGAGTGAAAGAGCAGAGAGAGAAAGAGGAAAGAGAAAAAGAAAGAGGAGAGAGACAGAAAGAGAGAGAGAGAAATAAAAAGAGGAGAGAGAGAGAAAGAGAGTGAAAGAGGAGAGAGAGAAAGAAAGAGAAAGAGGAGAGAGAGAAAGTGGAGAGAGAGAAAGTGAGAGAAAGAAAGAGGAGAGAGAAAGAGGGAGTAAGAAAGAGAAAAAGGAGAGAAAGAGAGAGAAAGAGGAGAGAGAGAAAAAGAGGAGAGAGTGAGAAAGAAAGAGAAAGAGAAGAGAGAGAAAGAAAGAGAAAGAGGAGAGAGAGAAAGAGAGAGAAATAAAGAGAAAGAGGAGAGAGAGAAAGAGAGAGAAAGAGGAGAGAGAGAGAGAAAGAAAGAGAAAGAGGAGAGAGAGAAAGTGGAGAGAGAGAAAGAAAGAGAAAGAGGAGAGAGAGAAAGAGAGAGAAAGTGGAGAGAGAGAAAGTGAGAGAAAGAGAGAGAAAGAAAGAGAAAAAGGAGAGAGAGAGAAAGAGAGAGAAAGAGGAGAGAGGGAGTAAGAAAGAGAAAAAGGAGAGAGAGAAAGAAAGAGAAACAGGAGAGAGAGAGAAAGAGAGAGAAAGAAAGATTGCGTGAGCGAGAGAGTTTGACTGTTTTAGAAACAAGAAGGCATAACCATGGGAAATGTATGAATCCATCTCTTCGAATCCCCACAAATATGGGTTAAATAGTAGAGCAGATGATCTTTTCACCCTTGGTTGGTAACCAGTATAGGTGAAAGACAATTCTATGCAGCTATTGTGGAATTCACAATGACTCTATGATCCCGATAATCTGACAATAGTAAAATCTATGATGGGATTGTTATCTTTATTAATGGCCTTTTGTCGCTCCAGCCAGGGAAATGAAAGTGATTATTTGAGATTGGTTCGCTAAAATATTTCTTCATTCTTTTCTCTTTCAACAAGTTGCCTGCAATATTCTTTTCTTATTTTCTCCTTCATTTGGGGTACGCTGTATTCCATCTCCTTCGCTAATTCCTAGGTACTTATAAGCTTCATCTTGTTCCTTAATCTTTGAGACAAAACCTAGATCTACTGAGTGTGTTTCTGTAATTCTCCCTTTCTTGAAAGTTACTTTTGCACATTTATCTAATCCGAAATCCATACCTATGTCGTCACTGAAACATTTTACAATATTGAGGAGACCCTTCAACTCATTGCCGTCTTTGGCAAAGAATTTGAGATCATCCAAGTAGAATAGGTGATTAAACACTTTCTTCTTTTACTTTGTATCCATAGCTATTACTGTTTAGTTCATGCGAAAGGGAGATTAAGGACAGACAGAATAGAAGGGGCGACAGGGAATCTCTTTGAAAGACTCATCGTCGGATATTCTAACAATTGGAAATAGAGGTACCTTTGGTGTGATTTAGGGTATCATGTGGTTTGCCACAGTTCAATGCTATATTTTAAGGAAATTTACTATCACTGGGGAGACTTTGTACATTTCCGAAAACTTAAGGATCCAAGACTGTTGCCCTGTATCAGAGGCTTTACCGTAATCTATCTATCTATCTATCTATCTATCTATCTATCTATCTATCTATCTATCTAATCTCAGCCTGTTCATTTCTATCTATCTATCTATCTATCTATCTATCTATCTATCTATCTATCTATCCATCCATCTATCTAATCTCAGCCTGTTCATTTCTATCTATCTATCTATCTATCTCCATCTATCCATCCATCTATCCATCTATCTATCCATCCAATCTCAGTCTGTTCATATCCATCTATCCATCTATCCATCTATCCATCCATCTATCTATCTAATCTCAGTCTGTTCATTTCATCTATCTATCCATCCATCTATCTATCCATCCATCTATCTATCCATCTATTCTCAGCCTGTTCATTTCATCCATCCATCTATCTATCCATCCATCTATCTATCCTCATCTGTTCATTCTATCTATCTATCCATCCATCTCTGTTCATTTCACATCTATCCATCTATCCATCTAATCTCATCTGTTCATCCATCTATCTATCTATCTATCTATCTATCTCATCTATCTATCTATCTATCTATCTATCTATCTCAGTCTATTCATTATCTATCTATCTATCTATCTCATCCATTCATCCATCTATCTATCTATCTATCTCTATCTATTCATTATCCATCTATCTATCTATTTTCCATCAGTCCATTCATTATCCATCTATCTATCTATCTCAGTCTATCTATCTATCTATCTATCTATCTATCTATCTCATCTATTCATTATCTATCTATCTATCTGATCTATTCATCTATCTATCTATCTATCTATCTATCTATCTAATCTGAGTCTGTTCATTTCTATCTATCTATCTATCTATCTATCTATCTAATCTCAGTCTGTTCATATCTATCTATCTATCTATCTATCTATCTATCTATCTATCTATCTATCTATCTATCTATCTATCTCAGTCTATTCATTATCTATCTATCTATTTATCTATCTATCTATCTATCTATATATCTATCTATCTATCTAATCTCAGTCTATTCATTATCTATCTATCTATCTATCTATCTATCTATCTATCTATCTATCTATCTATCTATTATTTACCACGGTATTTGTTTTCAACTTAACATTTTGCATTCTGGATGTTTTCTATCAAGTTGCACAGTGTTCAACTTTCGTAAAATATATGCCATGCTAAGCAACGCATGCGTTTGAAACAATGTGATACTGCATTTTATTCTAATGTAGGACTTTAAGTTCGGTGGTATAAACACCATCACACTCCAATGATAATTTGAACAATAGAGTCATGAGCATTGTGGCAACATAAATCCAGTTTTCGCGACATTTCTTGACCATACCAATTTCATTGATCACTTTTATTATGATCCTTAGGATCGTCTACATCGATGAAGAGGTATTATTTTCTTGTTTCTTTGTCAATGACGATGATGTCTGGTTTAGTAGCCTTAAGGATGCAGTCTGTTTTGGATATGGATTTTTAACTTGGTCGTTTTCGATCACCTTCCCTGGCTTGTGGCGGTACGATTTCTCATTGACTTCAAGTCCATACTTTCTACATAAGCACCAATGAAGATGAGAGCCGACTTTGTCATGGTAGAGCTCGTATTCTTCCCGAGCAACAAGCGCTGATGATGTGGGTAACATTTTTCACCTCCTTGTCACACATCCTGCACTTCTCCGAATCCAATTGGCGGTAGATATTCTTCAAGAGAGAATTAGTATCCAAGTTTTTTTTGTATTATTATTGGGTTTTTATGATTTCCCTCTTTTTTCTTGGTTTTCTTTTCTACATTTTGTTTTACTTTCCTTTTCATCATCTTCTCCGTCCTCCAGATCCTCCTCCTCCTCCTTGTTCTTCCTCTTCCTTCTTATTATTCCTCCTCCTCATTCTTCTCTTTCTTCCTCCGACCCTCCGCCTTCTTCCTCCCCTTTCTCCACTTCTCCAGTTCATATTCCTCCCCTTCCTCTTCATTCTTCTTTGTCTTCTTACGCCCCTCCTCTTTCTCCCCCCCTTCTTCCTCCTCCACTTCCTCCACCGCCTCCACATTCTTCTTCTTATTATTATTATTATTCTTCGTCTTCTTCTTCCTCCTCTACTTCCTCCACCTCCTCCCCATTCTTCTTCTTCTTCTTCTTCTTCTTCTTCTTACATTCATTGTTTGTCTTGTTTATCTACTACCGTCTTTTTTTTTAAACCTCGTCTTATTATCGTCCTTGCTATTGTTTCAGAGAACCTGCCACTGGATTGTCAAGACGTCCGGAACCAAAGCCAAGAAGCCACTATTGAGAGTGGTCTTTACTTAGTACAAGTTCCAGGTCTCCTTAAAAGACGTATCTATTGTAACTTTACCGAACAAGAGACGTGGACTACCATCTCTAGACGTATCTACGAAGAAGACATTTTCAACAGGAGCTGGGCCGAGTATAAAAATGGCTTCGGAAAAGCAAACGGGGATTATTGGATTGGCAACGAAATGCTTTACAGGTTAACCAATACCTTCAACTATTCCCTTCGTGTCAGTATGACGGGTTTCCGTGGTAAATTTTTCTCGTCTTATAAAAGCTTTAAAATCGAGAACGAGATGTCTCTGTATCGTCTTCAGCTGGGTGACTACGACAATGAGATTAGCAATGGCGGTGATAGCTTCTTTCCGATGTCTACCTGTAACAAGAACGGATTTAAAAATGCTTCCTTCTCTACGTACGATGTAGGCATTTCTAAGAACTGTTCGAAGACATTGTCAGGTGGTTGGTGGTTTACCGATTGTGGTTGCTCAAATCTAAACGGTAAATACGTGCTCGGTGGTAGCGTGCCGACCAATGGTCCAAACATTGGTCTTTACTGGGACAGCATTTATTTCGGCCTGTGGGGCATGAAAAGCTCTTTGCGAACAGCTGTCATGGAAATCAGGAGACTTTAAGCGAAATATTGTAATTGTTCTGACTGCGTGATGCAATATAGAAAGGCTGTATGAACTTATGGAAGCCTCTTGTGGGCAATAAAGAGCGAATTAAGTTTAACTTCTCTTATCAAATACAATGTAAATATTTCTCGAACAAAGTATACTTTGGTAAAACAGTGTAGTGATAGTGTAGAAAACGTCGACTGTACACGCTCACAATGAATTGCAAGATTAGAACGTTAACCATTACTTTAAAGCAGGTTTTCAAGAGATATTGAATGCTATAGACGTTGAGATGAAAATTTTGAACATAAAAAAATAAATAAAATGAATCAAGAAATAAAATAAATCAATAACGACCATGGCTTTTCTTTATTTTATTGGTGAAAAAATGGTATCATTGCATAAAGCTTAAAAATATTCTTATTCTATGTCCCATATCCCTTCTAGACGTGGGTACATGGCCCTCTACAACTTCTTTTCCTTTGTAACTGTTTGTATCCTTACTAACCTTCCTAATCCCTGTCTTACCAACCATTTATACAGACACGTTAGGTAGCATACTCACTGTTTCTTTTTGTCTCACGTGTTTTCAGTATGTCATGTGGATGTCAAATTCTCCAAGCCTTCTTTCCTCATTATGCGAAATAGAAATTCCAACAGTCTCTTTCTAAGAACAAGCTTCATTTTCGTGCCTATTTTCCTTAAAAACTTCTTGTTGCTCACATATTCTGTTCGTGATAGTCTCAGCATACTTCTGTAGAACTACATCTCTCAATTACTTTGAGTATCCTGTTCATCTATGACGAAATTGGCTATCGTTCTCTGCCATATCGGAAAACTGATATTCAACCCTCATTTACGAAATTTTCTTCTTTTTTAATACTTTGCTTAGCATTTGGAAGGCATCTTTTGCAATTCTAATGCACCTTCCAATTTTATGCCCACATGTTTAAAAAAAAAGCCAAAAATTTCCATGGAACTTCCAAATTTTTTCAATTGCTTGTGACCTACTATACTAAGTGTAGTACATGTTGAAATTCCAAAATCCGAAATTCTCCAAAATCCGAAGGTTTTTAAGGTGCTGACATGAATGGAAATTTTCAGAAAGCACCGGAAAGGTTCCTAGGAGATGTGCAACTGTTATAAGTGACCTCCCCAGCTAGCTACATAGCCTATATTGGCGCCGTTTTTTTTTTTTATTAGCGATCATCACAGCTACACCTTCGTTCATGGATTACTTACCAAGTGTTTCGTGCTCAATAAAGATATTATTCAAAATGTCAAAAAGTCCGGCATTTATATATTCTTGTAAGTAGTGATCATGTTTTTGTACACGTGCAGAAAATACAAAACATTATTTTATGCGAAATCTTAATTTCACCATTTAAAAATCCGTGTAAGCATTACATGACTAGCATCATTACCTTATCTGTATGTACACAAAATTTATCAAATTTTATCTAAAACTACTTTCAGAGTATATGTCATTTATATAAAACTTCCTTAAGGTTATATGTTATTTATATAAAATTACCTTCATATATATATATATATATATATATATATATATATATATATATATATAAGCTGCGTTATGAAATGTAAAGGGATATTGTGCTTATAGTGTGAGTTGGGTTTTATTCCCAAGGTATAGATATATGTTGTGGATTCCGGGATGAAATCCGGTCTCAAATGAATGACAAACGCAGGAATGAAATATAGCAAATAAATGTATTGACGTAATAATATAATTGGTAATGCAGTTAGTAGATCCAGAAATGCGGTTAGTAGCAATAATAATATATATACAGTCTGGGAAATTCAGTATCGAAGTATGACTTCCTTCTGAGTCTACGTGCTCGCAACTGTGACTCCTACAAAGCGGTTACCTCACTTTCTCACTCTCTCACTGTATCACTCCCGGGTATTCACCGGCAGCAGTACAAGTACACACTGGGTGAATCCACTTGTATCGAAAGGGGTGGACCCCTTAACAATATATAAATTAAATAACCTGTATTCCAAAATCCGAAAAATTCGGAAAACCGAAGCACTAAGTCCTAAGAATTTCGGATAATGGATTCCGAAGCTGTAATATAAATTCTTCTTGTGATAAATACTACGTGTTCTTTAATTACAACAGATTTAAGAGTAAAAGTTTAAAAAAAAAGAGCACAAAATTTTAGGGTCCAAGAATGGTCCCCAACAGGGTCGTCCGCCTTCTCAATCCTGCGCCAAGGGTCGGTCAAAAAGTAACGCCTGTAAAAATGTAAAGCACAAAAAGCATATTAATAATGACCACGACAGTCTCAGGATTCTAGAGTTGGCCCACGTTCCAGACTCCTTCCTTCGGAATCGTAGGATCCCATCTTTCATTTTTATCAACCTTGTTGAAACTCCTTGTCGGATCTTATAGGCTTACGGCCACGTCACGTTGAAACATCAGTTCTCGTACGATCACCGAAGTTAAGCAACGTCTAGCCCGGTCAGTGCCTAGATGGGTAACTGCAAGGTTAGATGTGCGGGTGGTGCAATGGATAACGGCTCGTAATTATTAGTCAGGTTCGCTATATTCACTTACGCGCAAAGGGGAAAGGTATGAATAGTCCTCTTGTCCCCCAGCTATGGATTAATTAGTAGGACTTGTATCAGTAAATTGTTATTATCACCAATGAATTCTTACAATCCAAAATATTTTCTGGCTTTAAATAACCTGGAAATCCATAAAAGACAAATTAATCACTCATCAATCTTGTCGGATCTTAGCCAGATGTGAGATTTTAACTCATCATCTTTGAAGGAGGGTTGTACCTTGTTTCCGACATGGGCCAAAACATGAAAATCTAAGGATGCCACATTAGAGGGATGAATTAGACAACCATGTTTTATGACTGGGCGTCTGGTTATCTAGGTTTTTGGGAGTCCAGAAATTTTCAGCATGCTAAAGCACATTACTCATATTGAAATGTGATCGAACGTTAAGAATCCACGTTCTGATTTTTTGGCAATCTGTTCCCATACGGAATAGAACTGATAGCGTGCCATTGGGGATGAACTAACAGTACTCCCTACTTTTCGTTCCAACATACAGTGGCAATCATTAGCTCCCGCGGAGTGCTTTCCATGTTTTCTAAATGAGTCTTTGTGGAGCCACTTCAATGTTTTTATGGTTCATAGCGGTGAAACCAGGTCTCATTGCCTGTTTAGGAATGTGCAATCCGTGTTGGATATCTCCAAAAGCTTAGTGACAGCAACAACGCTGGAGTCTGTCAGCATTCTGAGAATCCACTTTGTACAGACCTTTGAATAATCTTGAGACTACCTTAAATTGCAAATCCGACCATGAATGCACACATTTTCACACTTTTACAATAGTATTACTTATTTTTACTGTAATGAAAACATATTTGGCTTTATTCTCGTTCAAAGTAGCAGCTGGCCTGTCACCGAGGAGCCTATCAGTAAAATCACTTGCTCGTTTTTCTCTAGGATAGACATAAATTAGATTCACTCATCTCCTTACTGTGTTTAGATTAAGTGCACTATTTCCATAAATATTTGCTTACATTCTGGAATAATGAAAAGTGCCATGGGGAAAATGGCAAGCAATAAAGATATGTCAGGAGAAAGAAAGATAGAGAGAACAGGAGAGAATGAGCGAGAGAGAGAGAGAGAGAGAGAGAGAGAGAGAGAGAGAGAGAGAGATAGCTAAAGTGATGAAAAGGCGAAAAGAGGCAAGTGATAAAAAAATGCAAGATCGAAAGTGCGGCAGATTCTTGTTCGAAAAGCAGAATTTCTATGACACGTAATTAGCGTAGCAGCCATTTTGAAAGACGATTATTCGTAGGGAAGGGATAATGCCCACTGAGTCTGAGTGCCCCGTTCATGTGGTCTTGTACTGCATTAAAGAAAATGGTTTAGCAAATATCAATATTTGTGCCCGATTGCACATGGAAGCCGAATTTGAATGCAAATAAATATCAACGTGATGTTTAGCTTTCGGTTAATTTTACCAATCGCCGGCAGCTGTTTGCCATTGCGCGGTCAGTCCGTTTTATAAGTGACTAGCAGTAGAGCCCGGCGTTGCCCGGGGATGTAACAGTAAGAGATAGATCAAGTATCGACCATCATAAAGACTGAAAAATAAAATTGACAAAGATTATTGTTTAAGGTTGACGGACACGCATGTCTTAATTAGTTTGTTTTTTTTGTTTTTTTTACGAATTGGTCAAACCCAAACTCAAACAAAAACATTGTTTTCAATCGTTATGAGTCTATCGATTGAATAGAATTTTATTACAAACAATTGTCTTGTAAATGGAATTTTTAAAGCATTCTGAATGTAAAAATAAAGAAAAAAGTGTGTAAGACAATAAGAAACACTACCTGCCAAAAAAAGTGAAGTTTTGTTGAAATCGGTTGAAAAATGTAGGAAATCTGATCCCAAATATAAACGAACGAACACACACACACACACACACACACACACACACACACACACACACACACACACACACACAACCTGGGTTTTATAATAAGTATAACTTGATATGAGTTGCCCCCCTTTCATTCTGGCGACAAAATCGTGTTTTCAAATTGATTTCATGCAAAAACAATTGTGTTTTTCCAATTTTTGACGCTGTCAGAACCACTGCAAGGTAATTTTACGTAGTCCTGTGAAGTTTTGTTGAAATCGGTTGAAAAATGTAGGAAATCCGATCCAATATACAAACGTACACACACACACACACACACACACACACACACACACACACACACACACACACACAATCTGCATTTTATAATAAGTAAGATAAGTGTTGAGACATCTTTTCGATTTTGTTCACGAAAATTCGCAAGGAGGGATGTAACTACAGTGAAAGACTTTCTTATACATCGACACGAAACAATGTCGGCAGCTGTTGAAACAATGTCGGCAGCTGTGTGCTTGTAAAACCAAATTTTACACACACACACACACACACACACACACACACACACACACACACACACACACATATATATATATATATATATATACCAGGTGTAACAGCATAATTGTCTATCCCACAAAATGTTTTATATCTAAAAACAACTAAACTAATTGAGTTTCTTTTTTACACATTTTTAGATAAAGCGTTTTATCTATCTTGACACTATTTGTCATAAGAATAACTGAAAGACCCTTTGAGTTTTTCAGCTAGAAAGAGAACAGGTTAAAATCATTTTGTATCAGCTACACTATGTCTTCCCAGATGAGTAATGGTGAGAGGAAAAAGATCATTCAGGCCTTCAGTAATGGTACCAACATTTATACTCTGGCTTCCATCTTCTAACTCCATTCAAGAACCATGAAGATAACGGGGAATAAGTTTTAAAAAAGATGGAACAGTAGAGAGGAAAACAGGATCGGGAGGCCACAGCAGGAAGAGGGATCATCATTTCAACTTAGAGCTAAAGAGATCAGTTAGAAAAGATCCAACTCAATCCATAAAATATTTGACACGTGAGAGACGAGTTTCAGCCATGACAGTCTAAAGAACAGTGAAAAAAGAATTGAAAATGAAATCGTACTTGAAACCTGTGAGACACCGTGTTACTCTGGGACAGAAAGTTAGAAGGTTAGAGAGGGCGAAGATCATCTTGAATAAGTTGGAAAATGATCTTGGAATATTCTTCCTTGTCACACGATCGCAATGGCTCAAATATTCCTTAGGTTGACTTTAAAATCTGGAATGAACTAGCCAGAAAAGCTTGTGAGATGCCCCAAAGTAACCTGCAAGCCCTCAAAAACTCTTTCGATAAGACCTGGGTAGAGAATATTGAAGAAAAATTCATTAAAAAAAGCTTGCGGTGCACTCAGGAAGAGGTTTGAGGGTGCCATTGCCAAAGACGGAGTAACTCTTGACGCCTAACAGATTTGACTTGTGCTACAATTGTTCTTATCAATTAGAAATAACTACCGGTATTTAAGCTTCCATTTGAACTTTATTTCAACCCTTCATGAGCTTCCAATCCTTGGTTATGATTAATTAATTATGAAAATATTATTTTCTTTTATGGTCGATTTCATCACGATTATTTTGTTAAGTAAGAGTAATTATACATTCTTATTGTTCAAAGTCGATTCCAATCGTGTTATAAAAATCTCAGGGTTTTCCAGTAAGATATATTTAATCATTTCTAAGATACAACAGCTCAAAACTTAATCTAACAATTGGCCAATTTTGCTGGTACCCGATTTGGACAATTTTGCTGTTACACGCGGTATATATCCTCTCGCCCGCTTTTCAACAACGTGAAACAGACGCTAGTTAATAACGGTTTTTCCAACTACCTCATAGATCACCAAATTAGACTAATAGCAACATGCAGATAAAAAAATAACATTAACATTTTTCATAAAATCAAATGCACGTTAACTACAGACAAGATGAATTATCCTTTAGAAAAATTAAAAAGAAATACACAAAATTAAATTATCTACTATAAAACATTTAAAACGGCTAACCTTTAGTCAACAATAACAACTCACCTGCAAGATCCAAATTACAGAAAAATGTAATTTATGAATTCGCTTGTTATTTAAGGAATTGTATTCCTGATCAAACCACATTCATGAATAATTATATTGAGCATTCATATCCATCAAAATGACTTACGTTACATCTCTCTGACCATAGCTCAATTAAGACCCATTTAAACACACACAGAAACCTACCAAACCCCATCAGCAATATACTCGTAGAAAAGAGAAGTATAATAGCCTCATTCACATGTAAAAATGTAATGGAAGCACCAAAAATAATAAAGAAAAGTCCAACACTCAAGAACATCAACTATGGACACGGCCACAACGTTCTGACCATCTTTGGAAATTAAAAAGAATCATTCTCATCATTTTAGAAACATATATAAAAATTTACACATTCAGTTAAATAAAATCCTTGATAATAGGTAATAGAATAGTTGAAAGGGCTCGGATATAGAATATTTGGACAGATTAATCGCAGCGTCTTTTCAGTTGTCTTTAATGAAACTTGTTTAAAAGTGGGATTGCTGCCCAAATACACAATTATATATATATATATATATATATATATATATATATATATATATATATATATCAAGTATATGGTGCAGTTCAATTTACATTACATGAATAATTCATACAAAAACAGATATAGATAGATATTTATATCATTATCTTCTATATCTGTTTTTGTATAAATGATTCATGTAATATATATATATATATATATATATATATATAATTATTTAAAAAAAAATTATAACATAAACATGTTATAAAATCACTACAAAAATAGCCATTTTGTTTCAACACCTCCGGTGTCTTATCAAGTGAATGTAAAATAA
>CAHIKZ030000436.1:1962500-2085000 GCA_903632075.3 Acanthosepion pharaonis | reverse complement strand
CATCGATAAAAAAAAACAGAAAAAAGGCAACTGTAGCGGTGGAGAAAAAGACGAACGTTCGGGGTTCGACTGTGTGTTAGCAAAATAATGGAAAGTGTGATGCGAAAAAGAGCTAGTGATAAAGATACGCGAGGAGAAAGAGAGAGAAGGAGAGAGAGAGAAAAGAGAGAGAAAGAGAGCAAGAGAGAAGGGAGAGTGAGAGAGAAAGAAAGAGCTAGACTGAGGGAAAGGAGGAAAAGGGTAAATGAAAAAAATGAAAGAAGTGAGAAAGAAAAATACGAAGAAAGAGAGACTGATAGAGAGAGAAATAGAAAGAGAGCGAAACAAGGAACAAGGGAGATGGAAATTGAGACGAGGAAAAGAACAAGAGATAGAGATACGAGAAGAGTGTGTGTGTGTGTTAGAGAGAGAGAGAGAGAGAGAGAGAGTTAAAGAGTGCGAGAGAGAGGCATATAAAAGCTTTGATAACTTTTTTTGGAGAGCGATAATTAACAAACTTGTTTCATAGATTAACTTTAGTTTCCATTAAATTCTCTTCAGTTGTTGCCTTTTACCAAACAAAACTCAGCTTAGTAAATACAGATAACTGTCGAAAGCAGCTTATATCTTTATGGAATTAAAAGCTTGCGTATTTGTGTACATAGGTTGGTGTGTGTTCACATGTAAACAAAGCATAAGTACACAAAAACTTGGCTTTCTACTACATACTGAGAATTCTCTTTTTTGTATAAACTGTCGTGAAACAATGTTCTCAACACAACCAATTCAACTTCGCCAACTCAACTCCACCAACTCAACACCGCCGACTCAACACCGCCAAGTCAGCACCGCCAACTCAACACCGCCGACTCAACACCGCCGACTCAACTTCGCCAGCTCAACACCGCCAACTCAACACCACCAACTCAGCACCGCCAACTCAAACTTCGCCAGCTCGACACCGCCAACTCAACACCACCAACTCTACACCGCTGGCTCAACACGGCCAACTCAACACCGCCACCACCGCCAACTAAACTCCGCCAGCTCAAAACCGACGACTCAATACCGCCAACTTAACACCGCCAGCTCAACACCGGTGACTCAACTCCGGCAACTAAACGCCGCGAACTCAACACCGCGAAGTCAAAACTGCCAACACGGCCGACTCAACACCACCAACTCAACACCGCCTACTCAACATCGCCGACTCAACACGGCCGAGTGAGCGCCGGGATAACTCGGGACTGAGACAAATCAGCACCAGAAAGACATAACTGTTTTATATCCGAATAAAAGTAATTTATTGAGGATTAAAACCTTACTTAGTGAATATTTTTCTTCAAATAAGGCATTTGAAAAGGCATTATGTAAAATACGAAACAGTTTTTTGTTTTTAATTATTTTTAATAAAGCAAATCGTAAATTATTAAATTATTTTTTATAAAAATATTTTAGAATGTCGATTAACTTTATTAAAAAATAAATTACATTACGGTTTACTTTATAAAAAATAATTTAAAAGAGAAATCTCTTCATTTTATTTTGCATTTTTAGATTTACTTCATTAAAAAATAATTTAAAGCAAGTGTTTTATTGAATTATTTTTTATATGTCAATTTATTTTATTAAAAATACATTTCTTTACGATTTACTCTATTAAAAATAATTGAAAACAAAAAGCCGGTTCATTTGCTAACCTGAAATCAATATTAATGTCGATACTCGTTTACATTAACCTTGAGTCCCGAACAAAATTCGTTAGGGAGAGATGGAGGGTTAGTAGTGAGAGATGTAGGGCTGTCAGAGGCAGAAATAGCAGCAACGGTTTGTTAGCAGTTTTGATTGCGGTAATGCAACATTGAAACTCAAAGGCTCATTGGGATAGCGAAAGGTGCCTTCCAAAAGCTAAGCAAAGTATTAAGTAACAGGAAATTTTCGTTAGAAACCAAAAAAAAAAAAAAAAGAAAAAGAAAAAAAAGGGTAATAGCCTATTATTTAATATCAGTCCTCCTACATGACAGCGAATGCTGGACAATCTCCTCACAGATAAAGAAGCAACAGAAATCTGGTTCTACAGAAGGATGCTGAGAATATCATGGACCGAAAATATTAGCAACGACGAAAATCTAGTGGCAATGGAAACAAAAGGGACAATTTCAATTTCCAAGGCAGATAATAAGGAAATAGGGCTTGGAAAATTTGATACTCACGACAGAGAGAGAGAGAGAGAGAGAGAGAGAGAGAGAGAGAGAGAGAGAGAGAGAGAGAGAGAGCATTGCTTAACGGGCTAGCTTGTGATGGGAGTGATGGCGAAAATACAAAATTTATTGAGCGGTACAAAAGACTGGAAGTTGTGGAGAGCCATGATCACCAACGAGCAGAAAGACTTGGTATGGAGAAGAAGCGATGGAAAATGGGTGAAAGTCTCAGCAGCCAGTTGTTGTAGAAACCGTGTTTCGAAACATTTTAATAGCGTTCAGAAATATTTTTTCTTAAATAATCTTAGTAAGAGTTTTTTTTTTTTTTTTTAAATATATAGCTGTAAATGGTAAATGGTCCGGAAATACATTAGAAAAATTGTGGAGTAAACTTGTTCTACCCATAATCCTCTTTAAAAACTATTAACCTTCCGGTCATAGAATTTGTGTTCATGTCAAGAAAATAGAAATTGACTTTTGCGGAATTTTAACAGGATAAGGGAGACAACTCCATTCTGTATTACAAGTTATTTCCCTTAGATTTGTAGCTAGTAAAATATCAAATGTTTATTAATATTTAACCCTGCGTTAGTCACCTCGGATTTCTAAAAATGGATCGTCCCTTGGGTTGTTTACACACCCCAATACCGAAACAACCTTATAGTGTAACAATTATGTGAAATATTGACATAATACTGTAAAAAATAATATAAAAAGCAATCACTGTTACAATATACATTAAATAAAAATATAACTGAAGATACACTTGTTTATTAAAATGAAAATTATAATAAATTTGTTGCATAAACATATGTTGTAAATTGTAAGTGAAACACATCAATACAATAATAGAAAAAAGTTTTATTCATAAAAATTATCCAATATATTTCCATGGATAGAAAGATATTAACATTTGTCTATATTTCTGAGATGAGATATTGCAATTATTTACACTATTTACATCCTTCGGGTTGTTCTCCTTGTCTTTATTGTCATATTCACGACGTTTCAGCCATTGTACGTTCTGGCCTTCTTCAGGATCTGTCTATATTTCTGAGATGAGATATTGCAATTATTTACACTATTTACATCATTCGGGTTGCTCTCCTCGTCTTTATTGTCATATTCAAAACGTTTCGGCCGTTGTACGGCCCGGCATTCTTCAGGTGATATACGCTGGAATTTCGAACAGAACCCTTTATTTAGTCCATGGGAGTAGACTGTTCTAATTCCACGTACCATGCTTTTTTTTTGTTGATAATCTCAGTTTTAGTTAATTCTTCAAGTATTTGTTCCCTTTGATGTGGCCAGGTATTGAACTCACAAGTCTTCAGGTCAAGTCACATTTTTGGATTACCCCTGTGGATTAGATAAAGGGTTCGGTTCGAAATTCCAACGTATATCACCTGAAGAAGGCCGGAGCGTACAACGGCCGAAAAGGCGTGAATATGGCAATAAAGATGAGGACAACAGTCCGAACAATGTAAATGATGGATATAGAAAGATTAGCTGAACTCATAATTACAGACCTGAAAGAGTAAAACCAATGCAGTGTGAAGGTTTACATGCCCATTTTGAGAGTGTTTGTCACATAATAATCTTAGCACATACATCGGACACACAACCACAACTCTCTCACGTCGACTTACATAGCATCTTAATGACACCAGCACCATAAAAAAATCACCTTATAAGAACACACTGTACCTCTCATAACAGATTCAAATCCTCAGAATTAAGAAAAATCCTAATCAACAATACCAAAATACAAAAAACGCTTACAAATTCTTGAAGCCATCACAATTAAAAACCAAAAACCCAACATAGATAAAATAGGATTCAATACTGACAGAAACATCTTAAATATATTTAATAACTAATCCTCCAAATAACAAATACAACCCCCCCTCCCAATTGCTAACGAACTAATCCAACAACACTGCCTAAATATCCAAAAATATTATCTATAAAAATAAAAAGCAACCTACTTAAAATCAAAAGCATAGAGTCATGATGACAGTTGACGACAAACGAAAGCGCTCGGCAAAACACGAAGGGCTGGGGTCATTTTTCAACAACTTAGACCCGCAAAGGGCTGGGGTCATTTTTCAACAACTTAGACCCGCAAACAAAGAAACTTGCAAGAAAGCAAGATAAAATCAAAAGAAAGATTATTAATCAGAAAAGCCTCAATAATGACATGCTGACCAGACCTTGACCTATTTAGATGGTTAATTTAACGGAAGTGATATATTGAAATGGGAGGGGAGTAGGGAGAAAAGAAAGAGGAAAAAGGAAAAAGAAAGAAGAGGGAGAGGGAAGTAAAGAGAAAGAGGCTGTAATTGGGTTTTACCAATTTATGTAAAGAATAGATTTTAATGCTTGATAGTAATTAAGACGTCTAAAAAAAACCCGAATAAATTAATTTGATGTTTGCTATCAATTTAAATATTTAATTTTTTTTTAAAACAAATAGTTTTGGGATTTAATATAAGTTAAATTACTATATTTATTAACACATTTATAGAGAACATATTAAAAGAAATATTTTAAATTATAGCAGTTTGTTTACCCGACCGATCGTACTTTTTTAATATTGTAAAAAAAGTTACGGTAACATCTTTAAATCTAATTTATGAATGCAATTTGTAATTATTTTTATATGGGTAATCTTTCTTACTTAGAGTTTAGGTTTAATATATATATATATATATATATATATATATATATATATATATATATATATATATGATGGACTCTCCCGTCGATTTAGTGCCGCTAGTGATCTGCACACATATTGTGCAACAGTAAGGATCTCGGGACATAGCCACAGGAATATTTGTTGACGCTTTTCACCATTGTCTTTCGTCTCTTAGCCGGTCAATACGACTTATTTCCAAATTTCTGATACAACTCTGACACAAATATCTCCAGTTATTTCTATCCAGGGCAACTCGTTCGAATTTAGTATGAGGCACATTGACAACTGAGAGGTTACTTTTTATTTTGTCTTTATACCTGAGCCATAGTTGTCCAAAAGTCCTTTGTCTACTGTCAAGCTGGCTATACATGAGGATCTTAGGTATTCTGTCATCACTCATTATTGCAACATGATCAGCCCAGTGAAGTTGTGACTGAATCAGCTCTCATGAAATGTGGCCTTCGTTAGTCAGACAGAGGCGGCAGGACACCCCGAAAAAGAAGCAACTGAGCTATAACTGCTCCATACCGTTTGCTACACACCCTCATTGAATCAGGACAGCAGTGCGAGGCAATAAAAGAAGCACATTGTCGACTAGGAAATACGAGTACTTTAAAAGATTTGGGGTAACAAAAAAAATAAAAACCCCGTGTAACTAACGCTGTGTTAATAAAAATTAGTACACTTCAACATCGAATGGGAGTGAACTTGGAATTGAAAGATTGTCTGCGCCGTATTTTCTTGGAATACTGAATGTAAAACTTTATTCAATTCATTGGGGAGGGGAGGGGTAGGTTTTTCTAATTCTGCTTTCCTGAACACGCGACTTATCAGCAATACTAAAACCATGGATTGAACTCACAAGGAACCAACAGGAGACTTTATTGAACTAAAGAAGACCGGAGAGTACAACGGTCGAAACTTTGTGAGCATAACAACGATGAGCATCGTAGCCTGAATAATAATAAAAAAAACAACAAAAAAACAAACAAACAAAAAAAAACATATACAAGTATTTCAAATATTCCGACATAAATATGTTCCAAGAGAAACAGACAAATTCAGGAGAAAACAACATTTCTGCGTGTGGAAATCCACAATTGCGATGGAAGAAGATTATTTAGAGGAGTAGATATGGAGACTTAATTTGTTTTTTTTTCTTGTATAATTTGGAATACACTGTTTTTCTCCTTTTAAATCTGTTGCAATTAAAGAACTACTACTATTATTTTTTTAACGACCTTCATAGATTTTATCAACCGAAGAAAAATGTCTTTATTTAAAAGACCGCTCTCTTTTTTATGTCGGGTTCATGGAGATCCATACCTCAGGCAGAACCTCCACATTGCACAAACATACAGGTAGGTTAGATACAAAAATTGCCCATTAATATCAGCATATTGCCACAACAAACAAACAAACAAACAAACAAACAAGCAGAGATGTAAACGTGTTCACACGATTAAAATGTAAATGAATAAATAACCTGACGAAATTAAGCGAGATAAATATCTGAATGATTATCTCCTGTTAATGATTAAAATGCGTGTAATAAGTACAATTATTGCTACTGTTATCTAGCCCAGTGTTTCTGAAACTATTTCTTTATTATCTCAAGACGCACTTGTAGAATAACTTAAACTATGGGACGCACTTTTATATTTTGATAAGGAAAAATTAGTCATGGAATTTGAACAGGAAATTTTGGTTTAAGAAGATTAGCGGCACAGTTTTCATTTAAAGAGATTTGGGAACAATTTATTTATTTATTTATTTTTTAGAGAGGCTGATAATGACTGATTTAAATCCTTTTAGGAAGGTAAGAAAGAAAAGTATTATCCACAAATTAAAGATTTAGAAATTTAGCATCCAGTTTAAAAATAGCAAATGACAAAGACATAATTTAGGCTTGGAATCCATATGCTTGGCGTTTGTATTTTTTAAAAATATATCTTTTTTAAATATAAAAGTAATTCATAAATTACTTTTCTGTTAACTTGGGCGCACCTGGCTACCTTTAAAGGCGCATTATTGCGCCCGGGCGCACCAGTTTGAGAAACGCTGATTTAGACGGTAAACAAAAATGAACAATGAAGATAATTATCAGAATTGCTGGGGATTGGAGGTCAGAGAATATAAATGTGAATTAATGTTTTTGTTAAATGTATTAAGGGTAAAGGAAAACAAGCAACCTTCATCAGAATTCGAACTCGGTTCAACAAGTCTGTTTTTTACGCTGATAACCTTCTAGTTTTGCTAAATGCGATTTAATAGGACAAGGGAGATTACTCCATTCTATTTTTTCCCTTATTACTTCCCTTAGATTTGATAGTTTATACAAGAATAATATGGTTATTAAAAATTAGTACAGTACAACATCGAATGGGAGAGAACTAAGGTAGAAAGATTGTGACGCGCCAGGTTTCCAAGTGAAAAGAATATTCCTAACTTACGAATCAGTGTTGTTTTAAAATTAGATTCCAGCACTGGCATCAATGTTATTTATGTGGAGAAAGAGAAGACGCAAAAAAAACGGGGAAAAAAAACTAAAAAAACATTTAGTGAATACAGAAAATATTTCCAGAGAGGACAAAAACTAACCTGGCTGGGTGGTAAGAATAATTTAATCAGATCTGTGCAAATGTTGTCGTTAGCGGAACTCGTTGTCAAGTGCTGGGGTCTTCATCGACATTTACTTTTGTGTGAAATGAGTCCTATGTTAGACGAGGGTTCAAGGGGGAAAGATTCAGTTTTGACTTTGGGGGTGTTATTGTTGTTGGTGGTAACAGAAATAGTGCTGGAGGTGGTGCTAGTTTTGGGGCTGATGGCAATGTTCAGGTTGGTGGTAATGGTGGAGCGGTAGTAGCTTTAGGGCAAGTGGTAATGGAGGGGTGGGTGGTAATGGTGAAGGTGGCGACAATGAACGGGTGGCGGAAAAGATGGTAATGGTGGAGTAGTTCTAGTTGCAGGATGGTGAAAATGATGGAGGAGGTGGCGGCAATGGACGGTTGGTGGTAATGGTAGAGCGATGGTGTGGTAGTATTGGGTGTGGTAGTAATGGTGGTACTTCCCACACATTTAATACCAGTCATACTTATCGCTGTATTTTATTATCGTTTTCAATTTTTTTTTATTCTGGTGGTTAACGTTGCTGAATAAAGGAATTACAAATCTGTTAAGACGTTCATCGTGTTCCTCAGTGCCGTGGCTTGAAATAACACCATTCTTCGTTTGATTTTTATTGCTTATGGCGCTTCCTTGTGTTCCAAGGATTATCGGTAGAACAATGACCTTCATATTTGATTCTAATAGTTTTATAGTTTATCAACTTTGCGTCGGGTTTTGATCATTTTCTATATCTTTTAACTTTTTTTTCAAACGTGGGGTCTGCTGAAACAAACACATCTAGATTTTTATTTATTCTATTCGTAAAAACCATGCCAAGATTTCGAATTTTTAATTTGGTGAACCGTTTGAATTTAAGAGTTCAAAATAATTCTTCTTCTTCTTCTTCTTCCTCCCCTCCTCTTCTTCCTCCTCCTCCTTCTCCTCCCCTATTCTTCTTCTTCTTCCTCCTCCTCTTCTTCTTCTTCTTCTTCTTCTTCTTCTTGTGTCACTTAAGGACGTATGCGATCATGGCTCTCCATATCCTCCTGTCCCTTGTAGCTCTCAATAGCTTTGACTTTTTTTTTCATTTCTCCCAGCAGACCCTGTTCTGCAATGCACTTGCTTAATCGCGTTAAGCAAGTCACACGATGCCCTCCCTTGTTCCTCTTTCCCTCTATCCGCCTTGTGAGTATCAAATTTTCCAAGCCCTCCTTTCAAATTACGCGTCCCAGAAATTCCAGCTGCCTCTTCCTGATATTAAGTATGGTTCCTTTTTGTTTGCATCCTCTCCAAAACCTCATTGTTGCTCACATGTTCGGTCCATGGTATCCTCAATATCCTTCTGTAGAACCATACCTTCGTTGCTTCGAGTCTCTTTTTCATCTTTGAGGAGACTGTACAACATTCGCTGCCGTAAATGAGGACAGATATCACGTAGCAATTCGGTACTCTATTTCTTTGTTACCAACGTAATCCTCTTGTATTAATCTGCCTAGCTTTTGGAATGTGTTTTTGGCCATCTCAATATGTCTTTAGATCTCAGCGTCGCACTTACCTTCCTCTGTCAGAACACTTCCCAGATATTTAAATATCCGTACCGGCTTGATTTTAGTATCGTCCACCTGTAAATCGTGTTTCGGGCTCATCTTTTTGCTGATAACCATGAATTTCTGTCGTCTTGTCGTTTAGGCTTAGTTCTCCTTCTTCTCACTCTTCTTCGTTTCCTTTCCGTGTCTGCTATCAACATTGTGTCATCTGCATGTCTTATGTCTTTAAGACAGTGGCCGCCAATGATAAATCCTGGTAGGATTTCCAGTTCTCTCAGAATTGCTTCAATGTATAAGTTGAATATATCCGGTGAGAAGACACATCCTTGCCTTACGCCCTTTTCTATTTTTGTGCAACGTAAAAAAAAAATGTTCTTTCGGTTTATTAAGCAAAATAAAATCAGTTTAATATTCAACATTAAATTTATTAAACCAATTAACCATTTCGTTCTCCTATCTCCTGTCAGCTACTGTTGCCAGAATGCTGAACAATCTCTTCCAAAGTGAAGAAAGGACATAAAGCAACAGAGATGTCATCCTATCAACGAGTGGTAATAATATCATAGTGAGAATAACATGGTCAATGTATGTGAGCAACGAGCAAGTTTAAAGTAAAATAAAAGCTACAAACAAATTTGTACATACAATCAGAAAAAAATTTTGGAATTTGAAATTTCTAAGAAACATAATGAGAACAAAAATAAATAAATCTATTGCTTAATAAATAAATGGAACGTTTACTCAAATACGAGTATCCATATTATATATATATATATATATATATATATATATATATATATATATATATATATATATATATATATAAACTTAAAATCCATACTGTGTTGATATCAAAGATGATAGGAATAACTTTCTTTGAAAGTTTATTCCTATCATCGCTTGACAATGGAACGAGATTCTGGATTTTAGGTTTAATTTTTATAATTAAATTTATAATTTTGGTTTCAGTTTTGAAACTGAAAAGTGTCGCGATGGAATCAGATTTTTAAAAAGAAAATAATTATAATATTTTGCTCTATCGCTTGTATCGAGCACTGTTTTTTTTTAAAATAAAAATAACTACTAAGAACACCGGATTATAAATCTTACTGTTCTTTTCTTATTGTTTTGATATATATATATATATATATATATATATATATATATATATATATATATATATATGATGAATTCTTAATCCACTGTTCGTTTTCGTGTATTAATACTGATTTCTTGCCGTTCATAATGTTAATTTCTTCTTTCGTAATGTCAGAATAAAATTCGGCGAATTCTAATGCAAAATTCAAAAAGTTCCCTAGAAAAAGATGGATAAAAATCTACGATATCAAACTGAACGAAGGTACACTTACTTTTGTTTTTCCAAGTTTTTAAACCAGTCGATCACTTCAGCCGTACCTCTCCACAATATCAGATTCAGTAGTTTTTTTTTATTCGGAAGTTGACACGTTCCAGGATTCCTTTAATTATTTTTCCGATCTCCGATCTGGTTGGATTAATAATCCGAGTTGAAATTCCGGTTTATGGTATTTTAATAACAAATAAGCCTCCTTTGTGCTGAGTTTAGACTCTTTATCACTCATCTTTAATTTGTTTAGCTGAAGAGTTGATAGCATATATATATATATACATATATATAATAATAATAATAATAATAATAATGGACTCCCCCGTCGGTTTCAACGTATGAGGATCTGACAGCTTAGTTGATAGTTATGGAATTTTGTGCGATAATCTTAAGTGGCATTTAAGACCCGCTATGATTTACAAAGGAGGCCACATATGGAGCAAGAGTGGGGATAGTGAGAGGAGATCACTGTTAGATTGGCTGACCTTTTAGATATTGCTCTCGCTTCTTGAAGATGATTCAGACAAGCAGATTGAAAACAGCGGTGTCCACTAAAACACGTTGATCTCCATTCTGCCCGCTCCAAGGCTAAGCGCTCAAGGGTGTTATGTGGTATATTGACCGCTGACAAGTTGCTTTTCAGCTTGTCTTTGTATCTTAGCCATGCGCGTCCTACATTCCAGTAGCCCTGATCTAACTGGCTATATATTAGGATCTTGGGTATCCTGTCATCAGAAATTCTCAAGACATGACCAGTCTACCATAACTGAGATTGTATGAGAAAAGTCTCGATTCCTCCAATATTACACCTGTTAAAAAGGTCTACGTTAGATGTCCTATCTTGAAGCTTAACTCCACAGATTGCACGCAGACAGCTTTTATGGAAAACGTCCAGCTGGCGTATATCGTACCTGTATGGAGTCCACGACTCTGAGCCGTACAAAAGGATGGCAAGTACAACAGAATTTTTGTATCCAGTCGAATATCCCGCTTATTCCACAACCGATGGCGAAGTTTGCCGAAAGCACTGGTAGCCTTAGCAATCCGATGCATGATTTCATCATCTAAAGTTCCACTGTAGTTGACTGTGCTACCAAGATAGGTGAAAGACTTTACATAGTTCAGGGCTTTGTCTTCTACTTTCAATGGTTACTCTGGAAATTTGTAGACTGGTGGTTTTTGTTTCTCACCACAGAATTGCTTTGGAGTAGGACAAGGTTGGTGCACAACTTCAGTTTTCTTTATGCTAAGTGTAAGACCAAAGGCTTTACATGCAGCAGAGAGACGATTTATTAGATGTTGGGCTTCCTCAAAGGATGTCGCTACAAAAGCAGCATCATCAGCAAACAACAAATCACGAATAATTTGCGTACGAAGGTGGGTCTTCGCTTATATATATATATTTATGTTGGAAGAGAAAGTCGATTGCTAGATTGTTCTCAGTCGGTATTGGGATTGGCTTTGAAGTCAGTAGACCTGAGAGTAGAAATTTGGAGACTAAAATGTGTCCATAACGTTTTCATACAGATGCAAGATTCCAGTTAGTGTACGCATTATCGAATTTATGGCGTTTATAGACATAAACAGTGTCGACGTAGAAATCAATATTGTGTTGCTTTTTATGTTCACACACTATATATAATACGCAAGCCGCTAGACGAAATAAACACTCTTTAAAAAACGAAATGTGTACACAAATAAGGGTGTCAACTAAAAATAAGGTTTGAAGTAATAAAAAATAGGATGGATTAAAAAAATAAAATCCATGAGTTCTTTAGAAATTGCCTTGTTTACATTTTGGATATGAAAATGGAAATAACTTTCGAGAAAATCTGAACGAGTGAATGTGTATAAAGCAGATAGATATTTGCTTGATTGTGAAGCTCTCCGTAGCCGAGCGGTCAAAACATGCCGGATAAGACGGTGGATTCTACTGCAAAAAGGTAAGCAGGTTCGAGTACTGCTGTAGGGCACATTTTCACAAGTGCGCAGGTCAGTAGACGAAATAAACACTGTTTAAAGTAGGAATCAAATGTGCCTTTATTTGAGGCAGGCTCTCTCCAAAGATTCACGGCACCTAACGTTTAAAATGAATTGAAAAAAAAAAAAAATGAAAAATCGTTCTTGAAGATTTAAGTTAAGTTTTAATTTCAGGTTAATACCTTAAACTGGATATTTCCAATAAGCGAAATACTTTGCTATATTTCAAAACCAATTTAAATTGCCTGAAAGTAGTTTTCGTTTTGAAATCGCTGATTTTAACGCCATTTTGCTCATCTCTCATCGCAATATAATTTACTTTATCAGAAAATCTTAAAAAAAAAAAAAGATATACTTTTCCGAAAATTTATTTGAGGAATATTAACTGTTTAAGTTTGATTAATCTGATTTTAAACAAATATTATTTAAAATATCGCATAAATGCATTTTAACACAGTGGTAGTTGTTTACTTTAGGTATTGAGAGGTTGACAGCTTGTATAACTCGGAAATTTATAAAATGTTTTTCTACGGTTTATATATCGGTAAAATTTACTTGAGGAATATAACGCGAGCGTCCTTTTTATATAATTTTTAACTACCCAATAATCTAAACAATTTAGGAAGATATTCTCCGTAATCTAATGTTTTATTTTATGTTAGAAATTTTCGCAGTAAATTTCCTATAGCTAACGCTCATATTTTCTGACAATATGTATTTACAAAAATCGGCACGTTTATATACACAAAAACATTCAAAATTCTTTTAAAAATATTGGTGTTCGATGAATTGTACTAAGCATTTCCATTTATGATTAGTAAATATAGTTTTTACTTAATAACAATAACACCTTATGGAGACAAAGTAATAGAGAAATTTAAAAGATTTAAAACTTTATGAATTATTCTAATTAAAAATTTTTAAAATGAAAACAAATGTTATAACAATTCAATATTCAACGAAGATTTTTTTCAACTGGTAAGGCAAAAATTATTTGTAGCTATCCATTCGTGATTTTTTCCTTTGTGTTTAAATGCTACAGCTGACAGTTATGCTTTAGCGTTCATTAGAATGTGAAAAGTTATCCATTATGGAATTTTTTTCTTTTACATTGGAATGTCATGATCGAGCGCACATTAATGCTTAAAAATTATTCTTTTTAGAGGGCATCTTAGAACATTATTACTGTATTCGTAGCTGATTTTATTCAGTGTAAACTTCATTTTTTTTTAATGAAGATTGCTTTGAGGATCTGTAGTTTTAATTTGTTATCTTCTTGGTGTAGGAGAGTTGCGTTATTTCTTGCCTTATTTAATTGTTATATACGGAAAAATATTCGTGAATATGAAAGGATTACGATTAAAATAAGCAGCCATGATATTTGTAATTTATTCAATCAGACATGCCTAAACTGCTTAAACACACACGCGGACACACGCACGCGGACACACACACACACACATATATATATATATATCAAATATGTGGTGCAGTTTAATTTATATTACAATGAATTATTCATGCAAAAAGTAGATCAGTAAAGTTAATGATATAAAATGGCGAAATCCCTTTGCTAACAAAATTTTAAAGATGCATTAACCTACCAATCACTCGATGAATGTTATGATCCTTGTTTTTTAAAATTATAAACTGTATAAGGTCTTTCTTAAATACGCAAGTACTTTCAACTGTACATTCAGTCATCTGCAGGCATGGAAATTATTTTGTTTTTGGTAAAATTCAGGTAACATCCGAGACGAAAAAACATCATGCACGTCCCACAAGTTTTTGTCCGTTATCAAAACATATTAAAAAAACACATTTCGATTTGCATTATATTTTTTCGTAAAATATAATGCAAATCGAAATACAAAAAGATGAAAGATTTGTATGCTCAACTCTCGAAGCTTCAACCGGTGTCTGATGATAAATCCAGTGACTTTCGAGCTAAATTGAATGATTTGGCTCATTCTTATGCGAGTTCTCCTATTTCTTTCTCTGAATCGAAATGGAGAAGTGAACACCATAAGGTTATTAGATCCCTTAAGAATAACCATTCTTTGGTTATTACGAAACCGGATAAGGGATCGGGTGTTGTCCTCATGGACCGTCATGATTACATTAACAAAATGTTAAGTATATTGAATGACCCTTCCAAGTTTCAACGTCTTGGTTCCATTGACACTCATGATTCTACATTGACTTCTGAAATTCGATTTCAGAAACGTCTTGTCAAATGGGTAAAAAGTGGTGTTCTTTCTTCTGAAATGGCGGAGCAATTGAGACCGCTTGGCTCTATTCGTCCCCGTCTTTATGGATTACCCAAGATTCATAAGAAGGGTGTCCCGTTGAGACCCATATAAAGTCGCAAAGTTGCTTGCTATATTGTTGCAACCAGTATTGCAACATTACAGTTCCTTTTGTATTAAAGATTCATTTTCTTTTTCCAAATTCATTCGGAATTGTGATGCCACTAATGGATTTATGTGTTCCTTTGACATCTGTATCCTCTTCACTTGTGTTCCTTTATCGGAGATTATTGATATTTGCAGCGATATGTTATATCGTAGCGATTTGACTCCTCCGAATATACCTGAAGAAGTGTTCGTTGAACTCATGAAATTTGCCACCATGTTTGTCGATTTCAGTTTCGACAATATCATGTATCGTCAGATCGATGGTGTAGCGATGGGTTCCCCTTTGGGTCCTGTGTTGGCAAATATTTTTGTGGGTTTTTATGAGGAATGCCTTTTGTTAAGTTCTGCCCGACCCAAGGTTTACTTTCGGTATGTGGATGACACTTTTTGTGTGTTCAGCCATGAATCGGAAGTGGATCAATTTTTTCCCCTACTCAATGGTGTTCATCCTGCCCTTAAATTTACAGTAGATAAGGAGGTCAATGGTTCTTAGATGTTCTTGTTCAAAGAACTCCTTCCTTGTTTATTACCTCTGTGTACAGGAAGTCTACTTTTACAGGACTATATACTCGGTGGGACTCCTTTTGTCCTAAACAACAAAAGATTAATTTGATTAGGACCTTGACACATAGGGCGTTAATGATTTGTTCGGGTGACACCTTGAAACATGAAATCAGTTGTTTAACTGAGATCTTTGTGAACAATGGTTATCTGTTGAACATTGTTCAATCGGTTATTCGAGATGAGACTGACAGGTTCAACAAAATCAAACCTGCTTCAGTGGGTAAATGTCCGGTCTATCTTTGTTTACCGTGGTTGGGTAGGATTAGTGAATCCTTCGCCAAGCGTATTTCATATAGTTCACGTGAGTGTTATTTTGCAGCGAACGTTCGTGTTGTTTTTCAAACTAAGTCCGTACTTTCATCTATGTGTAAAGATGTTCTACCCCCCCACCATTCTTAATTCTGTTATTTACTATTTCAAATGTAGTTGTGGATGCAACTACATAGGTAGAATGACACAGCGGTTGGACGTTAGAATTAAACAAAATGTACCTGCTATAATATTGAATAAAAAATTTTCTTTGGGCGATACCATTCGTAACACGTATGGGTCTTCAATTGCGGATCATATTATAAAGAATCCAACTTGTGCGATGGATTTCAATGTGAACTGGTTTTCCGTTTTGGCCAGTTCGCAGTCACTTTTCCATCTTAAGGTGTTGGAGTCGCTTTACATCAGGTCCAGGCAACCTACTCTTTGCAAACAAAGAGATTGTTTGCTTGGACTTGCTGTTCTGTGCTTCTAGCACCTTGGTTGGTATAATTTTTTTTTCTCTGTCCACTCATTCATGTCATCCATGACAGACTTTTTTCTTTTTTTTCTTTTCCTCATAATCTTAGTTCCTCGTTAACAGTTCTGACGAGAGGGGACGAAACCGGTCGACTGGTGTGTGTTTTGTTTTAAACTTATCATGGCCTACAATATAAAATTTCTTGTTTTTAATGCCTTAATATATATATATATATATATATATATATATATATATATATATATATATATATGGTTGGTTGTACAGATGGAATAAAATTCTGATAGCCAAAAACTAATATTTTAAAAGAGTGCTCAATACCGAGTAGAGCAAATAATGTTTATTCAAAATTATAATTAAAATTATAACATAAATAACATAAATAATTAAAATTATAACATAAATATGTTATAAAATCACTACAAAAAGCCATTTTGTTTCAACACCTCTGGTGCCATATCAAATGAAGGTGTTGACTGAACTCTTATTTATTTTGCAACATGCACATGTTATAATTTTGAATAAATGCACACACACACACACACACACACACACATATATATATATATGATAAAATATAATCTTAAGGCATATATATATATATATATATATATATATATTCCACTCTTATAAATGTTGGTAAATAACAAGCTTGTTTGAAAGGGCAAAGGCCAACGTTAAGGCTTCATTCGTATTTTGCCAGAAATAAAAACAGAAAAAGAGGGAGTGAGGAAGAAAAAATAATAAATAAAAAGAAAGTAAAATTGACTTCAACCTTGTAATAAAATGATCCAATGTCAAATTTCGTGTTGCCAGGTTTCTCTTCACGTTGGCCGAGTCGCCACAATTCGTCGGTATTATGAATGCCTTCAAGCAACGAACAGCAGACGATAATAGCAATAATGACGGATTCATTACAGAGTTCTTTTTTTCTTCCCATAGGCAGGAAAACGATTCCTTGAGACGCGCATGCGCAGGCGCACATACATACGCACACATACACACACAGACACATACCCGTAAACAAACTCTCCTCTCCCTCTCTCTCTCTCTTCTCTCTTTTCTCTCTCGATATTTACCAAGTTTAGGCAAGACGTAGATTTACAAAAACAAAAAAAACAAAAACAAAAACAAAAAACAAAACAAAAACAAACAAACAAAAAAACAAAACGAAACAAAAATAAAACAAAATAAAAACAACACGAACAGTCAGCCATGACAATTTGAAACTATATTGTTGATTAAAGTTTCAAATATTCATTCAACCTTTTCTCTCATTAAACACACATACACAAACAAATTTTAAGCCATATTAGCTTGGTTCGACACAAAGTTTTGCATTCTTTTTTTACGGCTTATCAACCTTTTACAGGTTATTTAAAGCCAGAAAATATTTTTAGACCGTAAGAGTTTTGGGAGATAATAAGTGTTTGAGTGATACAAATCCTACGAATTAACCCATAGCTGGAGAGAGAAGAGGTGGATTCAAAACTTTCCCAAGGTTATTTGCGCGTAAGTGAATGTAACAAACCCGACGGGAATTGGAACACGGCTCTCCGACTTCCAATTCTGAGCCGTTATCCATTGCACCACCCGCACATCCAAGTTTACAACACCTGGTATTCCAATATGCATGTTCCAGCGTGCGTCTTGACAAGAGAATAATAAATAAATGTTTAAAATCCATTAATTCTTTAGAGATTGCATTGTTTACGTTTGGATGTGAAACTGAGCAAAAATGACATTTCGGGAATCTATGACAAGAATGATGTCGCTTAAAGGCACTACTCAGCTTCGCCTGATTGGCAAATGTTTTTCGTGGCTGAGTCGGTATAAGTACGTCGGATCTAACGATGCCTTCTTCTGCCAAGGGGGACACTGGTTCGATTCCTGTCGGAGGGCGCATATTTTTCTTTAATAAGATTTCTCGAATATTCAGGCCGGTAGACGAAAATAAATAAATATATTATTCAATAAATAAGCGGAACGTCTATTCAAATATGGGCATCCAGTAAAAAACAAATAACGTTTAAGTGAGCACCTGAAGATTGCTACCGGTAAGATAAAAAGTATATATATATATATATATATATATATATATATATAACATTTATAATTCTAAATTACCATCTTTTGTATCATTATCCATACATCAATTTCTTATGAAAACTCCCCATAGTTTTCGACACCCGAGAATAAGAGATGTGTTTCCAACCCCAGCTGGTGCTGAAAGAAAAATGTGTCGGTGACTTTAAACGAATAAGCGACACCAACAACAGATTGGGTGGTCAGTGAATCTTCGCTGACGCTTATGAGTTAGCGACTTGAAACGGATCATCTCTGACAACAGCATGGTCGGCCAGTCGGTGACTTGAAACGAATCACCTGTAACAACAGTATGGTCGGCCAGTCGGCAACTTCAAACGAACCACCTCTAACAACAACATAGCCGGTCACTCGGCGACTTCAAATGATTCATCTCCAACAAGAACAAAGTCAGTGACTCTTCGCTAACAATAAAAGTCTTTTCTCAACCACAGATTTTTGCGTTAGACCAACTATTTAAAAGTCTTTCCTAAATTACGGTTTTTCTTTGAACCAACTACAAATTAAAATATAAGATCGAAGTATTTTTTATTATTTTTTCATCCTTTCTAGCGCGTTCGAAATTTTGGTTAAAAATATTGTTTTTCTTGCGTCATCGGGTGGAATAAAGATGAGCATTAGGAAATTTAGCGCCTTTTTTGTAGTAAAAATACATTGTTTGGAAATTATTACAAAAATCAAATAATTGTCGAATTTTAATGAAATTGGCAGATCTTATTCACAAATGAATTAAATAAATTTTTGGATATCTTTTTTCTTAGAAAATCTTGTTAAAAATATTTTTTTTTTTTACATCAGTTACCTCCAACTAAGTTAATTTTATGAAATTTCGAGAAATTGAAATTCTAACCTCTTCATAATTTTATTAGTTAAAAGCAGGACTCTTTGTAGAATTTAAATCCTTACTTTGCTCTTGTCAAACAGAAACACCAGTTACCAAAAATCTGCTTTGAATCGTAAAATAAAAAATGCAATAATACTATGACATTTAATTAGAAAAAAGTTTTTTATTGCTTTTATAATATATTAAAGATAATATATTTTGTTAAATAATGAATTTTTACAAGAAGTGTTTTCATTTTGAAAATATCTTAATTAGAGTAATTTATTAAGTTTTAAAATTCTGTATTAATTTCACTCTTTAAGATGATATGATTATAAAATAAAAACAAACTATATTTACTAATCATAAGTGAAAACGCTTAGTGCGAATAATCAAACATCAATATTTTAAAAAGAATTTTGAATTTTTTTATAAGTGTATAAACGTGCCGATTTTTGTGGATACGGTGGCCTATACTAAACATTATCTGAAAATAAGAGAGATAACTATAGTAATGTAAAACCAGAAAGTATCTATAATAAATAAAACATTACATTACGAAGAATATTTTCTAAAATTTTAAAGATTACTTAAAAATCATATATAAAATGCTCTAACGTTACATTCAAGTATTTTTCCAACTAAAGTTTCCATAGAACAACATTAGATAGACATCAATCTGTCATGAAGCTGTCAAACATGTCAACAGCTTAAAGGAACAGCCATCGCAGTGTTAAAAAATGTATTTCTACGATATTTTAAACTTAATATTTGTTTCAAATCAGATTGATTATATTTTAAATCCGCTAATATTCCTCAAATAAACTTTCAGAAATGTATATTTTATTTTTTGATTTTTTTTTTAATAAAGAGAATTATATTACGATGGAAGATTGCTAAAAAATGGCGCTAATTTTATAAAAAAGAAACGGCTTCCAGTCATTTTAAATTAGTTTTGAAATACAGTAAAGTATTTTGCTTATTGGAAATATTAAATTTAATCTATTAACTTGAAATTAAGACAAAAATAAAAGCTTCAAGACAGATTTTTCATTTTTAAAAATTAATTTTAAACCTTATGTATCGTGCTTTCTGTAGTTTAAAGTGTTGCTATACTCATATAGTGTTTTTGAGGTTTCTAAATATTTTACGGATCTATATCATTGGGTACTACGTGTAATGTATTTTTTATATTCCTCCTTCTGTCCTGTTGTTCACCGTAATACATTTGAATGCAATTTCGACAAAATAAACGAGAGTCTGATAAGAAAAGGAAAAGATTCACTAAAAAATAAATGCATTGACAGTGTGCTGATCTCAGAATACTCGAAGATAAACCTAAGACCAGGCTCATACATAATATCAACGATCATCATAAAAGCAATAGTAGCAAAATACGGTAGATGAGCCAAGAGTGACCCCCAAGAACCCCCCCCAAAAAAACAAAAAAACAGGAAATATACCTGTAGTAGGTAATTTAAAATCCAACGGATGTTAACGGTTTCAACGAAATGAAACGCGTTATTTGCAAAAAGCTTTTGAACTTTGTCTTTTTATTTCTACTTTTATTTAGTTTCTATGTTACATCCTACTAAGGCATACACACACACACACACACACACACACACACACACACACACACACACACACACACACACACACACACACTCCTACAACACACACACCCTCTCACAGACACTCTCACTCTCTCTAACACACACAGACGCATGCACATACACACCCCACACATATATTTTCTGTTTATACGTTATTTTTATAGATACAAATATTTAAGTAAATGCTCTGATTATAATAAACAGTATTAACGACATTTACCAGCCTGAATGTTAGAAAAATCGAACCTGTATTCTACACGGAACTGTCATATATCCTGATGTACTTGGGCTCCCCCGAGGCGGTGTAGTGGTTAGCAATCGTGTCCCGCTAGAACAATTACGACTGAGTAGTGAGTTCGATCCTCACTGGGTGCCTCATACTTTCGGACTTGTGCCACATCTAAGCTACGCTTGGAAAATCACTATATCCTGACGTGCTATACCATTTAGCTACAGAGGAAGCGTCTGGTTAGTAAGGTTAAATTACTGTTTTTAAACTACAAATATTTCCCATGACTTCTCTCGAACGCTCATATCTGCTCGAAGCATATCTTAACGTAAACAAATGACATCATATATTATGAAATGGACTAAGTCCGATAATTATTTTAATATATTTCCTGTTTATACGTTATTTTTATGGGTACAAATATTTAAGTAAATGCTCTGTTTATAATAAACAGTATTAACAACATTTACCGGCCTGAGGCGATGGAAAGTAGTTTTACTATTTGATGTCAATAATTATTCAAATGAAAGACAGAAAAGTTTTCAATTATATATTTTACGTAGTAAGATAATTCCAGAAGGCAGGAATATATATATATATATATATATATATATATATATATATATATATATAAAATGTCTTAAAATAATTGTTGGACTATGTCCATTTTATAATGTGTGATGTCATTTGTTTACATTTGGTTACGCATTGAGCAGATATGAAAAATTCATAGAAAATTGTAGTTTAAAATCAGTAAACTCGACCTTGCTAACCTAAACGCTCCTCTGTGGCTCAATCGGTAAAAGCACGTCAGGCTATATGACGGTTCCGTATAGGATACAGGTTCGAATCCTGTCGGAGGACGCATATTTTCTATGAAACTTTCTCGGACATTTAGGCCGGTAAATGTTGTTAATACTGTTTATTATAAACAGAGCATTTACTTAAATATTTGTATCTATAAAAAGAATGTTAAACATAAAAATGTCTTTATATATATTCAGGTTTTTGTCGTCCCACCAGGATAAAATAATTTTATGGACTGCTGAGATTATAATTTTATTATTAAAATAGATCTAAAAGTATCACGTTTAAGATTTTAGGCATCTTTCAGCCGATACTTCTTCAGAAACAAAATCGTCGGCAATATAAAACGAAGTAGTTGATAAGAAATTTTTTTTACCAACCACTGATATCAAGATTGAAATTACGAAAAGCTGGAGTAGGTAATTGGGGAGGAGGAAAAATTACAGATTTTCTTCCCGGTAAGGCAAGTGATTTCTCGAATATGACCAACTTATATTTCAACTCTCGTTGTCTACACAGGGCAGGACGTTGCATGTTAATAACAGTCTGGAGGATATCTAAATGGAGTCTCGTCTGTGTCTTGTGACAAACAGAAAAAAGCAGGAGAATAATTCGTCTTGCAGGCAACAGAATTTAAAAGGTGCTTACCGATCGCGGAGTCATGACTCTAGAAACGCCCGGATGTCACAGGCTCGTGTCTACACACCTGGCAATGGACATGCTGAGTAATCCTAACCTCCAACTTATGAATGGTCTTGCCCACATAGTCAATTTCACATCTACATATATATTGATATATTCCAAAACTTTATTGATTGGCAGGTAAGACATCCTTACGACAAGAGCTGGTGGGGAGGGGGGGAGCCTTTCTAGTTGTAAAAATACTCCTGACCATAACGGCATGGAAACACTGTTTAATAGAATTGGAAATTTTGATAGCGTCTTTGACTCTCGGGACTAATCCACGGGAGTCTCACATATACAGGATATTTAGAAGGACCATATCCCTTAACCTCATTGAATGTAACGATTTTTGTTGAATGGTAGATGTCACAACACATTCGGTGTAACCATTTATTAATAATAGCTGTTTAATTTTCTTTAACTCAGCGTCAAGTCTACACTCGGATCTATTTTAATAATAAAATTATGATTCTTGTCTTTAAAATTATATATATATATATATATATATATATTATAAATTAATTGATTTAAAATATGGTTATTTTCGCTACACAGTTCCAACCATGTTTCAAAAAATAGAAGCTAAAAACCCTAATTTTATTTTTTGCAAATAAATTAAAAAGCATTAGTTCTATTTCATCTTCAAGCGAATTTTGGAGTAACTTTTAAAATTTACCGGGTTTTAAATACACAGCTAAAATCACGTTTCCATGGTTACAGAATATTCTACTCAAATTGAACACAGGGGTGTCTAGATTTTCCTTATGACAGTATCATTGTATCAGTTATTAGCTACATTTTGGTAAGGGGTGAGGATGTATTTTACACTGAAACCTGACGTCAGTTGAATGGATGTCGTCTGAATTTAAAAAAAAAAAAAAAAAAAAAAAATTATTAACGGTAAAAATTTTTAACGTCATCTTTTAAAATTAAAGATTTTTTTACAATACTTTTTATTTAACTACGATTTGAAATATTTTCCTTTTTTAATTTTTATTTTACTATATTCTTTTTAGAACAGTTAAATGTATTAGAATCCATTATATTATGTAGGATTATTTTAACATTAAGTTTAAGTATGTATATGAGGTTACATTTTTTTTTTTTTTTTTTTTTTTTGTATATGACTATAACAGCAGAAATGGTTACTTAATTTCACTGATTCAGTAAACTTTTCTTTTATATATAAACCTATTATTATAATATTTCACATGTAAGTACTGAGGACATGGGTCATTCAAAAGCTTACATGTTATGGTATTTCATATTAATTTTATTTTACTATAGGTGTTATTTTTGGATTCTTTTTAATGCGTGTAGTATTATTTAAAAGAAATTTAGGTTAGAATTCATTCAATTTAACTACAATTTTAATTACAAATTCAAAATTACAACTTTAAATTTTAAAATATTTTCATTGTTTAGTTTTAATAGACTATATTACTTTATAACAGAAGGAAAATTACTCATATTAAGTAAGATTATTTTTCCATATCAAAGTATATGTAAATTTTTTTTTTTTTTTTTTTTTTTTTTTTTTTTTTCTTCCCCTTCTTCTCTTTAAATTTAAATATTATTTAAGTAATATTAATGGCACTTACTACAAAACTAGCTAAGTCATTTCTCAGATTTAGTAAACTTTATTTATTTATTAATTAATTAATTTATTTATTTCAAATATATGTAACCTAATTAATAAAGTTTCATATGTATGTATAAATAACATGTTAGAATTCATTTTATTTTACTACAATTTTAATTTCAATTTTAAAATTTTAAAATTATAATTTTAAAATTTTAAAATATTTTCATTGTTAGTTTTAATTTAGACTATATTACTTTATAACAGAAGGATAATTACTCATAGTAAGTAAAAAAATTCGTTGGAACTGTGTAGCGAAAATAACCATATTTTAAATCAATTAATTTATAATATTAATGCTCTGTAAATTTACATTGAACACTATTTTGTAAAAATAAAATATCTATAAGAACACCGGATTTTATATCTTACTGTTCTTTCTTTTTATTTATATACATATATATATATATATATATATAGTTTTAAAAACAAGGAAACCATTGATTTTAATTTTAAAAGTCTCTAGGGCCCTTTCAGCCAACATCTCATCAGGAGACAATCGTTGGATTAGCGAAAAGAATATTAACGATATTGAAGAGCAAAAAAAAAAAGAGGGGTAAACACACTAAAATAACAAACAAGTATATATACTTGTAACGATGGAAGGGATCGTGTAAATAAATTAGCGATATATATACAGAGAGAGAGAGAGAGAGAATGAGAGGGAGAGAGAGCATAAAATTATAATAAAAATGCTACCTTTTAATACTAGTGAATAATATACGTAAAATGATATTATTTAACAAACTAAACAGAATTTCTGTCAATAAAATGTTCATTGTGGACTAAAGCGTTAATGATTATGAAATCAGAATTTAAACCTTCAATAATGATCGATCAACTCACGATGAGTGATTGAAAAAATTACGAAAATCTGAGTTGACCTTTGATAAGTATTGAACTACTAAAATGGTAATTATAAACAGATAGATAGATAGATAGATAGCGGGAGAGAGATCAAAGGAGTGAAACAGACAGATAGAGAGATATGGAGAAAGAGATAGATAAATAGGGAGAGAGAGAGAGAGAGGGAGATAGATAGATAGAGAGCGGGAGAGAGATAGAGGGAGTGAAAGAGAGATAGAAAGAATTAGAGAAAGAGATAAATAGATAGAAAAAGAGAGAGAGGAAGAAGAGATAGATAGATAGATAGATAGATAGATAGATAGATAGATAGATAGATAGACAGAGAGATAGAGGGAGTGAAAGAGATAGAGAAAGGGATAGATAAATAGATAGAGAAAGAGAGAGAGGAGGAGGAGAGATAGATAGATAGATAGATAGATAGATAGATAGATAGATAGATAGATGGAGTGGAAGAGATAGATAGAGATAGATAAATAGATAAAGAAAGAGAGGAAGAGAGGGAGAGCGAAAGAGATAGATAGAGAAAGAGAGAGAGAGAGGAGGAGGGGAAGATATATATATAGAGATAGATAGATAGATAGATAGATAGCGGGAGAGAGATAGAGGGAGTGAAAGAGATAGATAGTGAGAGATAGATAAATAGATAGAGAAAGAGAGGGAGAGAGAAAGAGATAGATAGATAGAGAAAGAGAGAGAGGAGGAGGAAAGGGAGATAGATAGATAGATAGATAGATAGATAGATAGATAGATAGATAGATAGATAGCGGGAGAGAGATGGAGGGAGTGAAAGCGATAGAGAAATAGATAAATAGATAGAGATAGATGGATATATATATATATATATATATATATATATATATATATATATATATATATATATATATAAAAAGAAAGAGAAAACTATATTTTAGTTTGGTTACTATGGCCTTGTTCAAGGTTAGGCTATGTAAAATAAAATAAGAACGTTGATAGTCAATCCTTAAACCTTTGTCTCCTTCGATGCCGTGCGACTGTAAGAAAGAGTGAACAGCATAATACAGAAAGATATTCGTATTTGTTCAATGTTTGCTGGGAGCTCCTTTAGGTTATTTTTTTATTAGGCCTGGCATATTTGATTATTTATTCTTTATTGCTTACGAATTGATGTGTTATTTTCCATAAGTATCACACGTTGCTATTCGAGACACAGGATATTGAACGTCTTCGATGGAAAGACTCCCACACATTTCTTACTTAAGAACAGGCTTCTTGTGAGAAAATTAGCAATAAATTTTAATTTAGACACGGAAAAGAAATTACAAAATCTCCTACAGAAGGTAGCGAAGGAAAGCGAGATAAAGGGACTAAGCACAAACTACAAGAAGACAGAATGCATTGTCATCAGTAAAAGGATGAGCCCGAAATGCGATTTGAAGATCAGGGACACTAAAATCAAGCATGTGAGGAAATTTAAATATCTGGGAAGTGTTTTGACAGAGGACGGTAAGTGCGACACTGAGATCCGTAGAAGCATTAGGATGACTATGGTCGCATTACAAAAGATTGGTAGTGTGTAGCGAGACAGGACGATTCCTTTGGTAACAAAGAAAAGAGTACTGAGCTGCTACGTGACATCAGAGGTGAATATTGGACTGTCTCCTAAAAGATGAAGAAGAGACTAGAGTTGACGGAGATATGGTTCTACAGAAGGATGCTGAGGATATCATGGACCGAGCGTGTGTGCAACGATGAGGTCTTGGAGAGGATGCAAACAAGGAGGAAACTTATACCTAACACCAGAAAGATTCAGCTGAAAATTCTAGGATACGTAATGAGAAAGGAGGGCTTGGAGAATCTGATACTCACGGGTCAAATAGAGGGAAAGAGAGACAAAGGAAAATAACTGAAGATATACCTGGCGGGATTAAGCAAGTGAATGACAGAACGTGGTCTGGGGGAGGTGGCAGAGGAACTAAACTTATTGAGAGCTACAAGGGATAGGGCGAAGTGGAGGGGCATTATCGCCTACGTCCTGAAAGGACACGGCACATTAAAAGAAAGAATACTTATCGCTCTTATTTTCTGATAATGTCGTGTATGGACGTCCGTATTTATAAAAGTCAGCACGTTTATACACGCACACAATGCAAAATTCTTTTTTTTAAATACTGTGAGTCGCTGTATTGCAGTAGTCTTTTCCAGGATTAGTAAAGATATGATTTAATAATCCATCCATCCATCCATCCATCCATCCATCCATCCATCCATCCATCCATCCATCCATCCATCCATCCATCCATCCCATTCTATTCATAGTCCATCTATCTATCCATCTATCATCCATCCATCCATCCATCCATCCATCCATCCATCCATCATCCCATTCCATTCATAGTCCATCTATCTCATTCTATTCATATCCATCTATCCATCCATCTATCCATCTATCCATCCATCTATCTATCCATCTATCTATCCATCCATCCATCTATCTGATTCTGTTCATAATCCATCCATCCATCTATCTATCTATCCATCCATCTATCCATCCATCCATCCATCCCATATCTATCTATCTCCATCCATCCATCTATCCATCTATCTATCTATCCATCCATCTATCTATCTCCATCTATCCATATCTATCTATCTATCCATCCATCCATCCATATCTATCTATCCATCTATCTATCTATCTATCTATCTATCTCTCTCATTCTATTCATATCTATCTATCATCTATCTATCTATCTATCTATCTATCTATCTATCTCATTCTATTCATAGTCTATCTCATTCTATTCATAGTCTATCTATCTATCTATCTATCTATCTATCTATCTATCTATCTATCTATCTATCTATCTATCTAATTCTGTTCATAGTCTATCTATCTATCTATCTATCTATCTATCTATCTATCTATCTATCTATCTATCTATCTATCTCATTCTATTCATAGTCTATCTATCTATCTATCTATCTATCTATCTATCTATCTATCTATCTATCTATCTATCTATCTATCTATCACAATATGTTAATATCTCTCCATCTCTGTTTCTTTACATCAGATTCCCCCTCTCTGCTCCTCTCCATCTTTCTCTCTCCCTCCCTTTCTCTCTCCTCTCCATCTTACAAGCACCCACATGCATACACACACGAAGTAAGTCACCACTCATTATTTGAACGACCAGTTAAAAGTCAACTAAGAAGTGAATCTAATGAAATAAAAGCCGATTTAGCACATAGAGAATTTTCGTAATGTTCTTTTCATTGATTTACGAGGGATGGAAAAAATGCTACTTGATTCTGTATTTCACTGAAAAGAAACCAAATCATAAAACCTCATGGCTAAACATTCTAAATGTTACAAGGTGAACTAGACCCTTTAATAGAAACTCGTCTCCCTGCGTGTTCGCTTAAAGATCACCGACAGCGCATGCGTGATTCATCTTGAAGTTCAAGCAGCAGAACCGTACGCAGGCGCAGTTCCGTCAGTATGAATCAGTCGCTGGTGTTTTACTTTTTTGCGATGAGGGTTGTCTGTGATTGTCCAATATCTTTGGTGCTCCAACGACAGGTCTACATGAGATAGTTGAAGAAGAGAGAGAGAGAGAAAGAAAAATATAGAGAACTATTTTGAGGTTTATGCCTTTCCAAAGATTTATTTATTTTTTTACTTCTAACCATTAAGAAATAATTCCAGTTTACTGGTTTTGAAATAAAAAAAAATTGGAATTAAGCGAAAAAATAATTGACAACATTAAACAATCGGATGTAATTTAATATTTTCTCTTTTGATGGACAATTCAATGTAGTCTATTCTTGGGCCATTTAAATTAACGATATATATATATATATATATATATATATATATATATATATATATATATATATATATATATATATATAATAAAATGTGTGTGTGTGTGTGTGTCCGTATATATATATATATGAATAAAGGCTGCGATGGATAAATTGTCGTCTAAATTACGGAGATATGAAAGTAATATTGACATCTTATTTTAAGATATAGTTACCAAAATCACACAAAAATATCTTGAAATACTAAAGAGTAAATTTATTCAATAAAATCACCATTAGCTTCAACCACGGTCTCCAGGAGACTTCGGAATCTCCTGCAACTCTTCTGGACAGTCTCCTTGTTTCAGCTGGTGAATGCTGCCATAATCCTTTGCCTTCAGTTCATCTTTGGTCTTACAAGGAATTTTGTAATCGCTCAATTGTGGCCCACACAAAATAATCAAGGGTGTTGCAGTCTGCGGAGTTAGGTAGCCAGATGAAGGGATGATGTAGTCGCATAAATTGTCTCGCATCCATGAGTTCTCCTGCAAGTGTGGTATGGTGCAGTTTCATGTAGGCCGATGTGTTTAGCATGAGGCCCTGTTGGAAGATGTATGGAGGCCTAACGTCACCATTACTAGAGATCAGTCCAAACAGCATGATGCTGACTGGATATATCATCCAACTCTTTCCTAATCCTCTGCACTGTCCTCAGAGTGACACCCAAAACTCTCTGAAATATTCCTATTGGAGCTTCCGGCGCGAATGCCAAGCAGTACAGCATACCGTTTCTGTCAGATTGAATTGCGTCATGGTGCTCTTTTTCACATCGAGGGGGCCCAACTGACCCTACTATAATCTCCATATATATCTAAGGAGCATATTTTTAGTTAAGCATGTTTTGTTTAATAATATAGACATTATTTTTAGATTGATCCTTTCAAGTTGTCTAATTAATGGTTTTACTTTTATCACAATTACAGTAGAATGTTTTTCTTTGGAATTTACCTCTAAAAATGATCTTAGAAATGCTCGAAAGCACTTGGGTTAAACAAAAAACAAACTACGGCGCCTTCCTTGATGGATTTCATCTCAATATCAAGAAACTAATTAGTTTGAAAGGATCAATATAAAAATAAGTAGACACAATATGTCTATATATCATGATATATATATATATATATATATATATATATATATATATATATATATATATATATATATATATATATTTATACACGTTTCATTAAATAATATAGACAAGTGTTGTCTATTTATTTTATGTAAAAAATTTTTCGTATCTTCTGATAAGTTTGATAACATTATCATTAACCGAAAAAAGAAATTCACAATATTTATCCATTATTTTTTTAATATAATCTAAGCTTTCGGCTTTCTCAAGCCATTATCAAAGATGTAATTACAAACATATCAAACAATATACGGACACGACAGTGATGATAGTCTGTCATTGTTTAGTTTACATAGTGAATCACTAAGCAACGATGAACACGCGCATATAAGACGCTTGAAGCGAAAATCGCACCGCATCTCATGACGTCACACATGAGTACACGAGAGTGAATTGGAGAATGAAATAAGGAAAGCCGTTGGTATAAACCAATGGCTTCTGTTACCAATTATAGAAATTATAGACATTTAAGAATATTTGTAGAGATGCCATAGTTGATTTTGTTTTAGGTTGGGTTTAACTGTTTGATGTATAATGCTTCAAGTATTTTTAGTTTTTGTCTATTGTTTTCATGTCGAAGTATAGTTGTGTTTTCGACAAGTATTTTACGGAATTGTGTGTGCAGGCAGGCATGTTGTTTTAAATGCCTAAAAATGTTAAAACAACATGCCTGCCCACACACACATCAAACTTATCAGAAGATACGAAAAAATTTTACATAAAATAAATAGACAACACTTGTCTATATTATTTAATGAAACGTGTATAAATGAAAATATGCTGCCTAAATACACACAATATATATATATATATATATATATATATATATATATATATATATTAAGAAATGGACAAAGTCCGACAATTTATTTATTAAAGACATTTTTATGTTTAACGTTCTTTTTATAGATACAAGTATTTAAGTAAATGCTCTGTTATTTAATACTGTTTATTATAAACAGAGCATTTACTTAAATACTTGTATCTATAAAAAAGAACGTTAAACATAAAAATGTCTTTAATATATATATATATATATATATATATATATATATATATATATATATATATATATATATATATTTGTTCTTATGTACATCGTTTTTGTCATGTTGTATTGATAATGTTATAATTTATGAATATGTCCTGAAGATGGTTTATTAGACCGAAACGTCCGACGTTGGCATATTAACATTAAAACAGCATAATTGTAGATAAGGATTTTGTTTGTTTTTTCCGTATATATTTTTCTTCATATATATATATATATATATATATATATATATATATATATATGAACGTTCAAGGTGAACGCTATAATGTCAAAACTTGTCGATAAGATGAAATGTCCAGTACGAAAAAAAACAAAAATCTATATTGATATTTGAACATGTAGCAGACGATCTCCGGAACATCCCCGCTCACCATTCTCTTTGCATTCAGTGCCGGTGGGTGTAATTAATAGAAACACTGAATGTAAAATCAGAATCAGGTTCATCCATTTCCTCAGCCAAGCAATGGACTCATACTATGTAATCTTGACAAATTGTTGGTTATTTTAAAAACAGCTTTTATGTAATATTCACTTGAATTAAATTGAAATCCAGAAGACATATCAGGTATCATTAATTTACAATGGTTTAAGAAGACAAAAAAAAAAAACAACAAAAAACAAAAACAAGTCAATCAGTTCTTTTTGGTTTTTCTTTTTCCGAGATGAAATGATGTGATGTAAAAAAACGATTTAGGTGAACCATTTTTACTATTTAAATGGAGGATGGTTTATTCTTTTTCCGAGATGAAATGATGTGATGTAATTTTTGTTATTTGGTATTTAGGTGATGTGGCTTTTGTTATTTGGTATTTAAATGACGTGACTTTTGTTATTTGGTATTTAAGTGATATGGCGTTTGTCATTTGATATTTAAATGATGTGACTTTTGTTATTTGGTATTTAAGTGATATGGCGTTTTTAATTGGTATTTAAATGATGTGACTTTTGGTATTTGGCATTTAAGTGATATGGCGTTTGTTATTTGGTATTTAAATGACGTGACATTTGTTATTTGGTATTTTAATAATATGACTTTTGTTATTTGGTATTTAGGCGATGTTGATTTTGTTATTTGGAATTTAAGTGATATGGCTTTAGTTATTTGGCATTTAAGTGATGTGACTTTTGTTATTTGGTATTTGAGTGATATGGTGTTTGCTATTTTATATTTAAGTGATGTGGCTTTTGTTATTTGGTATTTCAATCATATGGCTTTTGTTATTTGGTATTTAACTGATATGGCATTAATTTTTTTGTATTTTAGTGAAGTGACTTATCATTTCGTAATGTTGTTTGTTATTTTGTAGTTGATGTGTGTAAGATCTGAATGAGAAATCTATCAAAGACTTGAAGGATTTATTTCCTTGAAACCATTTTAATCAGCGATCTATTTAAACGATTTTGTCGTAATTGCTAAAACTGAATCAAGAACGTTTATATATTTTAACAGTTAACTTGTGTAATCGTTGGCAGTATATATCAACTCCTGGAAGCCAAAATATTTTAAAAAATTATGCCAAGTCTGGTAAAAGGCTAAAATTATGGAGTACTTTGCATAGATCGATATCACTTTTATGATATTCTACGATGCTTCTCTTAGTTATAGTAGAGCAGCAAGATGGAGATTTTCTGAAAGCTATGCATCGTAATGTGCATGATAGTAACCGTTTCCTTATAAAGAAACATTTGTCATTCAGTGACTGGGCAGCTTTTACTAATGTCGGCAAAAATTTATAAAATATTTCTCTTAAAATAATTTTTCAGGACAATCGGTTTCTCAAATCCAGTAGCTGTTATCGCTCTTGCCAGTGTTGATGAGCAGTTGCCATCCGAACCTTTTATTTGAAGTCGCGTGGAGAGTCAACATCTTGATTATGTCATTATTTTCTCTTCTCAAACCCAGTAGCTGTTATCATTCTTTCCAGTATTGATGGGGGTTTCCTTGCTAACCTTTTATTTGAAGTCGTGTGGAATGTCAACATCTTCATTATGTCACTATCCATTTTAGCCGTTGCTGCTGTTGAAAGTCCTCAATTGATGTGATTTCTGTTATTTGGTACAGTTCTTTGTTTGTGATTCTGTAGCACCAGTCCACAAGGTTTAAAGAACGATAATCTTTGCCAAAACACTCAGGCTTCATTATTTTCTCTTTGACTTCCATGTGATATCCATTTTAGTTGTTGCTGCTGTTGAAAGTCCTCAAGTGATGTGGTTTCTGTTATTTGGTACAGTTCTTTGTTTGTGATTCTGTAGCACCAGTCCACAAGGTTCAAAGAAGAATGATCTTTGCCAAGACACTCAGGCTTCATTATTTTCTCTTTGACTTACATGTGATATCCATTTTAGTTGTTGCTGCTGTTGAAAGTCCTCAAGTGATGTGGTTTCTGTTATTTAGTACAGTTCTTTGTTTGTGATTCTGTAGCACCAGTCCACAAGTTTCAAAGAAGAATGATCTTTGCCAAGACACTCAGGCTTCATTATTTTCTCTTTGACTTCCATGTGATATCCATTTTAGTTGTTGCTGCTGTTGAAAGTCCTCAAGTGATGTGGTTTCTGTTATTTGGTACAGTTCTTTGTTTGTGATTCTGTAGCACCAGTCCACAAGGTTCAAAGAAGGAAGATCTTTGCCAAGACACTGAGGCTTCATTATTTTCTCTTTGAGTTATATGTGATATCCATTTTAGTTGTTGCTGCTGTTGAAAGTCCTCAAGTGATGTGGTTTCTGTTATTTGGTACAGTTCTTTGTTTGTGATTCTGTAGCACCAGTCCCCAAGGTTCAAAGAACGATAATCTTTTGCCAAAACACTCAGGCTTCATTATTTTCTCTTTGACTTCCATGTGATATCCATTTTAGTTGTTGCTGCTCTTGAAAGTCCTCAAGTGATGTGGTTTCTGTTATTTGGTACAGTTCTTTGTTTGGGATTCTGTAGCACCAGTCCACAAGGTTCAAAGAACGATAATCTTTGCCAAAACACTCAGGCTTCATTATTTTCTCTTTGACTTCCATGTGATATCCATTTTAGTTGTTGCTGCTGTTGAAAGTCCTCAAGTGATGTGGTTTCTGTTATTTGGTACAGTTCTTTGTTTGTGATTCTGTAGCACCAGTCCACAAGGTTCAAAGAAGGAAGAACTTTGCCAAGACACTCAGGCTTCATTATTTTCTCTTTGACTTCCATGTGATATCCATTTTAGTTGTTGCTGCTGTTGAAAGTCCTCAAGTGATGTAGTTTCTGTTATTTGGTACAGTTCTTTGTTTGTGATTCTTTAGCACCAGTCCACAAGGTTCAAAGGAGAATGATCTTTGCCAAGACACTCAGGCTTCATTATTTTCTCTTTGAGTTATATGTGATATCCATTTTAGTTGTTGCTGCTGTTGAAAGTCCTCAAGTGATGTGGTTTCTGTTATTTGGTACAGTTCTTTGTTTGTGATTCTGTAGCACCAGTCCACAAAGTTCAAAGAAGAATGATCTTTGCCAAGACACTCAGGCTTCATTATTTTCTCTTTGACTTCCATGTGATATCCATTTTAGTTGTTGCTGCTGTTGAAAGTCCTCAAGTGATGTGGTTTCTGTTATTTGGTACAGTTCTTTGTTTGTGATTCTGTAGCACCAGTCCACAAGGTTCAAAGAACTAAGATCTTTGCCAAGACACTCAGGCTTCATTATTTTCTCTTTGAGTTATATGTGATATCCATTTTAGTTGTTGCTGCTGTTGAAAAGTCCTCAAGTGATGTGGTTTCTGTTATTTGGTACAGTTCTTTGTTTGTGATTCTGTAGCACCAGTCCACAAGGTTCAAAGAACGATAATGATTTTGCCAAAACACTCAGGCTTCATTATTTTCTCTTTGACTTCCATGTGATATCCATTTTAGTTGTTGCTGTTGTTGAAAGTCCTCAAGTGATGTGGTTTCTGTTATTTGGTGCAGTTCTTTGTTTGTGATTCTGTAGCACCAGTCCACAAGTTTCAAAGAAGAATGATCTTTGCCAAGACACTCAGGCTTCATTATTTTCTCTTTGACTTCCATGTGATATCCATTTTAGTTGTTGCTGCTGTTGAAAGTCCTCAAGTGACGTGGTTTCTGTTATTTGGTACAGTTCTTTGTTTGTGATTCTTTAGCACCAGTCCACAAGGTTCAAAGGAGAATGATCTTTGCCAAGACACTCAGGCTTCATTATTTTCTCTTTGACTTCCATGTGATATCCATTTTAGTTTTTGCTGCTGTTGAAAGTCCTCAAGTGATGTGGTTTCTGTTATTTGGTACAGTTCTTTGTTTGTGATTCTGTAGCACCAGTCCACAAGGTTCAAAGAACGATAATCTTTGCCAAAACACTCAGGCTTCATTATTTTCTCTTTGACTTCCATGTGATATCCATTTTAGTTGTTGCTGCTGTTGAAAGTCCTCAAGTGATGTGGTTTCTTTTATTTGGTACAGTTCTTTGTTTGTGATTCTGTAGCACCAGTCCACAAGGTTCAAAGAACGATAATCTTTGCCAAAACACTCAGGCTTCATTATTTTTTTCTCTTTGACTTCCATGTGATATCCATTTTAGTTGTTGCTGCTGTTGAAAGTCCTCAAGTGATGTGGTTTCTGTTATTTGGTACAGTTCTTTGTTTGTGATTCTGTAGCACCAGTCCACAAGGTTCAAAGAACGATAATCTTTGCCAAAACACTCAGGCTTCATTATTTTCTCTTTGACTTCCATGTGATATCCATTTTAGTTGTTGCTGCTGTTGAAAGTCCTCAAGTGATGTGGTTTCTGTTATTTGGTACAGTTCTTTGTTTGTGATTCTGTAGCACCAGTCCACAAGTTTCAAAGAAGAATGATCTTTGCCAAGACACTCAGGCTTCATTATTTTCTCTTTGACTTCCATGTGATATCCATTTTAGTTGTTGCTGTTGTTGAAAGTCCTCAAGTGATGTGGTTTCTGTTATTTGGTACAGTCTTTTGTTTGTGATTTTGTAGCACCAGTCCACAAGGTTCAAAGAAAGATAATCTTTGCCAAAACACTCAGGATTCATTATTTTCTCTTTGACTTACATGTGATATCCATTTTAGTTGTTGCTGCTGTTGAAAGTCCTCAAGTGATGTGGTTTCTGTTATTTGGTACAGTCCTTTGTTTGTGATTTTGTAGCACCAGTCCACAAGGTTCAAAGAACGATAATCTTTGCCAAAACACTCAGGCTTCATTATTTTCTCTTTGACTTACATGTGATATCCATTTTAGTTGTTGCTGCTGTTGAAAGTCCTCAAGTGATGTGGTTTCTGTTATTTGGTACAGTTCTTTGTTTGTGATTCTGTAGCACCAGTCCACAAGTTTCAAAGAACGATAATCTTTGCCAAAACACTCAGGCTTCATTATTTTCTCTTTGACTTCCATTTGATATCCATTTTAGTTGTTGCTGCTGTTGAAAGTCCTCAAGTGATGTGGTTTCTGTTATTTGGTATAGTTCTTTGTTTGTGATTCTGTAGCACCAGTCCACAAGGTTCAAAGAACGATGATCTTTGCCAAACACTCAGGCTTCATTATTTTCTCTTTGACTTCCATGTGATATCCATTTTAGTTGTTGCTGCTGTTGAAAGTCCTCAAGTGATGTGGTTTCTGTTATTTGGTACAGTTCTTTGTTTGTGATTCTGTAGCACCAGTCCACAAGTTTCAAAGAACGATAATCTTTGCCAAGACACTCAGGCTTCATTATTTTCTCTTTGACTTCCATGTGATATCCATTTTAGTTGTTGCTGCTGTTGAAAGTCCTCAAGTGATGTGGTTTCTTTTATTTGGTACAGTTCTTTGTTTGTGATTCTGTAGCACCAGTCCACAAGGTTCAAAGAAGAATGATCTTTGCCAAGACACTCAGGCTTCATTATTTTCTCTTTGACTTCCATGTGATATCCATTTTAGTTGTTGCTGCTGTTGAAAGTCCTCAAGTGATGTGGTTTCTGTTATTTGGTACAGTTCTTTGTTTGTGATTCTGTAGCACCAGTCCACAAGTTTCAAAGAAGAATGATCTTTGCCAAGACACTCAGGCTTCATTATTTTCTCTTTGACTTCCATGTGATATCCATTTTAGTTGTTGCTGCTGTTGAAAGTCCTCAAGTGATGTGGTTTCTGTTATTTGGTACAGTTCTTTGTTTGTGATTCTGTAGCACCAGTCCACAAGGTTCAAAGAAGAATGATCTTTGCCAAGACACTCAGGCTTCATTATTTTCTCTTTGACTTACATGTGATATCCATTTTAGTTGTTGCTGCTGTTGAAAGTCCTCAAGTGATGTGGTTTCTGTTATTTGGTACAGTTCTTTGTTTGTGATTCTGTAGCACCAGTCCACAAGTTTCAAAGAAGAATGATCTTTGCCAAAACACTCAGGCTTCATTATTTTCTCTTTGACTTCCATGTGATATCCATTTTAGTTGTTGCTGCTGTTGAAAGTCCTCAAGTGATGTGGTTTCTTTTATTTGGTACAGTTCTTTGTTTGTGATTTTGTAGCACCAGTCCACAAGGTTCAAAGAACGATAATCTTTTGCCAAAACACTCAGGCTTCATTATTTTCTCTTTGACTTCCATGTGATATCCATTTTAGTTGTTGCTGCTGTTGAAAGTCCTCAAGTGACGTGGTTTCTGTTATTTGGTACAGTTCTTTGTTTGGGATTCTGTCGCACCAGTCCACAAGTTTCAAAGAAGGAAGAACTTTGCCAAGACACTCAGGCTTCATTATTTTCTCTTCGAGTTATATGTGATATCCATTTTAGTTGTTGCTGCTGTTGAAAGTCCTCAAGTGACGTGGTTTCTGTTATTTGGTACAGTCCTTTGTTTGTGATTTCGTAGCACCAGTCCACAAGTTTCAAAGAACGATGATCTTTGCCAAGACACTCAGGCTTCATTATTTTCTTTTGACTTCCATGTGATATCCATTTTAGTTGTTGCTGCTGTTGAAAGTCCTCAAGTGATGTGGTTTCTTTTATTTGGTACAGTTCTTTGTTTGTGATTCTGTAGCACCAGTCCACAAGGTTCAAAGAACGATAATCTTTGCCAAGACACTCAGGCTTCATTATTTTCTCTTTGACTTCCATGTGATATCCATTTTAGTTGTTGCTGCTGTTGAAAGTCCTCAAGTGATGTGGTTTCTGTTATTTGGTACAGTTCTTTGTTTGGGATTCTGTAGCACCAGTCCACAAGTTTCAAAGAAGGAAGAACTTTGCCAAGACACTCAGGCTTCATTATTTTCTCTTCGAGTTATATGTGATATCCATTTTAGTTGTTGCTGCTGTTGAAAGTCCTCAAGTGACGTGGTTTCTGTTATTTGGTACAGTCCTTTGTTTGTGATTTCCTGTAGCACCAGTCCACAAGGTTTCAAAGAAGAATAATCTTTGCCAAAAACACTCAGGCTTCATTATTTTCTCTTTGACTTCCATGTGATATCCATTTTAGTTGTTGCTGCTGTTGAAAGTCCTCAAGTGATGTGGTTTCTTTTTTATTTGGTACAGTTCTTTGTTTGTGATTCTGTAGCACCAGTCCACAAGTTTCAAAGAACGATAATCTTTGCCAAGACACTCAGGCTTCATTATTTTCTCTTTGACTTACATGTGATATCCATTTTAGTTGTTGCTGCTGTTGAAAGTCCTCAAGTGATGTGGTTTCTTTTATTTGGTACAGTTCTTTGTTTGTGATTCTGTAGCACCAGTCCACAAGTTTCAAAGAACGATAATCTTTGCCAAGACACTCAGGCTTCATTATTTTCTCTTTGACTTACATGTGATAGCCATTTTAGTTGTTGCTGCTGTTGAAAGTCCTCAAGTGATGTGGTTTCTTTTATTTGGTACAGTTCTTTGTTTGTGATTCTGTAGCACCAGTCCACAAGGTTCAAAGAAGAATGATCTTTGCCAAAACACTCAGGCTTCATTATTTTCTCTTTGACTTCCATGTGATATCCATTTTAGTTGTTGCTGCTGTTGAAAGTCCTCAAGTGATGTGGTTTCTGTTATTTGGTACAGTTCTTTGTTTGTGATTTTGTAGCACCAGTCCACAAGGTTCAAAGAACGATAATCTTTGCCAAAACACTCAGGCTTCATTATTTTCTCTTTGACTTCCATGTGATATCCATTTTAGTTGTTGCTGCTGTTGAAAAGTCCTCAAGTGATGTGGTTTCTGTTATTTGGTACAGTTCTTTGTTTGTGATTCTGTAGCACCAGTCCACAAGGTTCAAAGAACGATAATCTTTGCCAAAACACTCAGGCTTCATTATTTTCTCTTTGACTTCCATGTGATATCCATTTTAGTTGTTGCTGCTGTTGAAAGTCCTCAAGTGACGAGGTTTCTGTTATTTGGTACAGTCCTTTGTTTTTTGATTTCGTAGCACCAGTCCACAAGGTTCAAAGAACGATAATCTTTGCCAAAACACTCAGGCTTCATTATTTTCTCTTTGACTTCCATGTGATATCCATTTTAGTTGTTGCTGCTGTTGAAAGTCCTCAAGTGATGTGGTTTCTGTTATTTGGTACAGTCCTTTGTTTTTGATTCTGTAGCACCAGTCCACAAGGTTCAAAGAACGATAATCTTTGCCAAAACACTCAGGCTTCATTATTTTCTCTTTGACTTCCATGTGATATCCATTTTAGTTGTTGCTGCTGTTGAAAGTCCTCAAGTGATGTGGTTTCTGTTATTTGGTACAGTCCTTTGTTTGTGATTTTGTAGCACCAGTCCACAAGGTTCAAAGAACGATAATCTTTGCCAAAACACTCAGGCTTCATTATTTTCTCTTTGACTTCCATGTGATATCCATTTTAGTTGTTGCTGCTGTTGAAAGTCCTCAAGTGATGTGGTTTCTGTTATTTGGTACAGTCCTTCGTTTTGATTTTCTGTAGCACCAGTCCACCTCAAGGTTCAAAGAACGATAATCTTTGCCAAAACACTAAGGCTTCATTATTTTCTCTTTGACTTCCATGTGATATCCATTTTAGTTGTTGCTGCTGTTGAAAGTCCTCAAGTGATGTGGTTTCTGTTATTTGGTACAGTTCTTTGTTTGGGATTCTGTAGCACCAGTCCACAAGTTTCAAAGAAGGAAGAACTTTGCCAAAACACTCAGGCTTCATTATTTTCTCTTCGAGACTTCCATGTGATATCCATTTTAGTTGTTGCTGCTGTTGAAAGTCCTCAAGTGATGTGGTTTCTGTTATTTGGTACAGTTCTTTGTTTGTGATTCTGTAGCACCAGTCCACAAGGTTCAAAGAACGATAATCTTTGCCAAAACACTCAAGGCTTCATTATTTTCTCTTTGACTTCCATGTGATATCCATTTTAGTTGTTGCTGCTGTTGAAAGTCCTCAAGTGATGTGGTTTCTGTTATTTGGTACAGTTCTTTGTTTGGGATTCTGTCGCACCAGTCCACAAGGTTCAAAGAAGGATGATCTTTGCCAAGACACTCAGGCTTCATTATTTTCTCTTTGACTTATATGTGATATCCATTTTAGTTGTTGCTGCTGTTGAAATTCCTCAAAAAGTGACGTGGTTTCTGTTATTTGGTACAGTTCTTTGTTTGGGATTCTGTTTGTGATTTTGCACCAGTCCACAAGGTTCAAAGAACGTTAATCTTTGCCAAAACACTCAGGCTTCATTATTTTCTCTTTGACTTCCATGTGATATCCATTTTAGTTGTTGCTGCTGTTGAAAGTCCTCAAGTGATGTGGTTTCTGTTATTTGGTACAGTTCTTTGTTTGGGATTTTCTGTAGCACCAGTCCACAAGGTTCAAAGAACGAAGAACTTTGCCAAGACACTCAGGCTTCATTATTTTCTCTTCGAGTTATATGTGATATCCATTTTAGTTGTTGCTGCTGTTGAAAGTCCTTAAGTGATGTGGTTTCTGTTATTTGGTACAGTCCTTCGTTTTTGATTTCGTAGCACCAGTCCACAAGGTTCAAAGAACGATAATCTTTGCCAAAACACTCAGGCTTCATTATTTTCTCTTTGACTTCCATGTGATATCCATTTTAGTTGTTGCTGCTGTTGAAAGTCCTCAAGTGATGTGGTTTCTGTTATTTGGTACAGTTCTTTGTTTGGGATTCTGTAGCACCAGTCCACAAGTTTCAAAGAAGGAAGAACTTTGCCAAGACACTCAGGCTTCATTATTTTCTCTTCGAGTTATATGTGATATCCATTTTAGTTGTTGCTGCTGTTGAAAGTCCTCAAGTGACGTGGTTTCTGTTATTTGGTACAGTTCTTTGTTTGTGATTCTGTAGCACCAGTCCACAAGGTTCAAAGAACGATAATCTTTGCCAAAACACTCAGGCTTCATTATTTTCTCTTTGACTTCCATGTGATATCCATTTTAGTTGTTGCTGCTGTTGAAAGTCCTCAAGTGATGTGGTTTCTGTTATTTGGTACAGTCCTTTGTTTGTGATTTCGTAGCACCAGTCCACAAGGTTCAAAGAACGATAATCTTTGCCAAAACACTCAGGCTTCATTATTTTCTCTTTGACTTCCATGTGATATCCATTTTAGTTGTTGCTGCTGTTGAAAGTCCTCAAGTGATGTGGTTTCTGTTATTTGGTACAGTTCTTTGTTTGTGATTCTGTAGCACCAGTCCACAAGGTTCAAAGAAGAATGATCTTTGCCAAAACACTCAGGCTTCATTATTTTCTCTTTGACTTCCATGTGATATCCATTTTAGTTGTTGCTGCTGTTGAAAGTCCTCAAGTGACGTGGTTTCTGTTATTTGGTACAGTTCTTTGTTTGTGATTCTGTAGCACCAGTCCACAAGGTTCAAAGAACGATAATCTTTGCCAAAACACTCAGGCTTCATTATTTTCTCTTTGACTTCCATGTGATATCCATTTTAGTTGTTGCTGCTGTTGAAAGTCCTCAAGTGATGTGGTTTCTGTTATTTGGTACAGTTCTTTGTTTGTGATTCTGTAGCACCAGTCCACAAGGTTCAAAGAACGATAATCTTTGCCAAGACACTCAGGCTTCATTATTTTCTCTTTGACTTCCATGTGATATCCATTTTAGTTGTTGCTGCTGTTGAAAGTCCTCAAGTGATGTGGTTTCTGTTATTTGGTACAGTTCTTTGTTTGTGATTCTGTAGCACCAGTCCACAAGGTTCAAAGAACGATAATCTTTGCCAAAACACTCAGGCTTCATTATTTTCTCTTTGACTTCCATGTGATATCCATTTTAGTTGTTGCTGCTGTTGAAAGTCCTCAAGTGACGTGGTTTCTGTTATTTGGTACAGTTCTTTGTTTGTGATTCTGTAGCACCAGTCCACAAGGTTCAAAGAACGATAATCTTTGCCAAAACACTCAGGCTTCATTATTTTCTCTTTGACTTCCATGTGATATCCATTTTAGTTGTTGCTGCTGTTGAAAGTCCTCAAGTGATGTGGTTTCTGTTATTTGGTTTTCTTTCTTTTTGTTTGTGATTCTGTAGCACCAGTCCACAAGGTTCAAAGAACGAAATCTTTTTTGCCAAAACACTCAGGCTTCATTATTTTCTCTTTGACTTCCATGTGATATCCATTTTAGTTGTTGCTGCTGTTGAAAGTCCTCAAGTGATGTGGTTTCTGTTATTTGGTACAGTTCTTTGTTTGTGATTCTGTAGCACCAGTCCACAAGGTTCAAAGAACGATAATCTTTGCCAAAACACTCAGGCTTCATTATTTTCTCTTTGACTTCCATGTGATATCCATTTTAGTTGTTGCTGCTGTTGAAAGTCCTCAAGTGATGTGGTTTCTGTTATTTGGTACAGTTCTTTGTTTGTGATTCTGTAGCACCAGTCCACAAGGTTCAAAGAACGATAATCTTTGCCAAAACACTCAGGCTTCATTATTTTCTCTTTGACTTCCATGTGATATCCATTTTAGTTGTTGCTGCTGTTGAAAGTCCTCAAGATGATGTGGTTTCTGTTATTTGGTACAGTTCTTTGTTTGGGATTCTGTAGCACCAGTCCACAGGTTTCAAAGAACGAAGAACTTTGCCAAAACACACTCAGGCTTCATTATTTTCTCTTTATTTGGAGTTTTGTTTGTGATTTTGTCCACATATCCATTTTTGCCAGTTGTTGCTTTTGTTGAAAGTCCTCAAGTGACGTGGTTTCTGTTATTTGGTACAGTTCCTTTGTTTGTGATTCTGTAGCACCAGTCCACAAGGTTCAAAGAACGATAATCTTTTGCCAAAACACTCAGGGCTTCATTATTTTCTTTTGAGTTCCATGTGAATCCATTTTAGTTGTTGCACTCAGGCTTGGTTTCTTTTCTCTTTGAGTTCCATGTCCACATATCCATTTTAATATTGTTTTTGCTGTTGATATCCATTTTAGTTGTTAAGTGATGTGGTTTCTGTTATTTGGTACAGTCCTTTGTTTGTGATTTCTAGCACCAGTCCACAAGGTTCAAAGAACGATAATCTTTGCCAAAACTCAGGCTTCATTATTTTCTCTTTGACTTCCATGTGATATCCATTTTAGTTGTTGCTGCTGTTGAAAGTCCTCAAGTGATGTGGTTTCTGTTATTTGGTACAGTTCTTTGTTTGTGATTCTGTAGCACCAGTCCACAAGGTTCAAAGAACGATAATCTTTTGCCAAAACACTCAGGCTTCATTCATTTTTGACTTCTTCTTCCTTTGACTATGTGATATCCATTTTTAGTTGTTGCTGCTGTTGAAAGTCCTCAAAACACACGTGGTTTCTTTGACTTCCATTTTATTTGGTATCCTCAAGTGATGTTCTTTGTTTGTGATTCTGTAGCACCAGTCCACAAGGTTCAAAGAACGATAATCTTTTGCCAAAAACTCTCTGCTTCATTATTTTCTCTTTGACTTCCATGTGATATCCATTTTAGTTGTTGCTGCTGTTGAAAAGTCCTCAAGTGATGTGGTTTCTGTTATTTGGTACAGTTCTTTGTTTGTGATTCTGTAGCACCAGTCCAAAGGTTCAAAAGAACGATAATCTTTCTGATGCAAAAACACTCAGGCTTCATTATTTTCTCTCTTTGACTTCCATGTGATATCCATTTTAGTTGTTGCTGCTGTTGAAAGTCCTCAAGTGATGTGGTTTCTGTTATTTGGTACAGTTCTTTGTTTGTGATTCTGTAACACCAGTCCACAAGGTTCAAAGAACGATAATCTTTGCTTCAAACTTTTCTCATTATTTTTCTTTTGACTTCCATGTGATATCCATTTTAGTTGTTGCTGCTGTTGAAAGTCCTCAAGTGATTTTTCTGTTATTTGGTACAGTTCTTTGTGATTCTGTAGCACCAGTCCACAAGGTTCAAGAACGATAATCTCTGATGCCAAACACTCAGGCTTCATTATTTTCTTTTGACTTCCATGGATATCCATTTTAGTTGTTGCTGCTGTTGAAAGTCCTCAAGTGACGAGGTTTCTGTTATTTGGTACAGTTCTTTGTTTGTGATTCTGTAGCACCAGTCCACAAGGTTCAAAGAACGATAATCTTTGCCAAAACACTCAGGCTTCATTATTTTCTCTTTGACTTCCATGTGATATCCATTTTAGTTGTTGCTGCTGTTGAAAGTCCTCAAGAAAGTGATGTGGTTTCTGTTTCTTTTATAGTCCACAAGTTCTTTGTTTGATTCTGATATTTTTAGTTCTGTAGCACCAGTCCAAAGGTTCAAAGCAGAATTCAGACCAGTCCACAAGGTTCCTATATTCTAATTTATAGTCAAGATGCAAGTAAAGACACTCAGGCTTTTAGTTCATTATTTTCTTTGAGTTCCATTTGTGATTCCCTCGCATTCCATTTTAGTTGTTGCTGCTGTTGAAAGACCTCAGGCTTCGTGGTTTCTTTTATTTCCATACAGTTCTTTGTATTGTGATTCTAGTAGCACCAGTCCACAAGGTTCAAAGAAGTCGATGCCATCTTTCATTAAACACTCCCATTGATTCCATTTATTTTTCTCTTTGACAAGTTCAGGTTTCCTATATTCTCCATTTTTGTTGTTGATGCTGTTGAAGACCTCAAGCTGATGTGGTTTCTGTTATTTGGTGACAGTTCTTTGTTTTCCCTATGATTAGTGTCTCTCACCAGTCCACAAGGTTCAAAGAACGATAATCTTTGTCTTTTCTTGATGCAAGTAAAGACACTCAGGCTTCATTTCTATTTTTAGTCTCTTTGATGATTCTAAAGACACCAGTCCACTGATTCATCCATTTTGCTCTGATTGTTGCTGCTTTTCTCTTTATAGTTCCTATATATCCTAGTCCTCTGATGAAAGTAAAGACACTCAGGTTTCTATATTATTTAATTTATAGTTCTCTTTGTTTGTGATTTCTGTAGCACCAGTCCACAAGGTTCAAAGAACGATAATCTTTTGCCAAAAAAGACACTCAGGCTTTGAATTTATAGTCTCTCTCTCTCTGATTTTAGTAAAGATGCAAGTCCACTTTAGCTTCCTATATTCTAATTTAAAGTCTCTCAAGTGATGATTAAAGACTGTTAGGCTTCCTATAGTTCTTTGTTTGTGATTCTGATGCAAAAAGACACTCAGGCACCATTTTCTAATTCAATCCATTTTAGTTGATGCAAGGTTCAGGCTTCCTATATTCTAATTTATAGTCTTCTGATGCAAGTAAAGACACTCAGGCTTCCTATATTCTAATTTATAGTCTCTCTCTGATTATTTTTTATATAGTCTTTCTGATGCTTTCCATATTCTAATTTATAGTCTCTCTCTGATATCCCTATATTCTAATTTATAGTCTCTCTCTCTGATGCAAGTAAAGACCCTCAGGCTTCCTATATTCTAATTTATAGTCTCTCTCTCTGATAAAGACACTCAGGTTTACATTCTAATTTACAGTCTCTTTTGTTTGATGCAAGTAAAGAGTCCACAAGGTTCTTCCTATATTCTAAAACACTTATAGTTTCTCTCTCTGATGCAAGTAAAGACACTCAGGCTTCCATTCTAATTTATAGTCTCTCTCTGATGTCCTCAAAAGATGTGGTTTCTGTATTCTAGCAAGTAAAGACACTCAGTTCCTATATTCTAATTTATAGTCTCTCTCTGATGCAAGTAAAGACACTCAGGCTTCCTATATTCTAATTTATAGTCTCTCTCTGATTGCAAGTAAAGACCTCAGGCTTCCTATATTCTAATTTATAGTCTCTCTCTTGCAAGTAAAGACACTCAGGTTTCCTATATTCTAATTTATAGTCTCTCTCTGATGCAAGTAAAGACACTCAGGCTTCCTATATTCTAATTTATAGTCTCTCTCTGATGCAAGTAAAGACACTCAGGCTTCCTATATTCTAATTTATAGTCTCTCTCTGATGCAAGTAAAGACACTCAGGCTTCCTATATTCTAATTTATAGTCTCTCTCTGATGCAAGTAAAGACACTCAGGCTTCCTATATTCTAATTTATAGTCTCTCTCTGATGCAAGTAAAGACACTCAGGCTTCCTATATTCTAATTTATAGTCTCTCTCTGATGCAAGTAAAGACACTCAGGCTTCCTATATTCTAATTTATAGTCTGTCTCTCTGATGCAAGTAAAGACCCTCAGGCTTCCTATATTCTAATTTATAGTTTCTCTGATGCAAGTAAAGGCACTCAGGCTTCCTATATTCTAATTTATAGTCTCTCTCTGATGCAAGTAAAGACACTCAGGCTTCCTATATTCTAATTTATAGTCTCTCTCTGATGCAAGTAAAAGACACTCAGGCTTCCTATATTCTAATTTATAGTCTCTCTCTGATGCAAGTAAAGACACTCAGGCTTCCTATATTCTAATTTATAGTCTCTCTCTGATGATGCAAGTAAATATTCTAATTTATAGTCTCAAAAAGAGGCTTCCTATATTCTAATTTATAGTCTCTCTCTGATGCAAGTAAAGACACTCAGGCTTCCTATATTCTAATTTATAGTCTCTCTCTGATGCAAGTAAAGACACTCAGGCTTCCTATATTCTAATTTATAGTCTCTCTCTGATGCAAGTAAAGACACTCAGGCTTCCTATATTCTAATTTATAGTCTCTCTCTCTGATGCAAGTAAAGACACTCAGGCTTCCTGTTTTTATAGTCTCTCTCTGATGCAAGTAAAGACCCTCAGGCTTCCTATATTCTAATTTATAGTCTCTCTCTGATGCAAGTAAAGACACTCAGGCTTCCTATATTCTAATTTATAGTCTCTCTCTGATGCAAGTAAAGACACTCGGGCTTCCTTTATTCTAATTTATAGTCTCTCTCTGATGCAAGTATAGACACTCGGGCTTCCTATATTCTAATTTATAGTCTCTTCTGATGCAAGTAAAGACACTCAGGCTTCCTATATTCTAATTTATAGTCTCTCTCTGATGCAAGTAAAGACACTCAGGCTTCGTATATTCTAATTTATAGTCTCTCTCTGATGCAAAAGACACTCAAAGAAGGATAAATTTATAGTCACTCTTGATTCCTAAATTCACTCAGGCTTCCTATATTCTAATTTATAGTCTCTTGATGCAAGTAAAGACACTCAGGCTTCCTATTTCTAATTTATAGTCTCTCTCTGATGCAAGTAAAGACACTCAGGCTTCCTATATTCTAATTTATAGTCTCTCTCTCTGATGCAAGTAAAGACACTCAGGCTTCCTATATTCTAATTTATAGTTCTCTCTGATGCAAGTAAAGACACTCAGGCTTCCTTTTCTAATTTATAGTCTCTCTTCTGATGCAAGTAAAGACACTCAGGCTTCCTATATTCTAATTTATAGTCTCTCTCTCTGATGCAAGTAAAGACACTCAGGCTTCCTTATTCTAATTTATAGTCTCTCTCTGATGCAAGTAAAGACACTCAGGCTTCCTATATTCTAATTTATAGTCTCTCTCTGATGCAAGTAAAGACACTCAGGCTTCCTATATTCTAATTTATAGTCTCTCTCTGATGCAAGTAAAAGACCTCAGGCTTTCTATATTCTAATTTATAGTCTCTCTCTGATGCAAGTAAAGAGACCCTCAGGCTTCCTATATTCTAATTTATAGTTTCTCTGATTTTGTAAAGACACCTATATTCTAATTTATAGTCTCTCTCTGATGCAAGTAAAGACACTCAGGCTTCCTATATTCTAATTTATAGTCTCTCTCTGATGCAAGTAAAGACACTCAGGCTTCTTATATTCTAATTTATAGTCTCTCTCTCTGATGCAAGTAAAGACACTCAGGCTTCATTTCTAATTTATAGTCTCTCTCTGATGCAAGTAAAGACACTCAGGCTTCCTATATTCTAATTTATGTGGTCTCTCTCTGATGCAAGTAAAGACACTCAGGCTTCCTTATTTGTAATTTATAGTCTCTCTCTCTGATGCAAGTAAAGACAAGGCTTCCTATATTCTAATTTATAGTCTCTCTCTCTTGCAAAAAAGACACTCAGGCTTCCTATATTCTAATTTATAGTCTCTCTCTCTGATGCAAGTAAAGACACTCAGGCTTCCTAATATATCCTAATTTATAGTTGTTCTCTGAAAGTCTCTCTGATGCAAGTAAAGACACTCTGTTATTCCTATATTCTAATTTATAGTCTCTCTCTCTGATGCAAGTAAAGACACTCAGGCTTCCTATATTCTAATTTATAGTCTCTCTCTGATAATCTCAGGCTTCCTAAATAATTTATAGTCTCTCTCTGATGCAAGTAAAGACACTCAGGCTTCCTATATTCTAATTTATAGTCTCTTTGATGCAAGTTTGACACTCAGGCTTCCTATATTCTAATTTATAGTCTCTCTCTCTCTGATGCAATTTCCTATATTCTAATTTATAGTCTCTCTCTGATGCAAGTAAAGACACTCAGGCTTCCTATATTCTAATTTATAGTCTCTCTCTGATTTGGTACAGTTCTTTGTTTATTCTAATTTATAGTCTCTCTCTCTCTCTGATGTCCACAGGCTTCCTATATTCTAATTTATAGTCTCTCTCTCTGATGCAAGTAAAGACACTCAGGCTTCCTATATTCTAATTTATAGTCTCTCTCTGATGCAAGTAAAGACACTCAGGCTTCCTACATCCATATTTAATTTATAGTCTCTTGCAAGTAAAGACACTCAGGCTTCCTATATTCTAATTTATAGTCCTCTCTGATGCAAGTAAAGACACTCAGGCTTCCTATATTCTAATTTATAGTCTCTCTCTGATGCAAGTAAAGACACTCAGGCTTCCTATATTCTAATTTATAGTCTCTCTCTGATGCAAGTAAAGACAGTCTCAGGCTTCCTATATTCTAATTTATAATCTTCTGATGCAAAAAGACACTCAGGCTTCCTATTATTCTAATTTATAGTTTCTCTGATTTTGAAAGAAAGTCAATGATATGGTATCTCTGTTATTTGGTATATTCCATTTTATAGTCTCTTCTCTCTGATGCAAGTAAAGACACTCAGGCTTCCTATATTCTAATTTGAGTTCTCTCTATTTTAATTTATAGTCCTATATTCTCTTGATGCAAGTAAAGACACCAGTTCCTATATTCTAATTTATAGTCTCTTCTGATGCAAGAAAGACACTCTTCATTATTCCTATATTCTAATTTATAGTCTCTCTCTCTGAAAGCAAGTAAAGACACTCAGGCTTCCTTCCTATTCTAATTTTGGTAGTCTCTCTCTGATGCAAGTAAAGACACAAGTCCAAATATTCAAATTTATAGTCTAATCTCTGATGCAAGTAAAGACACTCAGGCTTCCTTATTTTCTATTCTAATTTATAGTCTCCATTTTGATTGCAAGTTGAAAGACCTCAAGCTTCCTATATTTCTAATTTATAGTCTCTCTCTGATTGCAAGTAAAGTCCCTCAGGCTTCCTATATTCTAATTTATAGTCTCTCTCTGATGCAAGTAAAGACACTCAGGCTTCCTATTATATTCTAATTTATAGTCTCTCTCTGATGCAAGTAATTTGATATCATTTTCCTATATTCTAATTTATAGTCTGATGCAAGTAAAGACACTCAGGCTTCCTATATTCTAATTTATGATGTGTCTCTCTCTTTTAGATTTCCAATTCTAAAAAGTCTCTCTGATGCAAGTAAAGACACTCCCTATATTCTAATTTATAGTCTCAGTCTGATGCAAGTAAAGACACTCAAGTTCCTATATTCTAATTTATAACTCTCATGGCTTCATTATTTTTTCTCTTTGACTTCCATATCCATTTTAGTTCTCTCTGATGCAAGTAAAGACCTCAAGGCTTCCTTTATTCTAATTTATAGTCTCTCTCTGATGCAAGTAAAGACTTTCAGGCTTCCCTATATTCTAATTTATAGTCTCCATCTCTGATGCAAGTAAAGACACTCAGGCTTCCTATTTCTAATTTATAGTCTCTCTCTGATGCAAGTTGTCCAAAGGTTCAAATTCTAATTTATAGTTTCAAGTAAAGACACTCAGGCTTCCTATATTCTAATTTATAGTCTCTCTCTGATGCAAGTAAAGACACTCAGGCTTCCTATATTCTAATTTATAGTCTCTCTCTGATGCAAGTAAAGACCTTTGCTTCCTTCTCATATTCTAATTTATAGTCTCTCTCTGATGCAAGTAAAAAAACACTCAGGCTTCCTTATTTTCTAATTTATAGTCTCTCTCTGATGCAAGTAAAGACACTCATTTTAGTATTCTAATTTATAGTCTCTCTCTTGAAAAGACATTTACCTGCAGTCTCTCTCTCTCTGATGCAAGGCTTCCTATATTCTAATTTATTTCCAGTCTCTCTTGATGCAAGTAAAGACACTCAGGCTTCCTATATTCTAATTTATAGTCTCTCTCTGATGCAAGTAAAAGACACTCAGGCTTCCTATATTCTAATTTATAGTCTCTCTCTGATGCAAGTAAAGACACTCAGGCTTCCTATATTCTAATTTATAGTCTCTCTCTGATGCAAGTAAAGACACTCAGGCTTCCTATATTCTAATTTATAGTCTCTCTCTGATGCAAGTAAAGACACTCCAGGCTTCCTATATTCTAATTTATAGTCTCTCTCTGATGCAAGTAAAGACCTCAGGCTTCCTATATTCTAATTTATAGTTCTCTCTGATGCAAGTAAAGACACTCAGGCTTCCTATATTCTAATTTATAGTCTCTCTTCTGATGCAAGTAAAGACCTCAGGCTTCCTATATTCTAATTTATAGTCTCTCTCTGATGCAAGTAAAGACAAAAGGCTTCCTATATTCTAATTTATTTTCTCTCTCTCTGATGCAAGTGAATCCATTTAGCTTCCTATATTCTAATTTATAGTCCTCTCTCTGATGCAAGTGGACACTCAGGCTTCCTATTTTCTAATTTATAGTCTTCTCTTGATGCAAGTAAAGACACTCAGGCTTCCTATATTCTAATTTATAGTCTCTCTCTGATGCAAGTAAAGACCCTCAGGCTTCCTATATTCTAATTTATAGTCTCTTTCTCTGATGCAAGTAAAGACACTCAGGCTTCCTATATTCTAATTTATCCTTCCTATATTCTAATTGATAGTCTCTCTGTTGAAGCAAAAAGACAAGTTCAGGCTTCCTGTTATTCTAATTTATAGTCTCTTTATAGTCTCTCTGATGCAAGTTTCTCCTATATTCTAATTTATAGTTCTTTCTCTGATGCAAGTAAAGACACTCAGGCTTCCTATATTCTAATTTATAGTCTCTCTCTCTCTGATGCAAATAAAGACACTCAGGCTTCCTATATTCTAATTTATAGTCTCTCTTAAAAGACACTCAAAATTCCTATATTCTAATTTATATCTCTCTCTGATGCAAGTAAAACTCAGGCTTCCCTATATTCTAATTTATAGTCTCTCTCTGATGCAAGTAAAGACCATTTTAGCTTCCTATATTCTAATTTATAGTCTCTCTCTGATGCAAGTAAAGACACTCAGGTTTCTATATTCTAATTTATAGTCTCTCTCTGATGCAAGTAAAGACACTCAGGCTTCCTATATTCTAATTTATAGTCTCTCTCTGATGCAAGTAAAGACACTCAGGGCTTCCTATATTCTATTTATAGTCTCTCTCTCTGATGCAAGTATCAGGCTTCCTATATTCTAATTTATAGTCTCCCTCTGATGTAAGTAAAGACACTCAGGCTTCCTATATTCTAATATATAGTCTCTCTCTCTGATGCAAGTAAAGACACTCAGGCTTCCTATATTCTAATTTATAGTCTCTCTCTCTGATGCAAGTAAAGACACTCAGGCTTCCTATATTCTAATTTATAGTCTCCCTCTGATGCATGTAAAGACACTCAGGCTTCCTATTAAATTTATAGTCTTTTAGTCTCTGATGCAAGTAAAGACACTCAGGCTTCCTATATTCTAATTTATAGTCTCTCTCTGATGCAAGTAAAGACACTCAGGCTTCCTATATTCTAATTTATAGTCTCTCTCTCTGATGCAAGTAAAGACACTCAGGCTTCCTATATTCTAATTTATAGTCTCTCTCTGATGCAAGTAAAGACACTCAGGCTTCCTATATTCTAATTTATAGTCTCTCTCTCTCTGATGCAAGTAAAGACACTCAGGCTTCCTATATTCTAATTTATAGTCTCTCTCTCTGATGCAAGTAAAGACACTCAGGCTTCCTATATTCTAATTTATAGTCTCTCTCTCTCTGATGCAAGTAAAGACACTCAGGCTTCCTATATTCTAATTTATAGTCTCTCTCTGATGCAAGTAAAGACACTCAGGCTTCCTATATTCTAATTTATAGTCTCTGATGCAATGCAAGACACTCAGACACTTAGGCTTTTAAAGTCTCTTTCTCTGATGCAAGTCTCTCAGGCTTCCTTTATTCCCATGGTTTTTTAAAATCTCTCTGATGCAAGTAAAGACACTCAGGCTTCCTATATTCTAATTTATAGTCTCTCTGATTTTAAAGACACTCAGGCTTCCTATATTCTAATTTATAGTATTTTCTCTCTGATGCAAAAAAAACTCAGGCTTCCTATATTCTAAAAGTAGTCTCTCTCTCTGATGCAAGTAAAGACACTCAGGCTTCCTATATTCTTTTTATAGTCTCTCTCTGATGCAAGTAAGACACTCAGGCTTCCATATTCTAATTTATAGTCTATCTCTCTGATGCAAATTAAAAGACACTCAGGCTTCCTAATTCTAATTTAAAATCTCTCTGATGCAAGTAAAAAACACTCAGGCTTCCTATATTCTAATTTATAGTCTCTCTCTGATGCAAGTAAAGACACTCAGGCTTCCTATATTCTAATTTATAGTCTCTCTCTGATGCAAGTAAAGACACTCAGGCTTCCTATATTCTAATTTATAGTCTCCCTCTGATGCAAGTAAAGAAACTCAGGCTTCCTATATTCTAATATATAGTCTCTCTCTGATGCAAGTAGTAGACACTCAGGCTTCCTATATTCTAATTTATAGTCTCTCTCTCTGATGCAAGTAAAGACACTCAGGCTTCCTATATTCTAATTTATAGTCCAGGCTTCCTATATTCTAATTTATAGTCTCTCTCTGATGCAAGTAAAGACCCTCAGGCTTCCTATATTCTAATTTATAGTCTCTCTCTGATGCAAGTAAAGACACTCAGGCTTCCTATATTCTAATTTATAGTCTCTCTCTGATGCAAGTAAAGACACTCAGGCTTCCTATATTCTAATTTATAGTCTCTCTCTGATGCAAGTAAAGACACTCAGGCTTCCTATATTCTAATTTATAGTCTCTCTCTCTGATGCAAGTAAAGACACTCAGGCTTCCTATATTCTAATTTATAGTCTCTCTCTGATGCAAGTAAAGACACTCAGGCTTCCTATATTCTAATTTATAGTCTCTCTCTCTGATGCAAGTAAAGACACTCAGGCTTCCTCTATTCTAATTTATAGTCTCTCTCTGATGCAAGTAAACACCCTCAGGCTTCCTATATTCTAATTTATAGTCTCTCTCTCTGATGCAAGTAAAGACCCTCAGGCTTCCTATATTCTAATTTATAGTCTCTCTGATGCAAGTAAAGACCCTCAGGCTTCCTATATTCTAATTTATAGTCTCTCTCTCTGATGCAAGTAAAGACACTCAGGCTTCCTATATTCTAATTTATAGTCTCTCTCTGATGCAAGTAAAGACACTCAGGCTTCCCATATTCTAATTTATTTCTCTCTCTGATGCAAGTAAAGACACTCAGGCTTCCTATATTCTAATTTATAGTCTCTCTCTGATGCAAGTAAAGACACTCAGGCTTCCTATATTCTAATTTATAGTCTCTCTCTGATGCAAGTAAAGACACTCAGGCTTCCTATATTTCTAATTTATAGTCTCTCTCTCTGATGCAAGTAAAGACACTCAGGCTTCCTATATTCTAATTTATAGTCTCTCTCTCTGATGCAAGTAAAGACACTCAGGCTTCCTATATTCTAATTTATAGTCTCTCTCTCTGATGCAAGTAAAGACACTCAGGCTTCCTATATTCTAATTTATAGTCTCTCTCTGATGCAAGTAAAGACACTCAGGCTTCCTATATTCTAATTTATAGTCTCTTTGATGCAAGTAAAGACACTCAGGCTTCCTATATTCTAATTTATAGTCTCTCTCTGTATGCAAGTAAAGACACTCAGGCTTCCTATATTCTAATTTATAGTCTCTCTCTGATGCAAGTAAAGACACTCAGGCTTCCTATTTTCTAATTTATAGTCTCTCTTGATGCAAGTAAAGACACTCAGGCTTCCTATATTCTAATTTATAGTCTCTCTCTGATGCAAGTAAAGACACTCAGGCTTCCTATATTCTAATTTATAGTCTCTCTCTGATGCAAGTAAAGACACTCAGGCTTCCTATATTCTAATTTATAGTCTTGATGCAAGTAAAGACACTCAGGCTTCCTATATTCTAATTTATAGTCTCTCTCTGATGCAAGAAAGACACTCAGGCTTCCTGCTTCTAATTTATAGTCTCTCTCTGATGCAAGTAAAAGACACTCAGGCTTCCTATATTCTAATTTATAGTCTCTCTCTGATGCAAGTAAAGACACTCAGGCTTCCTATATTCTAATTTATAGTCTCTCTCTGATGCAAGTAAAGACATCCTAGGCTTCCTATATTCTAATTTATATTCTAATTTATAGTCTCTGATGCAAGTAAAGACACTCAGGCTTCCTATATTCTAATTTATAGTCTCTCTCTCTGATGCAAGTAAAAGACACTGAGGCTTCCTATATTCTAATTTATAGTCTCTCTCTGATGCAAGTAAAGACACTCAGGCTTCCTATATTCTAATTTATAGTCTCTCTCTCTGACGCAAGTAAAGACACTCAGGCTTCCTTTATATTCTCTCTAATTTATAGTCTCTCTCTTTATGATGCAAGTAAAGACACTCAGGCTTCCTATATTCTAATTTATAGTCTCTCTCTGATGCAAGTAAAGACACTCAGGCTTCCTATATTCTAATTTATAGTCTCTCTCTGATGCAAGTAAAGACACTCAGGCTTCCTATATTCTAATTTATAGTCTCTCTCTCTGATGCAAGTAAAGACACTCAGGCTTCCTATATTCTAATTTATAGTCTCTCTCTGATGCAAGTAAAGACACTCAGGCTTCCTATATTCTAATTTATAGTCTCTCTCTCTGATGCAAGTAAAGACACTCAGGCTTCCTATATTCTAATTTATAGTCTCTCTCTCTGATGCAAGTAAAGACACTCAGGCTTCCTATATTCTAATTTATAGTCTCTCTCTGATGCAAGTAAAGACACTCAGGCTTCCTATATTCTAATTTATAGTCTCTCTCTCTGATGCAAGTAAAGACACTCAGGCTTCCTATATTCTAATTTATAGTCTCTCTCTGATGCAAGTAAAGACCTCAGGCTTCCTATATTCTAATTTATAGTCTCTCTCTGATGCAAGTAAAGACACTCAGGCTTCCTATATTCTAATTTATAGTCTCTCTCTCTGATGCAAGTAAAAGACACTCAGGCTTCCTATATTCTAATTTATAGTCTCTCTCTGATGCAAGTAAAAGACACTGAGGCTTCCTATATTCTAATTTATAGTCTCTCTCTGATGCAAGTAAAGACACTCAGGCTTCCTATATTCTAATTTATAGTCTCTCTCTGATGCAAGTAAAGACACTCAGGCTTCCTATATTCTAATTTATAGTCTCTCTCTGATGCAAGTGGCTTCCTATATTCTAATTTATAGTCTCTCTCTGATGCAAGTAAAGACACTCAGGCTTCCTATATTCTAATTTATAGTCTCTCTCTCTTGATGCAAGTAAAAAAGACACTTAAAATATTCTTTTTTGTGATTTCTGTAAAGTTGTACAGTCCACATAATTTATAAGAACTCTCTAATCTTTGCAAAACACTCAGGCACTCAGGCTTTTCTATTTGATTCTAATTTATATCTCTCTTTTATAGACACCTCAGGCTGTCTCTCTCTGATGCAAGTAAGACACTCAGGCTTTATATTCTAATTTATAGTCTCTCTCTGATGCAAGTAAAGACACTCAGGCTTCCTATATTCTAATTTATAGTCTCTCTCTATGGATGCAAGTTAAGACATCCTATTCATGCAAAAAAATTCAAAATTTTTTTGAATTTAAAGACCTCTGATGCAAATTTATTAATAAGTCTTCTGATTATTTGGTTAATTAAAATTACTCAGGCTTCCTATATTCTAATTTATAAAGTCTTATCTTTCAAATTTTAAAATTCAAATTTCCTTCTTCACCAAAAAAAAATGTAAAGACATTTAAACTTCCTATATTCTTAGTTTCTGATTCAAAGTAAAGACACTCAGGCTTCCTAATTCTAATTTTATAGAGTTTTTTTTGAAAGTAAAGACACTCAGGCTTCATTAATTTTAGTCTTCACTGATTTTCCATTTCCTATATTTTTATATATATTGCTTGATGAAAGTATATATATATATATGATGTATTTCCATTTTTCTGATTTAAGTAAAGACTTAGTTCTTTGCTTAGCTGTTTTTATAGAAGGAGGTATAAAAACACTTTGATGAAATGTTCAAAATTTTTTGAATTCTGTCTTATTATTTCTGATTTTAGTGATGTATGGATAGCCATATTTACAAAAATTGGCAGGTTTATACATGCAGAAAAAAAATTCAAAATTCTTTTTAAAATACTGTGTACAGTAGCTTTTTGTTTGTGATTCTGTAGGCACCAGTTCTTAATTTATAGGTTCAAAGATGCAAATTTTTTGCCAAAACACTCAGGCTTCAAAACATTTTTTGTCTTAAAATTGAAAGATATCCATTTGGGCTTCCTTGCTCTAATTTATAGTCTCTCCTCAAGTGATGTGGTTTCTGTTATTTTCTAATTTAGTCCTTTGTTTGTGATTCAGGCTTCCTAGTTCACAAGTCTCTCTCTCAAAGAAAAGAACGATAATCTTTGCCAAAACACTCAGGCTTCATTATTTTCTCTTTGACTTCCATGTGATATCCATTTTAGTTGTTGCTGCTGTTGAAAGTCCTCAAGTGATGTGGTTGATTGCAAGTTTTGTTTTTTTCTGTAGCATATTCTAATTTATAGTCTCTCCTTTGTTTAATTTATAGTCTCTCTCTCTGATTCCATTTTAGACACCAGGCTTCCTATATTCTCCTTTATAGTCTCTTCTGATGCAAGTAAAGACACTCACGAATTTAATCTTGCCAAAACACTCAGGCTTCATTATTTTTCTCTTAGTAAAGATATAGTTTTTGCTTGTTGCAAGTCCATGTGGTTTCCTGTTATCCATTTTTGTTTGATTTGTTGCTGCTGTTCTAAGAAAGTCCTTCAAGTGATATCCATTTCTTGTTGCTTGATGAAAGTCCTCTTTGTTTCCTGTTATTCAATTTAGTGATTTCTGTAGCACCAGTCCACAAGGTTCAAAGAACGATAATCTTTGCCAAAACACTCAGGCTTCATTATTTTCTCTTTGACTTCCATGTGATATCCATTTTAGTTGTTGCTGCTGTTGAAAGTCCTCAAGTGATGTGGTTTCTGTTATTTGGTACAGTCCTTTGTTTGTGATTTTGTAGCACCAGTCCACAATTCAAATTTAAGTCTAATCTTTGCCAAAACACTCAGGCTTCATTATTTTCTCTTTGACTTCCATGTTTATCCATTTTAGTTGTTGCTGCTGTTGAAAGTCCTCAAGTGATTTTTCTGTTATTTGGTACAGTTCTTTGTTTTGCTCTCCATTAAGGTTCAAAGAAGAATAATTTCTCTTTCAGGCTTCATTATTTTCTCTTTGACTTCCATATCCATTTTTATTGCTGCTGTTGAAAGTCCTCAAGTGATGTGGTTTCTGTTATTTGGTACAGTTCTTTGTTTGTGATTCTGTAGCACCAGTCCACTTCCTATATTCAAAACGATAATCTTTGCCAAACACTCAGGCTTCATTATTTTCTCTTTGACTTCCATGTGATATCCATTTTAGTTGTTGCTGCTGTTGAAAGTCCTCAAGTGATGTGGTTTCTGTTATTTGGTACAGTTCTTTCTTTGGGATTCTGTAGCACCAGTCCACAAGGTTCAAAGAACGATAATCTTTGCCAAGACACTCAGGCTTCATTATTTTCTCTTTGACTTCCATGTGATATCCATTTTAGTTGTTGCTGCTGTTGAAAGTCCTCAAGCTGATGTGGTTTCTGTTTTATAGTTCTTTGTTTTAAAGATTCTCAGGCTTCCTTGTTTTCAAGAATCTTTCTCTGACACTCAAGCATTTTCCAGTCCCATTTATAGTTGCTCTCTGTTGAAAGTTTCAAAGAACTGATATAGTTGGTACAATCTTTGTTTGGATTTTCTAATTTATAGTCTCAAAGAACTCTGATCTTTGCCAAAGACACTCAGGCTTCCTTATTTTTCTTTGACTTCCATCTCTATCCATTTTAGTTGTTGCTGCTGTTGAAAGTCCTCAAGTGATGTGGTTTCTGTTATTTGGTACAGTTCTTTGTTTGTGATTCTGTAGCACCAGTCCACAAAGGTTCAAAGAAGAATGATCTTTATCCAAACACTCAGGCTTCATTATTTTCTCTTTGACTTCCATGTGATATCCATTTTAGTTGTTGCTGCTGTTGAAAGTCCTCAAGTGATGTGGTTTCTGTTATTTGGTACAGTTCTTTGTTTGTGATTCTGTAGCACCAGTCCACAGGTTCAAAGAAGAATGATCTTTGATGCAAGACACTCCAGGCTTCATTATTTTCTCTTTGACTTCCATGTGATATCCATTTTAGTTGTTGCTGCTGTTGAAAGTCCTCAAGTGATGTGGTTTCTGTTATTTGGCACAGTCCTTTGTTTGTGATTTTGTAGCACCAGTCCAAGGTTCAAAGAACGATAATCTTTGCCAACACTCAGGCTTCATTATTTTCTCTTTGACTTACATGTGATATCCATTTTAGTTGTTGCTGCTGTTGAAAGTCCTCAAGTGATGTGGTTTCTGTTATTTGGTACAGTTCTTTGTTTGTGATTCTGTAGCACCAGTCCACAAGGTTCAAAGAAGGAAGATCTTTGCCAAGACACTCAGGCTTCATTATTTTCTCTTTGACTTCCATGTGATATCCATTTTAGTTGTTGCTGCTGTTGAAAGTCCTCAAGTGATGTGGTTTCTGTTATTTGGTACAGTCCTTTGTTTGGGATTCTGTAGCACCAGTCCACAAGGTTCAAATAACGATAATCTTTGCCAAAACACTCAGGCTTCATTATTTTCTCTTTGACTTCCATGTGATATCCATTTTAGTTGTTGCTGCTGTTGAAAGTCCTCAAGTGATGTGGTTTCTGTTATTTGGTACAGTCCTTTGTTTGGGATTCTGTAGCACCAGTCCACAAGTTTGAAAGAACGATAATCTTTGCCAAAACACTCAGGCTTCATTATTTTCTCTTTGACTTCCATGTGATATCCATTTTAGTTGTTGCTGCTGTTGAAAGTCCTCAAGTGATGTGGTTTCTGTTATTTGGTACAGTTCTTTGTTTGTGATTCTGTAGCACCAGTCCACAAGGTTCAAAGAAGGATGATCTTTGCCAAGACACTCAGGCTTCATTATTTTCTCTTTGACTTCCATGTGATATCCATTTTAGTTGTTGCTGCTGTTGAAAGTCCTCAAGTGATGTGGTTTCTGTTATTTGGTACAGTTCTTTCTTTGTGATTCTGTAGCACCAGTCCACAAGGTTCAAAGAAGAATGATCTTTGCCATGACACTAAGGCTTCATTATTTTCTCTTTGACTTCCATGTGATATCCATTTTAGTTGTTGCTGCTGTTGAAAGTCCTCAAGTGATGTGGTTTCTGTTATTTGGTACAGTTCTTTGTTTGTGATTCTGTAGCACCAGTCCACAAGGTTCAAAGAACGATAATCTTTGCCAAACACTCAGGCTTCATTTTTTCTCTTTGACTTCCATGTGATATCCATTTTAGTTGTTGCTGCTGTTGAAAGTCCTCAAGTGATGTGGTTTCTGTTATTTGGTACAGTTCTTTGTTTGTGATTCTGTTGCACCAGTCCACAAGTTTCAAAGAAGGATGATCTTTGCCAAGACACTCAGCCTTCATTATTTTCTCTTTGACTTCCATGTGATATCCATTTTAGTTGTTGCTGCTGTTGAAAGTCCTCAAGTGATGTGGTTTCTGTTATTTGGTACAGTTCTTTGTTTGTGATTCTGTAGCACCAGTCCACAAGGTTCAAAGAAGAATGATCTTTGCCAAGACACTCAGGCTTCATTATTTTCTCTTTGACTTACATGTGATATCCATTTTAGTTGTTGCTGCTGTTGAAAGTCCTCAAGTGATGTGGTTTCTGTTATTTGGTACAGTTCTTTGTTTGTGATTCTGTAGCACCAGTCCACAAGGTTCAAAGAACGATAATCTTTGCCAAGACACTCAGGCTTCATTATTTTCTCTTTGACTTACATGTGATATCCATTTTAGTTGTTGCTGCTGTTGAAAGTCCTCAAGTGATGTGGTTTCTGTTATTTGGTACAGTTCTTTGTTTGGGATTCTGTAGCACCAGTCCACAAGGTTCAAAGAAGGATGATCTTTGCCAAGACACTCAGTCTTCATTATTTTCTCCTTGAGTTACATGTGATATCCATTTTAGCTGTTGCTGCTGTTGAAAGTCTTCAAGTTATGTGGTTTCTGTTATTCGGTACAGTTCTTTGTGAACGAATTTGTCGCCATACATGATATTCAGATGAAAGTATCGATTTATCGACGTTATTTAAGAATATGTCTCCAGCTTTCAGGCTAATGTTTTGTTCTTGTTGCACTATGCGCTTTTGAGCGACCCCAGCCGGGGCGCACCCTATTCTATATCTAATTTATTTATCTCCTATACTATTTTGTTTTAACTGATCCACATACCCAGGTATCTGAAGTGTTTAGTATTTACTAATTCCACACCCTGAAAGTTTATGATGGATTCAGGGTCGATGCCATCATTGCTTTCTTTCCAATTCCAGATGTTTGTTTCTGTTTTGGGTCCTATTTCTTGGAACTCTTGGGAGACAATGTTGATTTTCTGTTCAAGATCATTAATATCTTATGTGTTGTATCATACCTACGGACGATAATGGGCATGTTCCCATTCACGTAAATATGCTAGTAAATACTGTATATTGGTCTGCAGCTGGAGATCAATTGTGGAATTCACTTGACTCATTTCTAGAAGTTGACTACTACTTCTACGCGACGCTGGCGAATCTTATATGTGTTGTTCTTGTCCTAAGTATTATCGTTCATTACCAAACCTTCGTGTGATTATTCTATTCACTAACCTTTCCTAGGTTCCAACACTATGTATACCTATGTCAACAGCATAGCCTCTTGTCATCATTAGTACATTCGGAGGGAAAGCAGGATCGTTGTCTTCGTTTGGGATGTTGTATGGAATGCTTAAATAATTAGTGCCCATCTCGTTATATCTCTGTTTGTAAATTCGCAGGGCATAGTCTCGGGATATATATATATATATATATATTTATATATATATATATATATGGGGGAAAATGCATTACAAAGTAGAAAAATGTTTTTGTGTGACGCGTTTCGTTTAGGACTTCATCTGACTTACGTTGGTGCGAGTACACATGGATACGGAATATGGTTACTGGAAATCTTAAATTTTATTTATTTATTTTAACATAATCTGGTCAATTTTTTTAGATTCTTTTTCTTTCCATCACTTTTGTTATTAGATATCTCATATTGTGATAATAGAAGATCTGCCAGAAATGGTGAAATGTAAAAATTAGGGCGCAAATTTACTGTCTATAACCTTGCGATCAAGTCACTCTCTAGACATTTTCGTCGCAGTGAATTGCTTTCTCCTTCGATCAGAGTAGCATTTTTTACGTCAACATTAAGGTCGGGCTCGTTATGGTGAGCAACTAATGCATTTGATGCAGTGTTTTGTAAAATGCCACTTTTGTGTTTAATCCTTCGTACTTTTCACAAATATTTTTCTTGATATATATATATATGTATATATATATATATATATATATGCAAATAGGTTTGGTTAAATAATGTAGAAATTTCATGCCGATTTTTGGGCTGTTGTGATCCATTCAAGTTCATGGATTAATTTCTTGGTAGCCTTAGAAAATTGATTATGAACAAAACCAAAATTTTCTTTCAAATAGTTCTTATTTTCCCAAGTACTTTTTCAATCTCATCTGAGACCATCTTCTGGGGGCTGTTGGTTTTTCTACGACGATGCTAACAAAAAGCTTTACTTTCTATTTGGATGATCATTGTTCAATATCACAGCATTTAAAGGAATAATCATGCCTACACTCACTGTTTAGACAGATATTACTTGACAATACATCTATATTACATAAAAATAATTAGCAAAAACTAAAAATACTAGGATCACTTTATATAAAAGAATAAAAGTTCCAAATAAATAAAGTCAACTATGATTATAGAAATAAAGTTCTTAAATATTTGTAGCAGCAAAAATTATATACATATATGATGGACTCTCCCGTCGAGTTCGACGTATGAGGTTCCGACGGCTACCAACTATTTATCTGAATGTCTATGACGGGCATGACTTTTGAGACCGGCTCGACAATTGCACAGAACAGTACAGGGGAAAGTATTGCATGCAAGTGCAGCAGGAACACTGTTAGCTGTCTTATTTCGCTTTCGTGTTTCATGTCGAATTGTGTGGAGCTAATTAGATGTAGTTGTCATAAAACCAACACAATGATCTGCTTAAAGTTGTGAAGGCTTGTGTAGGACAATCAAGATTTTTTGGATCTATCGATAACAAAGTAATAGTACAAAAGTCTTGTTACAGAATCTCCGGATCTATCTATCTATCTATCTATCTATCTATCTATCTATCTATCTATGTCTGTGTGTGTATATATATATATATATATATATATATATATATATATATATATATATATATATATATATATATATATAAGAAAAATAAAGAAACAAATGAAAAGAGTTACCTCCCTTTTACTGTTGAAAAAACACCTGAATTTTGAATTTACAGAAATACAAATACACATTCACAGACAATTTAACGTTGGCGTAATTTATGGCAAAAACAAAGAAAAAGACAATTCATACAATAATGAGAAAAAAAGAAGAGGAGGAAAAATTATGGAACACGATTAAAATATATTTATTGGCAAAATAATTTATGAATAAAAAATAAATAGTTCCAAGTGAGCATAAAATGGAGAAAAATAGTCCTCACGAAGCTCCTAAATGATTAAGGGAGCGAATGAAATGTTCCTTCTTTCTGCACAGAGTCGGTTGATGTAACTTAATATGGGCCGCTTCAAGCAAACGTAAATGCGGAGCGGACGGCCTCTGTGCAAAATTGAAGAATTGTACACATATTTACGCGCACAGTCCAGGTTATCAAGCAAGTGCTGGCCAATGGCACAGACTGAGTTAACCTCAAACAACTCAGTTTTATACAGGCAGGAACATTTTCCTTCCGACGAAGTGTTGTGCGATAGGAGTCGTAAAGGGAAAAATGACTTTTTTTTTTTCAAAACTATATATATATATATATATATATATATATATATATATATATATATATATATAAATTAATTGATTTAAAAATATGGTTTTTTTGCTACACAGTTCTAACCATGTTTTCATTTTTGAAACATGGTTAGAACCGTGTAGCGAAAAAAATATTTTAAATCAATTAATTTATAATATTAATGCTCTGTAAATTTACATTGAGCACTATTTTGTAAAAATAAAAATATCTATAAGAACACCGGATTATATATCTTACTGTTCTTTCTTTATATATATATATATATATATATATATATATATATATATATATATATATATATAAAGAAAGAACAGTAAGATATATAATCCAGTTCTATATATATATATATATATATATATATATATATATATATATATATATATATATATATATATACCGTGTGTAATAGCAAAATTATCCAAATCGTGTAACAGTAAATTGGACAATTGTTAGATTAAGCTTTCATCCATTGCATCTCAGAAATGATTCAAGATATCTTATTGGAATTCTCCGAGGTTTTTTATGAAACTATTGGACTCTACATTGTGCGATGAGAATGTATAATAACTCTCCAAGCTTAACAGAGTAATCGTGACGAAATCGATCATAAACAAAAATGACATGTTCATCGTTAATTAGCCATAGTTAATAATTGGTAGCTCATGAAGGATTAAAATAAAGTTAAAATATATATATATTATTTCAGGATCATTTTCCAACTTATTCAATTTCAACTTTTTTCACTTCTCTTTGGACTGTCATAGCTGAAACTCCTCTCTCACGTGCCAAACGTCTTATGGATTGAGTTGGATCTTTTCTAATTGATCTCTTTAGCTCTAAGTTGAAATAATGATTTCTCTTCCTAATGTGACCTGTTGATCTAGTTTTCCTCTCTACTCTCATTTTAAAATTTATTCACCGTTCTCTGGATGGTTCTTGAATGGATTTGAAGATGGAAGCCAGTGAATGAATGTTGGTGCCATTAATGAAGGCCTGAACTATCATTTTTCCTCTCACAGTGGGGCTGACATAAAAGGATTTTAACCTGTTCTGTTCCGAGTTGAATTATTCAAAGAGTATTTTAGTGATTCTTACAATAAATGGTGTGAAGATGGTTATGTCTTATCTGAAAACATGAAAAAATAAACTCAATTACTTTAGTGCTTTTTTAGATATTAAACATTTCGTGGGATGGACAATTATGCTGTTACACCCATATATATATATATATATATATATATATATATATATATATATATATATATATATATATATATATATATATGTGTGTGTGTGTCCAAATAAGTAAATTATAGTATTGAAAATAGCGATTGTGTAGCGATTTAAAAATGTTTTTATTATAACCTCTTATAATAAAGATAAAATAAAAATATAATATTATATTATATTATATTATATTCTATATATATATATATATATATATATATATATATATATATATGAGGGAATGGTTATAGTTGTGCAAAGGAGAGAAAAGTGTATATTTTAAAGAGAAGAGAGAAGCCGCAAACGTTTTTGGGTTTTAACCCATAGTAAGAGCAAAAAAGTTTGCAGCTTCTCTTATATATATATATATATATATATATATATATATATATATATTATTGCCATAGTTTTCATATATATAATGATGTGCTAAAAACTTTTAGAAAACTTCTAAAAAGTTCTGGAAGCAACCAATAATATATTTGTTCACGAAATTGTGATGATTGGTCATTTAGTCAGGTTTTGGGGAGTGGATTGGGCTGGCAACTGTTCATTGTCTCCCCATATTATAAATTAAAATGTTGACAAAAAAGAAAAGTAGAAAGTGACTAGAATGGAACTAAAGAAAACCAAATTACGAATGGAACTCTTATAAGAAAATACACAGAAAAACGAGACGAAACAGAAAAGGACAAAAAGAGAACCTTATTGCACGAAAAGAATCTTAACATACAGACATCGAGGCAGACCTAGATACCCATACAGAGAAGCATGAATAGCAACATTAAGAGAAAAGACAACAGTAAGCAACAGAAGAAAACATTGCCTTTCCCGCGGAAAGAATTGTAGATATATTGTCGTATGACAAAGCACAGTAAACAGAAGATTTTTAATCAACCATCGCAAACTTAATTGACTTAATCGTTGTTCGAATCTATGGGTGCGCATGCGCATTACTGCTTGGGAGAGAGACCCGGGACGTTAGAAAAACTAGAAAAAAAAAAGAAAAAGAAAAATTACTGACCGCACCCACTGCTACGAAAAGAAATCAATATTTGTTGCGGTCGGCAATCGAAAAGAAAATTAATTACTTTGAACACATTTTATTTTTTGTTGTTGTCAACGCTCTGTTGAATCGGACAAACTCGTTTTATTTATTTCTATTTGTATATTTATTTAGTCTGAGCATCAACAATTGATCATTGGTGGCAGGAAGTGTATACTCCTCCGACATAGAAACGGTTTATTTATTATACGGCAGTTAATTGTTTAGTGCGTTGCCTTTATTGTCTTTAAAATTGCCACCAGCAAAACGCTTCTCCATTGATTAGAATCTAACATTATACACTGAAAATTGCAGATCAAAATTCAGTTAACAGATTACGGACTTACTAAATCAGTGACAAAAAAAAAAAAAAAAAAAAATCCGACGATAGGGAAAAAAAGGAAACAATAATCTTGCTTGTATTTTATTTTTATGGCCGTAAATGCAGCGTAGTGAGGGAGCGACATGTTTAATTCAGATTCCAGTCGAAGTTGCACACAATTTTTATTGATTCGTTATGTACACTTTATCAACTCTTTGCAGGTTATTTGATGACATAAAATATTTTTAGATTGTAAGAATTTTTTTTGATATAATACTGGTTTAGTGTTACAAGCCTTACTAATTAACCCATAGCTGGGGGAGAAGAGGTGGATTCATACCTAATCAGAATCTGATCACTAAACAAGAAATTACCATGTGGATATAAATTGGGGGATCAATTTTATATTACACTCAATATATAAATTGAGCTCCCACTTTGTGGTCAAGGTAGTTTCTATACATATATATTCTAGAGAATGTAAATAAATCTAAAAGACTGATTGAATACGGAGGGAATGTGGGTAGGGTTTGCTACAATGTAAGTGTCATGGCGGGTCCTAGCCGTGGAGTTTAGACATTGAGTGAGAAGCTCGCCATATCCCGCCTGTGAGAGAGAAAGTTGGATGGTGGAAAATAATTCTTCACCAATAAAGACTCGGAGAACCTTTTGAATTCAATCAAGACTGGAAAAGGAAGAATTGATAACTCCTCCCAAATATAGAATCGGTACTTCATTTTTTGACCTGATCTAGCCCTTATAAAGGTAGAGAATAGGATGAGGAGTCAGTTACTTAGTGAAGCGGTACAGAGAGTCAATCCTTTTACCTGTATCGGGTGGATTGGAAAAGACTTCCATTTGAAGTCAGGTGTTAATTTGAGGCCCAATATTCTCTCAAGATACGGTGCCTTCTCGAGGGGTCATCAGTTTGGTTTACAAGGCATTTAATGTATCCATCCGATCCCCTCCCACTGACAAGTTAGTGTTAGAAGAGATATCAGCTGCCAATCTCTGATTGTCAAGAATTTTAGAAGTACCCCCACGTATATCGTCGTATCATCGTCATAGATGTTTACAAAATGATCTGAGTATATTCTTAGGGAGATCATCTATGTAAATCAGAAAGAGGGTTGGTCCGAGAAGTGACCCCTGGGGACGCCTGCGTTGACTGCCAGGGCTTCGGAGGACTGGCCGTTAATAATAACCTTCAGGGATCTACCTGTTAGGAAGGATTTTTATAATCGAGAAAACACGTCCAGTGATTCCATAGCTGGAGAACGTGTGTAGCAAAACTTTCTGACACGCCTTGTCGAAGGCCTTGATATATATATATATATATATATATATATATATATATATATATATATATATATATATATATATGAAAGCGGCAGGCTGTTTCATGCTAGACGCAAGAAGCAGCCAGTCGCCTCTGATTGTTGATTTCAGTGTTCACTTTTATGTTTACATACGCTCTATCTCTGATAGTGAACACTTTATCCTATAAATATAGCACACCTTAAAACTATATTTCTTCATATATATATATATATATATATATATATATATATATATATTCAGTTGCATGGATCTGTTAGATCTAGGTCAGTTGTATGAATATATTAATCTATCACTGATATTGAGCGCTTTCCACTAAGTACTTGTTGTAGCCTAGGGAAGGTTATTGAATAGAATAATCACACGAAGGTTGGTAATGGACGATAATACTTAGGACAAGAACAATATATATAAGATTCGCCAGCGGCAGGTAGAAGTAGTAGTCAACTGCTAGAAGTGAGTAAATTCTACAATGAATCTCCAACTGCAGGATATCTACCACCCGCCCCACACAGTCAGATGTTGTGCAAGGCCGAATTTAATGTGGGGTATCCGAGCCCGTAGGCTCGTCTAAAATTGCCCGTAGACCGCGTATAAAACGGGGTCGGGTAGCTGTTTCCGAGACAAGATTGTTCCCTTCGACATAGCCTCGTCTGGGAATCCTCTCTGCCCGGACGCAGAGAGCTTAACCAGCCCAGCTGAAGACGAATCTCCAACCGCAGACCAACATACAGTATTTACTACTGTATTTATGTGAATGGGGACATATCTATTATTGTCCGTAGGTATGCTACAACAGTACTGCACATACAAGATTATATATATATATATATATATATATATATATATATGCGTGTGTCTTAAAATGCTATGATTCTCGAGGTGTGTGTGTCGTCGAGATCAGTGTAAGCAAGGTGGGCAAGAGCTAAACAGAAAAAAAAGAGGAGAAAGATCTGAACAGCTGAACGAAGCTACAATCATAGATTAAATAAAAGGGTTAAGTTCGAAATTTCTAAAGAAGGCCGGAGAACACAATGTCCGAAACGTTCTAATAATAATAACAAAGATGAAGATAGTAGTCCGAATGTAAATAATATAAATAAGGGTAGTCTTCATCGCAGGATAAATAATAGATGCATATATATTTATTCGCATGAAAATATTTGTTTTGCACATCCGTGGATTAATCTTCCTTTATGTTTAACGTTACTTGGAGATGGCGTCTGGCACTGTCATGACTCCTTTGCCCAAGACACGCTACGTCGACTCTACGACCATACATGAAGATGGTGACTGATGAATACGCTGGAGAACGTTAGCTTCATTCTGTCAAGAAAGAAATTCTGTTAAAAGAAAACAAAGAACAAGAAATCAGAGGTAAAATACTTTTTATTTCATGGAAAGTTTTGGCGTTGTGTTTCTTTCGTGGGAAACGTTGAGAAACTCTTTGCACACGGTTGGGAGCAAATTATCCCCAAATAAATCAAACAAAAGGTAGAATGAGAAATACAGAAGAAATGTTTACATGTATGATAGCAAAATATTGTAAAAATAATAAATATTAGGAAACAACAAACAGAACATATTAAACTGCAAAATAAATCTTTTCAAGTTTGTTCATATCTGTTCATATCTACTCCACACACACACACACACACACACATATATATATATATATATATATATATGTATGCCTGTATGTATGTATGCATGCATGCATGAGTGTGTGTGTGTGTGTGTGTGTGTGTGTGTGTGTGTGTGTGTGTGTTTGTGTGTGTGTGAAAATGCTGAAAAAAGTTCTTGATTTTCCCTACTCCAAAAATCTGATGTTTGGTCTTTTGATTAAATCTTAAGAATTTGGTCGAGCATATAACTTTTTAGCACCCCTTCTTACTCATATCTATCTATCTATCTATCTATCTATCTATCTATCTATGTTCATAGTATGGAAACAAACTGTTTCATATATAATCCTTTACTATTGATAAAATGAATGATATTAAATATCCTGACAAAGTATGCAAGATGGAATATTTGCAAACCAGTTAGATATTTGATATTTTTATTCTGTTGTCAACGTTTTGTTCAATAAGAACATCATCCAAACAACTGAAAAATAACTACAGCCTTTCAAAGTAGAAAAATTTGCCATGGCAATGATTGTTCCTTTAATATTTTCTGTCGTTTTGATGTTTTGAATGAACGAAGCGTTGATAACAGAATAAAAAGAAATAAACATTCAACTGGCTTACATATATCCTATAATTTGGACGAGTATACGTCTTTATTTGCTATAGTTATCAGGTTTCGGGTGTTGTTCCCCCCGGCCTTCGTCAGAAGGTAGTGATATTTTCTAATTTTGAGCCCAACTCTTTATTCAATCCACATGGTTACATGGTTCAATACACAGAGTTCTCATTCAGCTTCCCTTGCTTAGAGGATATTTTGATTATTTCACTCCGATTGATTTTGCCCCTTATGTTGCTAGGGATTGAAATCATGGCTATCAGGATAACAGATATGTTGAACGAATACTTTAATCCACAAGACTAAGGCTATATGTCTGTTGCATGATCCAACTGTATCATTTTGATGCGGATCACCCATTCTTTTTAAATCAGAGGTTCGCATTTCTCTGCTAGATCTACTGAGACAGTTTGAAAGAGCGAAGAAATCACCCAATCCATGTGGATAAAAATATATTTTAATTTAAAATTCCGAGAAACTTATTGAGTAAAACTGACAGCCAAATAAGAGCGAAGCTTTGTTTGAATGTCAAGGCCGAGTTACTCATCTAAAAAAATTAATTATGACTGTTGTTCTATAATAAATATTTAAATTTGTAAGACAAAGTATTAATATTTCGATGCTAACACTAATATTAATCAAATAAACGTTTACCTTTTCTTTTAGACCCTAAAAAAATGACACACCAGGATTATTTTTTCGAGCTTCCATACCTTATATTTTAAAATTGATGAACAAAACCGCAAACTTGTGTGTACCTCTATTTAATATACAGACAGAAGTAAGTATATAATTCTAGATCTACATACATAAACTCGTGTCTCTATTTTTAAATAAAATTCTTATATATTATTTATAATGCACACCTATAATTTCTGTTTTAAATCTTTGCATGCATATTTATATTTGTAAAATACAATTAAGTATGCACACACACACACACACACACACACACACACACACACACACACACACACACACACACACACACACACACATATATATATATATATATATATATATATTTTGTTACATATGACCTTCGATTTATATGTAACCGATTTCCTATTTAATTGTAAATACTATATAGAGGTCAACTTTCTTTTTTTTCGTAGTAATTAATATATATATATATATATATATATACAATGTGGTTTGATATACGCGTAAGTTAAAATACATATAAAGGCGCATATATTTTTTGCAGTAAAATGACACGAAATTTATTATATATATTATAGAATGCATTTCATATATATATATATATATATATATATATATATATATATATATATATATATGTGTGTGTGTGTGTGTGTGTGTTTGTGTGTGTGTGATTGTGTGTATTTGGCGGGTACAACGGTATCTGATTAAAGGTTTTAATATATTTTCCATCAGTTTTTCGATTTTCAATTTTCGAAACTAACACTTTTTCAATGGAAGTTCACGAACACATATGTGTACATAAACATATATATTTTACATGCTACATACGTATAAACAGGCCCTCCCCACAAATATATATATATATATATATATATATATATATATATATATATATAGCCCGCAATCATATATATATTTATGCCTATATATATATATATATATATATATATATATATATATATATATATATGTGTGTGTGTGTGTGTGTGTGTGTGTGTGTGTGTGTGAAAAGTGTGTGTATATAAATATAAATATATATATATATAATTATTTCTATTATATATGCGCGGTACCTATTAGAAAGCGCTCAATATCAGAGATAGAGCTAACATATTTTTGTTGGATTGATGTGAGTTTGTGACCCTGGGTTTCACGTGTTTGCGATCGTCAAACATGTCTGACGATCCTGTCACAAACTCACATCAATCAAACGACATATATATATATATATATATATATATATATATATATATATATATATATATATATATATATATATATCAGGCAGTTGCCTGATGATTGCGGGCTACGTCGTGCATGAACTTAGTATTCAAAGTAGGTCCAAAGAAACACCTATTTATATAATATAACTATATATATATATATATATATATATATATATATATATATATATATATATATTATATATAAGTCAAAGGTTTGTCATTTAGCTGATTGATGTTATCTTCAGCATTCAATAGATGGACTCTCTGGGAATCACTCTGTTCATATGTCAAGCGTATCAGCAATCGTAACTAACATCATTCGTAATTGCATAAAGACTTAGAACGTTATCTTATCTGGACATATACTGAAATAACTGATGTTGTGTCGGTGACAATATTTAAAACAAATTATGAATATAGATGAGAGGGCAGTGTAGCGGTTATTGGTGTCAAAAGTAGAATCGGCGTTCCTAGTACAAAATTCCAACCGATTTCGTTTCGTTCGTTTTCGCTTTGTAAAGGGAAGAATGAAATGTCTCTTCTCGTCCCATCGCATGTACGCGGCTTAAATAGCCGAACAGAATCGGCTCTCTAGTCTTCGTTGACAACAAGTTTCGAACGACTCAGTAGAAAACCGGTTGAGCGTGAGGCTGGCAAATCCGACATTCTTGCTACAGACATCGCAGAAGCAACACCTAACACAGTGTAGCTGTGACCCTATTGTCTACAGAGGTGTCTAAAGAGGGGGAGCCGGAATCGTGAATAGAAATTACTCGTTGATTATATAAGAGTAAGCCATATAATTCTCCAGCATTTAAAAGTTGCAAACGTGAACAAAAATGTATATTTGAAAAACGATTTAAAAACGAAATCAATCGTTGTGTTTCTCATTTGGCACATCGGAAAATTGAAATAATTAGGAAATCATTTTATGTTCCGATCAATTGGTCGTTATTAATTACAGTCTATGATTATTGGGCGGCCTCATTATTCATATTATAAATATTATATTTTAAAACCGCTTCTAATTCATAAACATTCTGATCGAAAAAGAAATATTGTCGAAATTGTATTGAAGCAATAAAATTAGTAAAAGGATCAATATTAAAATAAAAGTATATTTTGATCATTTCACCCCAAGCAAGGCAATAAAGTCACTAAGATGCAAGGGAATACTGAGTGTTAGAGAATGTGAGAACAATTAAGGAGAGGGGACAATAAAAGATAAGAATTAAGGAGAAATTAAGAAAATAAAAAGAAGCAGAATTGACAAATGTTAGGTCATTCTACAAGTGTTACCAGTATGATATATAGGCGACTAAGCTTGTTCCTTCATTAGGCTTTTCTGCTGAGGAGGGTGGATAGACATCCAGCAGAATTAAAAACAAAACTTGTCAAATAGAGGATGAAGCTTCTCACAGGATCAACACCAATTCTAGCACAAAAAGGAAGCCCAAGGCTACGTATGTATCGCTGGAATGAGATTCCTTAAGTGCAATCACCATCGATGGCGGAGGATCTCCCGATAAAATAAAAGGCCACATGTATGTGACAAAGGCGAGCATTCAGGTTAGAGGAAATCGGTGGTGGTTTGATTCGGAAGGATGGGCCTCCACCATGTCTGTTTACCCAAGACAGCATTTTGGCTTTCAACTCAAACATATAATGAGAACAGGTCAGGTGCGCAGCTTCGCAGCGATCCTAAGACCATTAAATGCAAAGCTTAATCGCATTACTTTGTCAGTAGTCTTTGATGAAAGGTCCATCTACGAAACTCTGGAGTCGGGATGCTGAAGATAACACCAATCAGCTAAGTGAGAAAACTTTTACTTGAATAATTCCACACACACACACACACACACACACACACACACACACACACACACACACACGCACTCTCACACACACATATAAATATAGATATAAATATATATAGTTTGGAATGATATATAGATGTTGTTAATATCACCTTCTACAAATCCTCATATTTGCGTCAGTATTAATTGTGTACATTTAAAGGATTGAGAAATTATAATTAAAAAAAAAATAGTGATATATATTTCTAGAAGCAAATATGAATTTCATCTGCTTTCGCCGGGTTTATAAATAAAAAATGATTTGAATTAAAAGATATGTTATTAGATAATTTGTAGATAGAAACGGTAATTCGATAGTAAATGATTATATTAAAAGTAGCCAATATATGATACGGCTAATATAATTATTTGGAGCATGCATAAGTGTTGTAAATTTCTTGCCTATCTGACGAAAACTGGATCAGCAAGTGAGAGTGAGAGAGAGAGTGGGGGAGAGAGGGGGAGAGAGAGGGGAGAGAAAGTCACATTGAATGATTTAGACATTTGGAAAATAAAAAAAAACAATTCTTGCTAATATTTTTTACGGTCAAAATTATACTTCCTTTTTTACCTTGTTTGGAATGATTAAAATTAATGTAAACATAGCGATACAGAGACACACACACGGGCACACAGGCACACACACAGAGGCACCCACACACACTGACACTCTGAGTCATATATACACAAATACAGACACATGCACACGCATACAAACATATTAATACTTTTCTTCTATATGCTAAAATGTAGTGAATGAACACGCACACTGAAAGAAGACATACATATCTATCTATCTATCTATCTATCTATCTATCTATCTATCTATCTATCTATCTTAATCTGTTCATTATCTATTTCTCTCTCTCTCTCTCCCTCTCTCTCTCTCTCTCTCTCTCTATCTATCTATCTATCTATCTATCTATCTGAGTGTGATGACTTTCCCTAACCCCAAAACCTGATGTTTGGTCATTTGATAAGATCTTGAGAATTGTGTCGGGTCTATAGCTTTTCAGCATACTTACTCATATCTATCTATCTATCTATCTATCTATCTATCTATCTATCTATCTATCTATCTATCTATCTATCTATCTTCATACCTCTCTCCCTCTCTCTCTTTCTCTCCCTCTCTCTCTATCTTTCTGTCTATGGATCAATGAAACTTTAGTTGCTTAGCGTGAGTCGTACAATTTCTTATTGTGAAATAAAATTATGTAACTGATGTTTCCCAGTTATTGTCAGGAGTAAACAAAATTTTCAAAATTAGTTTCTGTATTGGGTTTTCGTAACTCAACGTAAACTTGTTGGCATGCTTATCTTCCACTCAATAATAATAATAATAATAAATTCAGGCAAATGCAAGGAAAAGAAAAAGGTGAACAAATCTGCTAAAATCTCGCAGAAGAAATCGAGAAAAGACGTTATTTGATGATGAACGCGACGAGATCTTGCTGGTCAAAATGAGGATGTAGCAAATGAAGACTGAGAAGGAGAAGGCATTTATGCGCGACATGGCATAATTCTTCTTGAGATAGAAAGGAAAAACTCTGGATTTGATGAAAATTTGCAACTCAGAAATCTTTTAAAAAGCCGCCATTGTTCAAGCGTGTTTGTTTATAATACCCTTACCGAAATGGGGCTTAACTAAAATCAGCAGTGCTATTGAGTAGAGTGCCTGAATATTAAGGAGACTTGTTGTCACTTGGTCTTAAGTAAAAGGTACTAGATACTACTGGTAGCAAATGACAATGGGTACAAAGTATAAATAATTAAAAATATCGAGATAAAGGTATTGCTAAAATCTAGAAGAGGATTGAACGAGAACTTTGGGAAAGTCCGGTGCCATTTGATCCCCAATGAGAATTTCTATTTTTACCATAATTATTTCTTTGACATTTCTCGCTTGTGGAAATCTCTATCCACTTCTTACTTTATATTTTTTGTAGGCCGTAATTGACATTCCTCTCAACTACGATCTTCAAAAATATAAACGCAATATCAATCGTTATCTTCTGTCCCCTTGAACTTTTTTCTTTTATTGTTCTCTCAGTAATCCTTTTGCGTCTTAATGGCTTTATTGCCTTGTTTGAAGAGAAAGCGGTGTGAAAATCCATCAAAACATTTATTGAAAGACGCAATAATAATATTAATACTTAAAAGACGAGCGCGATTTCAGCGAAGTTTAAAAGACACAGTGTTTGACAATGTTCAACAATATTTCGACAGTATGTCTGTCTCCAGGTTATATTCAAACATTTTTTAAGAATAATTTTTAAAAGTATTACCTGAAGAAGTTAGACATACTGTCGAAATAATGTTGAACGTCGTCAAACACAGTTTTGTCTTTTCTTAAATCGCGCAATTCTCTTAACTGTTGAAACATATTGGAAGAGTTACGTCAATCATTTTGTTTAATAATTATTATTTCCTTTGATTTTGTTTTGTATAGGCATTTCCTTCCGGATCCCAACCAGAGACCTAAGCTCAAAAATGGCTTCATGACATTTTCCACTGATCATTTTTTAGAAACTAGGATTATTATTATTATCTTATTATTATTATTATTATTTTCGTTCCAGACAGAATGATAACATTCTATAAGCCGGATATAATTATTAAAGATTTACTGAAAATATTTATTCGTTGAGGCAACAGTTTTTTTGTTGATGCCAATATTTCAGTCAAATTGTCCAACCAAATATGCAAATACAAAGAATTTAGAAGTTAAAATTCAGAAGATATGCTGTCTGAAAACTCAAAAATGTTGATTGTTATTGGTGCACTAAGGAACCACGTCCCAAATTATATGAAAAATAATGGTGAACCGATTTTGGCTGAAATGCAAAAGATTGCACTTATTGGGTACTTCCCATATCCCAAGGAGAGTTTTTATCAATGTAACATGTTATGGATATTTACTAATAGAATTTGCAGGCATATTCTCACCTATCCATGGAGCCTTACACATCTTGTAATGGTTTCTTCTACATATTTTGAAGGTTCTTCTGTGAATTTTCTGAATTTTACGCATGTGACATATAATCTAGCTCTTCAAACTTTCCTTTTAATCTCTTTACAAATTTTATCTATACATAGACATAGACGTTTTAATGAAAGCTTATAAACTTTCCAATGACGTCATATAGAAACATTACGCTGGGAATGTCAGCTCCATATCCAACCAACTGTCTCAATAATCAGGATCTGCTGATTTGCAGTCTCTTGGGGTTTCAGATTGTAACTTGGAGGCTGATCGTGGAACAAATACGCTGATTCTAATAATAATAATAATAATAATAATAATAATAATAATAACTCGCTGTTCAGGTCCAATCCTTGCTAAATAGAATACTGAAAAATCGTGTTAGCCCAAAATGCAGATTCCATGATAAATATCCAGAAACAATTGACCATCTTGTATCAGGTTGCGCGTTATTGGCACCCACTGAATATAAAATACGGCTCAACGGAAATGGCCAATATCTGCACTGGAAAATCTGCAACACTTGTGGAAAGAAAACTGAAAGAAATTAGTATGAACACCAGCCAGACAAGGTTACGGCGATAGTTCTGTGACAATTTTATGGACTTTACAATACACACAGAGAGAACAATCAAAGCTAATCGCCCTGACATCGTGATTAGAGACCGCAAAGACAAAATATGCCGCCTTATTGCCATGACAGTCCCCTGCAGGCTGCAATGTATCTTTGAAGATCTTCAAAAAAACTATCAAAATACAAGGACCTTGAAATCGAAATCTCAAAAATTTGGCCCTGAGGACATTAATAATTCCAATTGTAGTTGGAGCCCTCGGATTGATTGGAAAAGATTCCAATAGACTGATTGACGGGATTCTTGTCATCCCAGGCTTGAAATAAATACAAAACATTGTTCTCACGGGTACGGTCCATATTCTTTCAAATGGCTTGATCTATGTATGCGATTTTTTTTTTCAAAACTGCTCAGTGGAAAATATCATGATGTCATTTCTAACCTTAGATCTCTGGTAGGGACCCGGAAAGAAATGAGAAATCAAAGGAAATAAAACAATGATATAATAGGAAGAGTCATAGATTGGGAACTGGGCAAACGATCGGGTACACAGGTTAGCGGATGAAGCACTGCACCCTTGCCGGGAAGACGCGTTTTTGGTAGTTATAAAGAAAGAAAAGTGGGCCGGCCTGATTTACGATTGGCACCTTGCAGCTAGAAGTATAAGATGAAAAGAAAAGAAAGAGGAAATTGGGACAAACAGCAGGACCTATCCTGAGAGCTACTACAAGAAACATCGAGGTTACTGTCGTTCCGTTAATACACACACACACACACACACACACACACACACACACACACACACACACACACATATATATATATATATATATATATATATATATATATATATCAGAGCAATAAATACAGACATATTAAAAGAGCAGTATACATTAAGTCGGACCAACCGACTCTCTGTAAACTGTGTTTAAAGACAATTAACCTTTAATGTTATATTTGTTGTTTGCACATGACATTAGTCTGGGTTGTATATATATTAGTCACTGTGCACGATTTTTTCTTCTTCTCGAGTTTTGCTCTGATGAGAGAAGGCCAAGATAAAGCGGTTTAATTGTTTTTATCACTTACATTTCGGTTTTACCAATTTACGGTAATATATATGTTTGTTACCCATCTCTTTCCATTACACCTGTGCTTTGAATATATTTGTTTTTATTTTGTCTAATAAAATTTTATACACCTGCTAGAATAGTGTAATTTTTTTCTAATAAGATTTAGACTAAAATAAATAAATATACAGTTTAATAAATAAACGGAGCGTCTACTCAAATACGAGTATCCATTAAAAATAAAGTTTTAAATGATACACCCCCATATATAATAATAATAATAATAATAATAATAATAATAATAATATATATATATATATATATATATATATATATATATATGAACCTAAAGAGCCAGGTAAAACTACTTAGGTTTCACCTATACGGATCATTAAGGACTCTGACGATCCGTATAGGCGAAACCAAGGTAGGTTTTGAAGGGTTTTTTCTTTGGACTCTGAGCTTGAATTCTGGACGATTGTTTTCGCCTCAATTACATGTTCTTTTTTTAATCCCTGGGCATTTGTTTGTTCAAAACACCTAAAGTTTTTCCAAACAAGTATAACTATAACTATATATATATATATATATATATATATATATATATGAAAAGACATATATGACACTATATATGTTTATATATTATAATATTTTGGAAGCAATTATTATATTTTTAATCGGAAATTATTTCGCGAAGAGTCATAACATCATTTTTAACCCGCACAAGAAAATCCAGAAAAGAAGATTATGGATTAGACATGGATTAGCTATGGTAGGCACTGAAATAAGACCCTATATCAATCCAAATATGCTTGCCAATGTCCGCTGGGATCTCGTGCGAAAAAGATCAGAGAAAGCTACATATAAGATAAAATGCAATAACCCATCACCCAATCAAAGCCGACGTAAAATGGAAATAAATTATATGATAGAGGATGAGATAAAAACGCAAATAAAATAAGATACGAAGTAATACTTTCGCGTTAAATAAAACTTAAGAATCTACTTGCGACATAAACAACAGCAGTTATACAGATGATGTCACTGAAGATGAATCAAACGAAATTAGGGCAGAATTCGTTGAAAACAACAGAAAACAACAGCGGTGAAATCACTGAAGCGAAAAGCCACATCCTTCAATTATTCAGCAGAGTAACTCGCACACAAATGTCATACACAGATCAGCTTCCATAAATTTATATGACAAAGTCCCCAAAAAATTATTATACAACGTTGCACTGCAAACACTGTTAACAGACAAACCACTGGAAAACATCACAGAATTATATAATGTCATGTACGCAACAGCTTTAGAAGTTTGGCGTCAAGACAAAGAAAATATTAAACAACAGATAAAAAGAGCCAGTTCGGAAGGCAAAATTAAAGCGAGTAATGGAGGAAATTGGATTTTAATCATCGATACTAGATAAGTTTTGAAGAAAAGCAAATGTTTCAACAAACAAAAGAAGGAAGATCAAGCGGAAATATAAAATGAAATTAGTAAATGAAATTCTACCCATCAAGGAAATACTTAAACAGAAACTGCAATTAAAGGCACAGAGATAACAAAACGATATGGAAAGCTTTGTAGTTTCTGTCGACAAAATAAGATATTCCTAACGGACCTGAAAAAATTTTACAGGGAAATTGGAAAAGCAGGTTGAGATCATAGACAAAGAATAGGATTGGAAAATTCGTAAACTTAAGGAATCAGCACATATGCTAGGCCACAAAAATCTCTCGAGTCGACCAAGCCTAGAAATAAATACAATATGGGAACCAGTAATAAGGAGTGCCAGAGAAAAGCGATAACAACAAAAATTGCAATATGAGCTCTGGAAAAACATGAAATAATAACAGCAAAAATTGCAATATGAGCACTGGTAAAAAATGATGACTGAAGACATTAGGATTATAATACCTAGAAATTCATACACAGAGGACACATGGCACAGTGGATAAAGGCGTTAGATCCAGTGACAGGACCCAAGGAGTGTGAGTTCAATACCTGGTTAAGGCGGTGGAGAACTTGGAATGGGGAATTAACAGGAGATAACAGATAACTGGCATCCATTAGACATGGCACGTGGAACTAGAACAGTCTACCCCAGCTAGCGAAATAAAGGGTTCAGTTCGACATTCCAACCACCAGAAGAAGGCCGGAGCGTACAACGGCCGAAACGTTGGAATAAATATGGCGACAAAGGCGAGTCCGAATAATATAAATAGTGTACATAATACCTCATCTCAGAAATATAGACAGATACAGCTAATACATTATTAAGGGATTTATCTATGTAAAATGTGTTTGATTTTAAGTTTTCTTTTTGTTTATCTAAAAAAATACTCAGTGTAAAAATGTTGTATTTCTTTTATCTTCTTTCTCTTGTTTCTCTACAACTCGCAAAAATATATATATATATATATATATATATATATATATATATATATATATATATATATATATATATATATATAATGCAAAGCACTTCAGTAAAATGAATTGGAGCACTCTGACAATACACTAGAATTAGCTGTTTTCCCTCTGCCGAATGATGAGACTTAGTTGTAGAAACTATGACACCGAATCGATCGGGTTTCGGTCTTTGCTTGAGGCATTCAGATGTCTAGTCGCACTGGGGAGCTATGATACAGCGAAACAGTGCTGTGTGCGAATGACACACACACACACACACACATATATATATATATATATATATATATATATATATATATATATATAATGTCCGGTTACTCGTTTTGGAGCCACGTTGGGGCACTGAACCAATCTCTGTGTCTGCTCGAATACACTCATGCAACACTCACAGACCCCACTTGTGGTTTATACTGCAAATATGTTTATCGTGTGTTAAAGTTTTTGAGAGGGACAGCATCATTTAGTGTGATCAACAGTTTGAACAAGGTTTTCTGCTTCTTTATATACCGTGATCATGGCTCTCCACAACTTCTTATCCCTTTTAGCTCGTAATAAAATTTATCATTCTGTTATTTCTCCTAAACCCTGTTCCGCCATCCATTTACTCAAGCTCACTAAGTATGTTATGCGTTGTTTTCCGCTATGCCTCTTGTCCTCTGTCTGGCCTGTGAGTGTCATATTCTCCAAGCCCTCCTTCCTCATTATGTGCCCGAGAAACGTCAATTGTCTTTTCATGATGTTACGTATTAATTTCATTTTTGCTTCCATTTTCTCCAAAACTACGTCTTGGCTTACATGTTCGGTCCATGGTATCCTCAGCATCCTTCTGTAGAGCCACATTTCTGTTGCTTCAACATTACTTTTCATCTTGGAAGAGATCGTCCAGCACTCACTGCCATGCAAGAGGACAGATCGGTCACGATGACTCGTGACGCCGTGCCACACACACACACACACACACACACACACACACACATTATTGAATATGCGTAATATCCCACGTCGTTATCACGACTCGGAGTTTCATACAAACATGCAGTCTTCAGGTGAAAACTTACTGACCCATATCTATCTATCTATCTATCTATCTATCTATCTATCTATCTATGTGCGTGTGTGCGTGCGTGTATGCATGTGTGTATGTGTGTATGTGTGTGTCTTTGGAATTTTAGATTTTTCTTTGACTCCTAAAATAGACATATCTGCTTAGTTTCTTATATATATATATATATATATATATTTGGTTGGATAGATGTGAGTTTGTGACCCTGGGTTTCACGCTTTAGCGATCGTCAGGCATGAGAACAAGTACCTATTATCCGAATTCATACCAAACGGATAAAACAGACAAACCACCAATAATCACAATTTAATTTCAAGATACCATCAAAATAATTGCATCTATCATTATTATCATTGCACCACCATTAGTAATCACTTTTACCACTTTACAATGACTATTAACTAACAATATTATCATTACCACCAACACACAGCACCATCACTTACACATCACACCCACTATTAACATATAAATCTACTACAATCTTTATTACTCCCCCAGCATATTTAATACCTTAAAACAATATGATCAGATATAATTTCCATATGTAACCATGAGAATAAACATCTATTACCAGGCAGCTTTAATATAATAACAATAATAATTTTGTAATTAAAAATTAAAAATTATAGCACTCTTCAACTACCATAATTTGACACAGAATACCTATTATCAGGATTTATACCAAAATAAATTAATACATATAACAAAATAAAATAAAATAAAATAAAACACCAACAACCACTTCTTAGTTCAAGCTACCATCACTAGCTACCACCACTATAACTACATTCATGATTTTATCATTCTCCCACCACCGTTACTAATCATTTCTACCAATTTACAATTTCTACCATTTTACAATAACTATTAGTTAATTATATTATCACTGTCTCCAATCCCTTGCAACATTACTATCACATCATATCATATAGACCCGTTATTAAATTAAACTACCCTCTCACCCAGCACATTAAATATTAAACATCACCATATAAATTAACCAATAAGGATTACAAATTTCTACCTGTTACATATACACAGTCACCAAAAACAAACAAATAACCAGCTTTAAATATAACAAATAAACCCCTATTTTTTTTTAAAAAATTTAAAAATAAATATAAATAATAATAATTTTTACCTATCATAATTTTACACAAACCCCACAACATGTATATACATACATGTGAGGAAATATTTTTCAGCGGAAAAATACATAATATGACATGTATACATTCACGAGACATTAACGAGACATTTCCGCCACACTTCCAATGTTTAAATTTCAACATTTCAACAAACAAATGCGTATGTATAGACATAACACCACCCGCATACATACATATGTCATAGCCGAAACTGCCCACATACGTTTATATATGTATGAGTCCCGACGGACGACTAAGTATGTATATGTGTCTGCATACATCGATGTTTGCGTTAGTACGATGAATGACAAAACGACGAAGTTTCCCCCACCACTTCCATAATAACACCAATACACGCAATCTACATAAACCCAAATTTTTTAAAACATTAATCAGTTTGTCTGACGATCGTTAAAGCGTGAAACCCAGGGTCACAAACTCACATCTATCCAACCAAATATGTTAGCTCTATCTCTGATATTGAGCGCTTTCTAATAAGTACCACGCATATAATATATAAATAATTATACATATATATATTTATTTATATTTATATACACTTTTCACACATATATATATATATATATATATATATATATATATATATATATATATATATATATATATATATATATATATATATATATATATTTATATATTATATAGATATTTTGTAGGTATATATATATTTTTTGTAATATATATTTCTAAATGAATTTTCATTATATCAAACGGTTGTTTCTCCTATAAAGAGGAATGCGTGTTCGATCCCTACGGGAGAGCACATTTTCTTCATTAAAATTTCTCCAATGCACAGGCCGATAGACATAATACGCATTGTTTTGTTTTTTACGACTTATCAACCTCGTGAAATTAATCCAATTTAAAGTTGAAAAAAATAGGATTGAACAAATAATTCATTTTTTTTCGAGTCATAAATACAATTCCTGAAATTAACAATACTTTTCCCAGGCATAGATCCTGTTATTTAACCTATAGGTAGGGGAGAGGAGATGGATTCAGATGGATTGTTAATTCAAATTAACAATTTGTCAAAAGTATTTTCGCTTAAGTGAATGTAAGGAACTCGATTGGATTTCTGATTCCAAATCGATATCCGTCACACCATCCGCACATCCAGTTAAGAAAAAAAAAATGAAAGGGGTAGAAAGGATACAAAATATTAAATCATTACCGAGTATCGTTTCCCCGTAAATCACTGGGGTGGGGTACTTGACAAGATGAAAATTAATCATATGCTTTCGTTTTCTTGACGACAGACATGTCATCTTCTTCTTTCAAAACAAGCAAATCTCTACGATAGATAACTTTTTAACCATATTTATTCAATTAATCGCTGGCCAATCTACTAAGATATCTTGCATTAAATCGACTTGTGCTATAATATTAAAATGCTTGCCTAGCATGTCTGACGCATTCCTTTTTGTTTTTTAGCATCGACGGCTAACGATGGTGTCCAAGTTAGTTTTGGCTCTGCCATATCTAAATCAAGAATCTTAACGAAGAATGGATGGCGAAAGAAGCAAATATTTTTAAAGAATCAAGTTTAAAAGATTTTCTCGATGCCGCGTGAAAGTCAGCAAAAGACGAAACCCATAAATAAGAAACATGAATATTTTGACTGGAGATGTAAATAAGATAAATAACTATAAAATGTGATCATTACAATTTAAAAAAAATATACTACAAAGACAACTGACGTGGCACCACACCTAGATGACCTTCAACCAACCATCATTTTTTAGGAAGATGGTGCACCATCACATTGGAGACTTCATGTTCCTGGGTTCCTAAATCAAACATTACCAGACCGGTAGATTGGAAGGGATGGACCAATTCCCTGGCCACCAGATATCACTGCCCTGACCTTCTTTCTACGGGATTATGTTAACGATATCGCGTATCGAACAAAGATATGGTACATCACTGATCTAAAGCCAAAGATCACCGATGCCATTGCTACTATTAATGATGCTATGCTACAACGAACATGCCAAGAATTCGAGTACCACCTTGAAATGCTTCATGCAACTCATGGTGCCTATATAGAGTTGGATGAAAAAAAAACCTACAATATCTACTCCTCATTTTGTAACAATTTCCACATATTTGTTTGTTCATTTGCTTTTGGAATAATTTTTTTAATTGTAAAGAGACTTAGTATAGACACATTGTACATTAAGAAGTTATTAAATATAAAATCAAATAACGAAACAGAAGATAAGTTAAATTGATTTTAAAATATGAAAATATTTCCATAGATTAACAACAACAATAATCACAATAATAATAATAATAATAATAATAGTAATAATAATAAATGACTTCTCATCGATATAACAGTGCCACCAGACAAAAGTGTAGTTGTTAAAGAATATAACAAAATAAATAAACATTAGGATTTTGAAATAGTAATCAAAAAAATGTAGTACTTTAAAACTGCTGTTATGGCAGTAATAATTAGAGCGGTGGGTATGATCAGAAAATGTACAGACGAGAATATTAACAAGACTCCTGACAATCTGTTTACAAGAGATCAAAAAAAAACCCCAAAAAACTTGCATTTTGTAAAGATGCTCATTGAGATTTGAAAAGCATTATCAACGTACAGATAAATATAAACACTGTACATGTTAAGTATCATTTCACATGAGAATTTGTACAAAAAAGAACGCATATATTTACTATTGTTTCTTACTCCGGGTCATGGAAAATGTCTACGTAATGGATCTTGCTAAACAGCAAAGAAAAGAAAATAATAATAATAATAATAATAATAATAATAATAATCCGAAAGGCAGATTCACAAACAACTGGCCATCTTGTATCATGTTGAACGGTGTTAGCACACACTGAATATAAAACTCGGCATGACAGAGTGGGCTAATATCTACACTGGAAAATATGCAAACTTTTATGGGTAGGAAAATCTAAGAAACTTGTGTGAACATCACCCAGACCCGGTTACAGAGATAGGACCTGTAACAATTTTACACAGGCAGAACAATCAATGCTAATCACTTAGACATCGTAATCAAAGACCATAGGAATAGAATGGGTTTTCTTATTGACATGCCAGTTTCTGTAGATTGTCAATGTAATGAATCTTTGAAAAAAAGTATCAAAAGGAACTTGAAGTGGAAATCTAAAAATTGTGGCAGATGAGGACATCAGTAATTACAGTTGTAGTTGGAGCCCTCAGATTGATTGGAAAAGGTTCCGATAGACTCATTGAAGGGATTACTAGTAGCCAAAGTCTTAAAAAAATGTGCGTGACCTATTTTTTCTTTTACAAAAATGATCAGTGTAAAATATCATGAAACCATTTCTGACCTTAGCTCTCTGGTTGGGACCCAGAAGGAAATGTTTATACAACAGAAATCAAAGGAAATAATAATAATAATAATAATAATAATAATAATGATAATAATAATAATAATAATAAGGCTTTAATGAAGGCTTTATTCTTGCAGCGCAAGACCAGAGTCTTTTCACTAGGAATTTTCAGGCAAATATCATACATAATAATGTGGATCCAAAATGCAGGTTCTGTGACAAATACCAAGAAACAATAGACCATCTAATCTCAGGATGTTCTATACTTGCCCCAAATGAATATAAAAATCGTCACGATAGAGTGGGGCAATACTTACACTGGACAATGTGCAAACACTTTGGAAAATGTGTAAGCAAACACTGGTATGAACATCGGCCAGCGCCGGTTACAGAAATAGAAGATGTCACCATTCTATGGGATTATACCATCCACACAGACAGAAAAATTGAAGCAAATAGGCCGGACATCATTGTCAAAAACCAGAAAGAAAAAAACTTGCCTACTAATTGATATGGCTTGTCCAGCGGATTGTAACATAGCAACCAAGGAATTTGAAAACTATCAAAATACAAAAAGACCTGGAAATTGAAATAGAAAAAAATGTGAAATTGAAAACAAGAATAATACCAGTGGTAATAGGTGCACTTGGAATTATAAAAATGGAACAAAACAACACATTGAAAGAATCCCTGGAAACCCCAGCTTAAGAGACATACAGAAAATTGTCTTATTAAGTACAGCACACACACTAAGGAGAACTTTGTCTATGTAACGCTAGCAACTTCATCGGAGATAAAAAAAAAAAAAAAAAAAAAAAATTAAATGAAATATAATAACAACACACCACGACCTGCCTTAGGTCTTTCCGCAGACTTGGTAGGTAGTGTGTCCATAGCAGAAATCGAATGATGATGATGATAATAATAATAATAATAATAATAATAAACTACTAAGCTAATATCGTGCTTTATAGTAAAGACCTAAAATGTTGGTTCTATGACCAATACATTGAAACTAATGATCAACTTATCTCAGGTTGCTCAAAACTCACAAAAACCGTCGTTACAGGGTAGGTCAATATCTGCATTGGAAGATTTGTCATCATTACGGGTTAAAAAAAAGCTGCAAACTGGCATGACCATCATCCTGAGTCTGTAGTTTAGGGAGTAGATGTTACCATCCTCAGGGATTTTCCTATTAACGCAGATCGAATAACAAAAGCAAACTAGCCAGACATTATTATAAAAGAAAAGAAAAAGTTTACAAACTCGTTAACAGGAGCGTTAGCAAGTGAAGATGACATCTCTGCGAAGGCTTCTAAAAAAATACAAACTAAGCACATACAAAGACCTGGAGATAGAAATAGAAACAATGTGGCAATTAAAAAACTAAAACTCTTCCTATTGTGGTTGAGGCTCTGGGCCTGATAATGAAAGGAACCTAAGAACAAAATATCTGGTGCATCATCTCTCCAGGAATCCAAAAATAGCACATCTCATATCCTGCGATTATCTTTGACCATTTATTTAGTTATTTTTTGTTTATAGCTGTCTTTTGTTTAATGAAAAGTAAACAATAAAAAATCACACCCTTCGCTTTTCCTAGATTATTTTGACCTGACATGTGATTATAAAACAAAACCGTTTGGTAAAACATTTCAGTGAAAGAATGTAATAAACTCTTTAAATATAACGATCTGCAGTATTTAAACAAAAGCATAGTTCCATTAGTTGTAGAAGCACTAGGAGTGAAAAAGTTCTGATATGCACTAATAAAATTTCAGGAAACCATCTTTGTCCGGAATCCAAAATATTGTGTTAACGAGTTCTTTTCACATAGTTTCAGGTGACAGACGTGATAAATGATTGAATCAAGAAACAAAATAAAATAAATACATTATTAGTATTCTTTTATTTCCTTTGGTTTTTGTTCTATACTCATTTCTTTCCCGGGTCCCAACCAGAGACCTAAGGTCAGAAATGGCATCATGATATTTTTCACTGAGCAGTTTTGAAAAAAAAAAAAAAAAAAATACACACATAATTTAAATAGATAAATCACTTCGTAAAGTGTGGGCTGTACAATTTTTTTGTATTTTTTTAAGGCATGTGCTACCAGGGATTAACTTCAGTATGTCTATCGGAATCTTTTCCAAACAATCCGAGTGCTCCAACTACAACTGGAATTCTTAATGTCTTCGTGTGCCACATTTTTGAGATTTCAATTTCAAGCTCCTTGTATTTTGATAGTTTTTTTGAAGATCTTCAAAGATACATTGCAATCTGCAGGGTCTTCCATGTCAATAAAGATCCACTTTTTTGTTTGCGGTCTCTAACCACGATTTCAGAGCGATTACCTTTGATTCTTCTGTCTGTGTGTATTATAAAGCCCATAAAATTGTCACAGGTCCTGTCTCCATAACTGAGTCACGGTGGTGTTCATACTAATTTATTATTATCATTATAAATAATAATAATAATAATAATAATAATAATACTTTTCTCCGTTTATAAAGTAAAAAATAAATTCTTGAAGGAACACAACTTCCCTGCGAAGGAAATAAAAACACTCAACCAACAAATGCGATAATGATGTTCCATCATTACTGACGTGTTTGGGGAGAGACATCGAGTTCCTTGAATAATATTTAAACTGTTAGAAATTCCAGAATGAAATGAAAGTATTCGCTCAATGACTTTATTGAAATTATCAAGAATATTGAGGCGACTTGCTGTCACTTGAATCATGGCGTCAGTTAGCTGATACTCAAGGTATGAGAATTCAATTCAATGACACTAATATGGATGGTTAATATGGTGACGTGTTAATAGAGAAGAACTCTTTTAGTAGCCGACCATTTTTTGCTGCCGTCGTAATAGGCTTAGTGTTCATGAAATCTGCAAATGAGATTCGCTACACTTTCCGATGAGTCTTCCGACGCAAAATCCGCATTTTACAGGTTTCCCTGCGAGCGGACAGATAGTGATAATCGCTAGAATTTTAACAACGGCGCGTTAATATGAATTCAAAAAAAAAAAAAAAATTAAAATAAAAACATAACATATAAACATGTTTTTTTGCTAAGAACCATTTGAATTCATCTGCTTAGCATAGCTAAGTCTGGCACAAGGCTATAATGATGGCGCATCAAGTATTAATCAAACCCACTTCGCTAACGGATGGGTTTATTACTAGTGTGTAGATTATATTATATAATTATTATCGTGAATTATATTATATTACAATTGTATTTCATAATTATTATATATATATATATATATATATATATATATATATATATATATATATATATATATATTATAATTATATTATATTAAATCATATTATATAATTATATTAGATAATTATTATATATTCTACAGGGTGTTCCTAAAGTGTGGACACATAGGAAATCTCATTAACTCTGTTTTTTTAACCTCCACAGATTAAACATGGTTTGTCGAAAGAAGAAAGAATTGTACCCGACATTTCTTTCTGGAGTATGCTAAAGAAGATGGTGTGCTCAATGAAAATCACAGATGCAACACACTTGACTGAACGTGTGAATGTACAAAAATTGACGACAGTGATGATTTATTGCATCGAGTTCACGTGAATCTTGCAAACAGTATCGACATTTGCATCACAAATGATGGAAATCTTATTGAAAATGTTATTTGTTAATATTCCAATTAAATAAAATGTTGTTGAAAATTGCATTTCTTGATAATATGTATTTTTGCCTAGGGTGTCCAGACTTTAGGGACACCTTTATATATATATATATATATATATATATATATATATATATATATATATATATATCGGTATCACCCCATTCAAGGCAGTAAAGAGACTAAGACACAAGGGGTTACAGGGTGGAAGAATTAGGAACAGAAACATTAATAATGAGCGGGAAGAATAAAGAGTAATCAGGAGGACAGTAGATAGTGATTGACATTGCATTTAAATTTTTGCAGATTAAAGTTGGCTGGAAAGCATGGAGCCGGAAAGGGAGTTCCACACGGAAGAAGTGCGAGAGAAGAAACTTTACGGCTACATCTAGCCAGCTCAACTATAAATAAGATCTTGATGCCAGTCTAGTACTGCGATGAAATTCAAAAAGTCTAGGTACCATAGCGGGGAGCCTATTTGAACAATTACCATAAAAGTATTTATAGAAAAGACACAGGGAGGTCTCCTTATAGCGGTAGGGAAGGGACTGAAGCCGAACCGCCAGATCTGAACCAATAATATTGCTAATAATTTATTATATATATATATATATATATATATATATATATATATATATATATATATATATATATATATATATATATATATATATATTATAAATTTACTAATTTAAAAATACGGTTCCTTCACTACACAGGAATTACCATGTTTTAAAAACAAAATTATTTTTCTTACTCATGTTCTTACTAATGATTACTAATTTAAATTTTAATTTACTAATTTAAAATATGGTTCCATTATAATATATATATATATATATATATATATATATATAGTTTAATTATAATATATATATTTTAAAAATGGTTATTTTCGCTACAGTTCCAACCATATTTAAAACCCCTTACTAATTCCATTTCATCTTCAAGCGAATTTTTGGAGTAACTTTTAAATTTACAAATACACAGCTAAAATCACGTTTCCATGGTTACAGAATATTCTACTCAAATTGAACACGGGAATTTTCCTTATGACAGTATCATTGTATCAGTTATGTTTTGGTAAGGGTGAGGATGTATTTTACACTGAAAAAAATGGAATTGTATATTTTCTTATTTTTAAAATTTTTTTTTACAATACTCTTTTGATTATAATTTTTATTTTATATATATATATATATATATATATATAATGTATATGAGGTTACATTTTTTTTTTTTATATATATATATATATATATATATGCACAAAACGTATGTAAACTAAGTTTGGAAATAACCGTGCTAAAGACGGAGAAAATCTGCACTGCATAGTTCAGGAAATTGAACTTGCAGAATAAGTTATTAATGGCCCAGACCTATAAAAATTAGTAAACTTATATTAATTCAAGTTTAAGTATGTATATGTTTGACTCAAAATAAAATGGAGTCAAAAGCTTACATCTTATGGATTCTGAAGGTAATCTCAATCAGTTAAATGACAAACTTTATATTGCATATGTATATATATATATATATATATATATGTGTGTGTGTGTGTGTGTGTGTGTGAAGAAATATAGTTCTAAAGAGTACTATATTTATGGGATAAAGTGCTCAATATCAGAGATAGAGCGTATGTAAATTTTTTAAACTATTATATTTAAATATTTAAGTAAAATAAAAGTGAACATTGAAGTCAACACTCAGAGGCGACAGGCAAGTGTTTCATGATAGACGCTAAATCGGCGGTTTTAATACGTTTTAACTGACGCCTCTGATTGTTGACTTTTTTGATGAATGACAATGTTTTCATTTTCTGACATATATATATATATATATAGTGATAGATAGATAGATAGATAGAGAAATAGATAGATTTTTTTGAGATAGATAAGATAGATAAGAAGGTATGTGTCTGAAAGACCGTTCAATTTGTCATAGTTTAGGTGTGTGACTTTTGGGTACTATTTTCTCATGAGACAAATTACGCGTTCTGGCTTTGTCATGTTAATTATCCTACAAATTAAGCCTCGTTTTCGGAAGGTCTATTTCGATTGTTTGGTTGGTTGGTTGGCTTTGTTTAACCCTTGTGGGTTATTTAATGCCAAAATCTAAATATTTTGATGACAATTTTATAGCATCAACTCCTGATAAAATGTCTTGATGGTCATTTTAAAATGTATTGCTGATATATCTATCATGAAATGCTTTCCTGGTCATTTTGATTTAAAAATAGATTGTTGGTAATTTTACTATAAATATGTACAATGGAAATTTTTCTTATATGAAAATGTATTGCTGGCATCTTTACTATAAAAATGTATTTTTATATATTCATAGTGTTTGGTTTTTGTTTGTAAGTTCACTACTTGCCCATCGCTGTGACCTTAACAGGTGCTACCACCCCGGGTCAGAGTGGACCTGGGAACAACTGCAATTAACAGGTGGTTCCATACTTCTTACAACCTTCAATCTCTTGATCATAGGCCTAACTGCCGGATGTAGTTTATCGTCATACCCAGGACTAAGGCTAGTTCGTGACTGCGAAATTGTGGCGCCACAGAAGGATTAAACTCAGGGCTACGCGACTAGGGCCACTCGGCAATGCTTTATAAACAGTTAAGAAGTTTAGCGCAATGATTTTGTAGCAGTTAATATCAGTATTAAATAGATTGAGATGTTAAATGTTTACAAATAGTTGTTATTCTTGGTCTCTGGGACTATTCGAGAAGAATCCCCCCCCCATTAAAAAAAATGAATTTACTCCAAATAAAATGATAATTCCATTACGACACAAGGAGTTGCTGGAACTGAAAGAATAAAAAGATTTTAGAAAGAACTGGAAAACCAATCCTAAACGGGGGAAAAGGGATAAACCTCTACTCCTGTTCAAAAGACTGGGGAGGAGTATGAACCTGACGATAGACAAACCTATTAAGTAAAAAATAAATAGCAAATAAAAATTCAGAGTTTAGGAGGAGACGTTAGAAGTATAGAGTTGATGTAGACTTCAGAGGGAACAGGTAACTCAATCCTAGACAGTTAAACAAAGGATAAACCTCTACCCTTGTTCAAAAGACAGGGGAGGAGTATGAACCGGGAAATAGGCAAACCCTACTTCATTCTAAATCTGTGGCCTTAAAGGACTGTTTTACAGGTGTTGCGTGAAACTTTTAAGCATTTGTGAGAAAAACAACCGACTTTGCTTCATTTGAATGTTTTCTTTAAATAAAGAGATTTCGGTCCTCTTTTGATGACATTTGCCTCTAGAAATATTAATTATACATAAATTGTTTTATGATGCTCATAGGCAGAACCTGGAAGTCTCATTAAATAAATCTTATTATATAATTTCTCTTTTGTATTTCATCCTTTCATGTTACAGAAATATTGACTGACTCAATGCGGAGATCTTTAAAAGAAAGTATACTAAGAATAAGAATTCCAACCATCTAAAATGTTAACAATGTTACGAGTGAGATAAAGTCACGTGGATCACGTGACGGCTGCTTACTGACGTCACTTGATAGTGTTGAAAGTCGGCAGGTCGTTAGTTAGTTTCCAGGAGTCAAATCGCGCTTTCCTTTTTTTTTTTTAGTACAGACAAAGGCTAAATCTAAATCTGCCAAGCCTTCCCTAAGAAAAATATGTCCTTGCTGTTGACACACAGGATAAATCCAGCCAGCTCGAATTCCCCGTTGGGAAATATAAATACGGCTTCTCCAGGAACACAGAAAAATCTTTCGGCAGCTCGAATTCCTGTTGGTAATTATCACAACTAAATAAAACAAACCCTATCTCTATTCTTCATTTTCACACTACTTTCTCTGTGTAGGGACAAGTGTAAATTTTTGTATCTAATTTTGTGTATGAATTAGCGGTATAAAGCACTCTCCGAAAACAAAGCATGTTTGTCATTTCTTTTCTTTCCGCTATTCCTTTCTGTCCGTGTATTAAGCTATCGTTATATCATGGGTATAATAATGCCTATAATAGGGGGAAATGCAAATAGGGAATGTTTGTTTCTCGCATAGTACTCCCATTAAATGGTGACCGCGACGTGATATGGAGACATAAACAACAAAGAAAGAATCTTTCTTGCCTAGCACTCCTAACACGGTAAACAATCAAGATTTGGCGAAACATTACACTGCACTAGTGTAACGAGATATACAATTCAATCTTTAGAATAGAAGGTTATTTATTCAAAGCATGGACTGTAAAAGGATTGTTCATCCAAGCTTACATTGTCTGCGGTAAGCTACTCACAAATGCATTAATAGTTCCAATAAAATCGTATGTTATAAATCCTTGTGTTGCTAATTTGAAGATTCTGTTGAAATTTCAAAGCAGAGGAAAGCATTTAGGAGTAATGTTTCTAATGAATTAGAAATAGAATTAAATAGAGGATGGTTGGTCAGTGGCTGAAGGTCATTGGTTTTTGAGGATGTCACTAAAACATTGACAGTATAACACATAAAAAAATAAAGGGAAGTTGTGGGGTGTGGATCAGAGATTGCACAACCCTAACTGGGTCTACGGGGAAAGGGTGTTTGATATTGATAAACTCCAAACATTCGATGATACCGATTATAAAATCAGTCACTGAGGAGACCTTCACCGGCGCGTCGGAAAGTTCATTTTGCAAATTGTCATTTTGAATGCACAGGAAGTTATTACGTATTATCGAAAATATTTTTGCTTTTTACTGATCTTTATTCCAAAGTAAATTTCATTTAGACATCTAAAGAATGTTTATGACTTCACTATATTATTGATATTATTATTATTATTATATGATATTATATAAGGGTATTAAAAATATTTTCGTTTTTACAGCCCTTTACTCTTAAGTTTATTTCATATACACATCTAAAGACTATATATGACGCCATTAATATGTTAGTAATACTAGTTTTATATATTAAAGTATATCAAATGTATTTTTTAATACTTGAATGATTTTTTATGATTTATCAACCCTTTGTGGTTATTTAAATCCGAAACATATTTTAGATTGTAAGAATAAGTTTTTGCGGATGAATATTGCATTAACAATATTTTTGAGAACAACAATGATTTTTTTTCCGATACAAGTCCTGCTACTTAAACCATAGCAGGAGGGAGGAGATGGGGACATAACTTCCCAATGGTTATATGCTCGTAAGTGCATGTAACGAACCCGACTGGAATTCGAACTCGGCTCGACGATTTCTCATTGCGAGGTGCTATCCATTATATCACCGGCACATTCTCTTGTTCTTTATAGACCTTTACTTAAAAGATTCTTTCATGTATATATCTATAGACTATCTATGACCCCCACCATGTTATTATTATTGTTGTTGTTTTTGTTGTTGCTGTTGTTGTTGATCAAAAGTATTTTGTTTTTAAAAATCTTTACTTCAAAACTTATTTCATTTACACATCTAAGGACTATGATTAATAATAATAATAATAATAACAATAATATCAATATAAGTACTATTCAGTTGCACTTTTTAATTCTTAGATATTAAATAGTCATTAAATGTTATCAAATACCATTAAATTCATTAAATGTCATTAAATTCATTAAATGCCAGTAACTATTAAATTCATTAAATGTCATTAATAAATATTAAATGTCATTAAATAGTCATTCGCCATTAAATTAAACATTAGCCATTATGCTGGCTATTAAGATGGTAATTAAGATAGCCATTAAGAAAACATCATGTATAATGGCGGATATACTTATTGAGATTTTGACAATTTTTAGGCATTAAACTAGTCATTAAACATTAAATGGCATTAAATTCATTAAATGTCATTAAATACCAATAAATTCATTAAATGTCATTAAAGGCTAGTAAATACCATTAAATTCATCAAATGTCATTAATATATATTAAATGTCATTAAATAGTCATTAACCATTAAATTAAGCATTACGCATTATCCTGGCCATTAAGATGGTGATTAAGGTGGCCATTAAGAAAACATCATGTATCATGACGAATACATGTATTGAGATTTTGGCAATTTTTAGACATTAAGCTGGTCACAGAATTCGGAAAGGAAAAAGGAACGAAACGATAATTGACAGTACAGATTGAAATTAGTTTAATTTATTTTTAAGGGTGGTGACTTGTTCCTTGGAAATATAGCCCAGAATGGATTGGCCATCATTTCTCGATTATTTTCTTTAAAACGCAAGGCAGAGAAGAAACTGGCCAGCAGCAGTTGAAAGTTTAAAAAAAAAAAAATTAGGATCCTCCCAAGATACCATATTTAGAACATTACGGAAGTTTTTTTTTTAAATATAGGGTTTATAAAAAAAAAAAAAAAAACGCAAATTCTTTTAATATGCACCAATATTTGGTAACAGAGCTTTAGTGTACAAAACAGAAGGAAAAACAAGAACTACTTTTATTATCTAACAATATTATCAGCACAGAAGAAAAAAAAACAAATTTAAATTGAAACGAAGAATATAAGCTTTTCGAAATCTTATCAACATACAATTCAGACACCAGTTAGTGCCTGATTTAAAATAAATCAACTTGTTTATTCTGAATAAATTCTCCTTTTAGCATTGTCCATGAAAAGCAAAAAAGGCACAAGAACGAAACCTCAATTTAACAGACCAGCAAAACACAAAGTCCGTTAAATACGAATGTAACCTAACAATGGATATTTTTCAAATATAGAACAATCTCTAATAAAATATCAACTACTTACGACATAAAATCAATACATTATAAAGAACATATAATATTTATTTATCAGTGGATTTTGACACAAGCTCATATTTCTTCTGCCCTCATAAAAGAGATTTATTTTAGGCAAACTTAAAAATACAGGTTATTGTAAAAGAAAAAAATTAATTAACAATATCTTATTAGTGACTAATCGACAGAAACAAAATTAATTATTCTTCTTAGCCTTGTGATAAGGCCTATAAAATCAGAAATTCGATAAATTGCGGGTTTACTGTACTAATATTGTTAATCTATAGATATTTCGCACATATATTACACTCAATAACCAATACAATTCATATGTTATTATGTAAGAAAAAAGGATTCTATTGCCGAGCAATTTTAACAAGTAAGCGATTTCCATCTTTAAGCTGACTAAAACAGATAAGCGATATTTTAATTATTAGTTTGGATTATTATCAGAAAGACGGCCATCTTTAGTTCACTTGCAAACAACTACAACAGATAATTAATGGCTTGTTTTGGGGGCATAATTAATGTCCACGTTTTAACAAACTGTACTGGATAATCGATGTTTATATTAACGGAGAAGATTATTGCTAAAAGTCATCAATAATAAGCGTATAACAGATAAACGCCACATAAGTAGTAAAAAAAAAAAATGCGTATTATATTTACCTCTGAAAACACAACTTTGAAGATAAACGACGGAAAAAGGATACAAACATTGTGAATGGGTCGAAATTTTCTCATCTTTAAAAACCTATAAATTATTTTAAATATCGATATCATATTTTAAGCAGTCATAACAAATAAGCAACGTTAATATTTTAACTGTACCATATTATCGTATCTGGAATAATACACAATATTAAAACATTTATTAAAAATAAATAACGCCCGAATTGAACTATCGGCGGCATTTAACTAAACAGGATTTAGTTTGGCACGAGACCGCATACATGATATACCCAGTGAGGATCGAACTCACGAGAGTAGGAGTGGTATACTAAGCAAGCTTGTTAACCATTACATGATAATGAGGTGTCCATCTCAGCTATTTAACGAGCTGACTAAACTGCATTTATCCGGTTTGGCACAAGGACACGTACGAAGCACCCAGTGAGGATCGAACTCAAGGCAGTAGGAATGGTCTGCTAAGCTAGCTTGTTAACCATTACACGACAATGAGACGTCCTTCTCAGCTATTCAACGAGCTGATTATACTGTATTTATCCGATCTGGCACAGGGCCACAGGTACGAAGCGCCCAGTGAGGATCAAACTCACTACAGATGGAATGGTAAGCTAAGTTAGCTTGTTAACCATTACATGACTCCGAGGTGTCCATCAGCTATTTAACAAGCTGATTATACTATGTTTATTTGGTCTGGTACAAGGCCATAGCACGAAGCAACCAGAATGGAACAAACTCACTACGGTAGGAATGGTTAGACAGATTGCTTTGACTAAATTTGATTTTACCAAATTACAAGGAATACCCCCCCCCAAAAAAAAAAAATAATAAAAAGTTGCACAAATTTTTGTTAATTGACATTTTATCTTTTTTTAATCTATGTATTTTTTCTTACCAAACATGGCGTTAATTTAATGAAATATAAAAATTTGTTAAGCGAATATTCATTAGTGATTTCTTTAAATCTGATTTTAAAATACAACACAAACACTTCAGAAGCAAAAAAAATCAAAAACAAAATAAAACAAGAATAACATTTTTTTTAAAAAGTTGTTAGATTTTGTTACTGTCGCTTCGGTTGGATTAAGACATTTTAATTTTTTATATTAAAAATAATTAAAGCAGAAGAAGACAGGTTAAAAAAAAAGTCACTGTTTAACTAACAATGGCGAAACGAAAGCTGTTCTTCAAACAAGCGTGACAAACGACGCTCAACACGAAAATGTTACAAATGAAGTCTCGTTCACGTAGAAGAATATTTTTTTTTGTTTCAGATAAACGCATCTTTCGTCTTGAAATTATTTGATTAACAAAAAAGAATTAGATAATGTTGTTTTTTTTCATTCAAAGAAAAAATAAAAATAAATATCAAACAATTTTTTTCAGCATTTACAAAAATAATCTTGATTTCAGAAAAAATGATTTAAAGACGAACATTTGGCAGGAAATTAAAAAAAATCTCATTCAAAAGAATTTTTTGAAGGAACCATTTTCAAGGAACCATTTTGGCTTCGGAATATTACAAAATAGCGAAAAAAGTTAAAAAACATATAAAATGAATATAAAACAAAAACAAAAAAGTATACGAAAGTGGATCAATAAGTCTGTAGTTTGATACGTCGTTTTTAGCTGAGTTTTGATCTGAAATTTTCACTGTATAATATTCGATTTATGTGATTCATATTCACCACTGAATTAAGTGCATTGACATAAGAAGAAGATTATGTTGAAAAATAAATATTTGATGTGTAAAATAAATGCTTCTATTCATTATTAGGCCACAGACTTATTGATAGACCTAAAATAATGCTGCTTCCGCAGAAGACATTTGGAGAAATTGCATAATGTGAAAGGGCAAGGTAAATAGGCTCTTTTGAGATTGTTTTTTTAAAAAATAGATTTCAAAAATCAAATTTGTCGCCAAGGTTTATGGCAAAATATTGATTTTACAAGAAAAATTGTTTTACAAGATTGTTGCTTCTGTTAAGATATTCTTAACAATATCAACGTGGTGTGGACCAAAAAAAAACAAAAAAAAAATGTTTCAGATAAAATTCTTCTGCGATTTTTGGTTGAATTGTTTCATAGCATATTTAACAAACCGTTTTCGAAATAAAGGCCAAAATTTGTCGATTTTAATTTTTGCGGGATACGAAAAAGTATGGGAGAAAAGTGAAGACAATTTTTAAAGAGAACAACAGAGAACTCGTAACACGATATTAATAACGATTTAATATATTACAGGCATCCATACATATAATTGTCTATAAGTGATATTATACAATTGCGCATTGTCTTATAAGGGCTATGGTAAACAAGCTAGTATTGATAGTCATTGAAACTTTAAGACATAATTAGTTTCTAGCGTTAGTTGTCATTAGCTAGACTAATGTAAACTTATACAACCACATCTACGCATAAATATGCATGTATGGGTGTGTACGTCAATACGGTATCTATCTATCTATCTATCTATCTATCTATCTATCTATCTATCTATCTATCTATCTATCTATCTTCAAAAGATAAATAAAATTTAAATGGATTTATCAGAACTTATGTTTAGCTCACGTTATCTATTGAGTACTTTTTGGAAGAAGTTCTGTTCACGTGAAAAACACGTAAAATTCTCGTATTTTCACGTTTTTTAGCTATATTATTACTATTATTATTACTATTATTATTATTATTTATATATTTATAGGTATATTTACATTGTTATATTTATAGAAGAGTTCTCAATATCAGAGATAAGGTGTTTGTCGACAAAGACAGTGTGGACATAGAAATCAACACTGTTGTTGACTATAAGATTCACGTTTATTAGACGATCATCAGAGCATATTCTCCGTGTGGACTTTACATATACTCCACTTGGGCCTTATAGGTGACCTTTTTTCTTTAAGGCTAATGTTTTAGAGCGTTTATGATTTTGACGTATAGTTTACTTATTTTAATTATTTATTTTTATTTTATTATATTTTTTATTATATTTCATTTATTTTTATTTTATTTTAATCAATGTTTTATCTTTTGTATATTTTTCGATTCTAAAATTTGGTATTTAATATAAATTTTAATAGTTATTATTGGTTATTTTATTCCTTATTAGTGCTTACGCTTTAAAATCGTGCTATAAACACACACACACACATATATGAAGAGATATAGTTTTAGGTGTGCTATATTTATGGGATAAAGTGCTCAATATCAGAGATAGAGCATATGTAATTATAAATATAAAAGTGAACATTGAAGTCAACACTCACAGGCGACGGGTTGTTTCATGCTAGGCGCAATCGTCAGGCCGCGAGTGTTGGATTTTTTCTTGACTATTTATATATATGTGTCACTGGTGCATTGTGGGTAATCCATCCATTTTGGCGGGAGAGGCTTGTTTATTTATTTGGGTTAATTTATTTAACTTTCTTTTTATTTTCATACTTTTATTTTATATATTTATTTATTCTTTTCGGTTTTCGATGTTTTATTAACGTAGTAAAAAAAATATTTGTGGGGGGTTTGTTTTGGTCGCTTATTTAATAGTTTGTTTTGGTCTGCGACGATAAAGCTATTCATTCGTCCAATAAAAAAACAAGTAAAATAAATTAACCCAAATAAATAAATAAATAAATAAATAAACAAGCCACCCCTGCCAAAATAACCGCCAGAATGGATTACCCACAATGCACCACTGACCCATATATATAAATAGTTGAGAAAAAAATCCAACATTCGCGGCCCGACGATTGCGTCTAGCATGAAACAGCCTGTCGCCTCTGAGTATTGACTTCAGTATTCACTTTTGCATATATATATATATATATATATATATATATATATATATATATATATATGTTTGTATGTGTGTGTCTGTGTGAGGTGTGTGTGTGTGTGAGAGTGAATATAAGATATCGCTTCATTGAGAGCTGGTGTTAATAAAATAGTGCTCTATTTAATATAACAGAGCTATGAAGTACATATTAATAAATATACATAGTATACCTTACTGGTAGCACGACTCAGTACCTGAAGATGACTTCCACACACACAGCCTCGAAAGGTGCAGAACTTCCTTAAAGCTAAGATTGATGGTTTCTAGCCTCCACAAGCTCGGATTTGAAGCCGTTGCATGACAAATAAATAGCTTCAAGGCTCTCATTAAGGAGGAGTGGTCTAAGATTGATTGATTTGTTTTTTTACGTTTTGTCAACCTTTTGCAGATTACTTAAACCAGAAAATATTTTAGATTGTGTCTTTATATTTCTCTCCCCATAGAAAAACCTTATTTAAAAATCTGTTTTGTTTTATAACTCTTTTCTTTTTTTTTTCTTTTTTTTTCTTTATTTTCTAATTATTTGTGCCTGGATAAATTTAAATTTATTGTTGTAAAATTTCTTGGGCTGATGATTCGTAATCGATTTGATTTCCAGAAATAAACTGGTTCCTATGGGTTTCTAAGGACACTGTTTTCATCATTATTATATTTGCTTTGTTCTTACAGTGAGCACTCTCTGTATTTATATCTTCTTTGGAATTGTCAGTATGAATTATTAAATAATATTATATATATATATATATATATATATATATATATATATGTGTGTGTGTGTGATAATATATAATATCACATTATATCCATTTTCGAACTGTGTTGATGCCCACGTATATTAAATTATCAGCAAAATTATCAAACGTTGCAGAAAACGCGAAAGCGTTTTAATAAAATAAATGCGAAATAAATTTATGCATTTTTTAAAGAAATGTCTTCACTAATGTAATTTTAATTTCCCACTTTTCAAATTGACAAACTTCGAATACATTTGGATAAATTTCAACACCACTTCATTATACGCAAATAAATAAATTTCCATTCATTTCTTTGAAAAAAAAAAAGAGTCAAGATTTGGTCAAGAATGCGTGAAATGTTTTCCACCATTCTTATTTGAAATACTTTCTTCCTTTCGATCTATGGTAGAATATCTAATAAGGATTAAGATATTGGTCATTATGGTGGAAATTTAGCAATAGAAAGATTTCAGTCATATTCATTTGGGCAGGGTTTATTACAATAATGCTGATGCAGACGACAAGAGATCTTATGGCAATTGACGGATCTGCTCGAGATGAAAACTGATGAACATTCATCTGAAGATTCGTGAAGACGAAATTCAAACCATGCCGGGGGTTCTTTAGCTTTTGGTTCATGATGTTTGCTTAATGCTCAAAGAATGTAAGAAAGATCCGAAAATTGAAATGAAAAAAACAAAACAAAACAAAAAACAACAACAAAAAACACGAAAATAAAATGAAAGAAAAAGTTGTCAAAAAGTGAAGTCTATTGTACTATACTAACGGTTATTGGCGGTAACAGTTCACACTTATATTTACATACAGTCTATGTCTGATAATGCTTACTTTTACCAATAAATATAGCATACTGCAAAAACTATATTTATATCATTCATATATATATATATATATATATATATATATATATATATATATATATATATATTTTTAAAAAAAATTATGACATAAATATGTTATAAAATCACTACAAAATAGTGATTTTATAACATATTTATGTTATAATTTTTTTTCAAATAATTATATCTGCTCTACTTTGTATTGAGCACTCTTTTTAAGAATAGTAAGTTGGTTATTGGAATTCATTCCGTATATACCAATTATATAATTATATATATATATATATATATATATATATATATATATATATATATATATATATTGTGTGTATTTAGGCAGCATTTTTCATTAATGCATGTTTCGTTAAATAATATAGACAAGTTTTGTCTATTTATTTTAAGTAAATTCCTTTCATATTGTCGAATAAGCTTTTTAGTATTATTACTGGAACACGAAAGAAAATCACTATGCTGATACATGTTTTTATTGTTAATCCTGTCTAAGTTTTCAGCTTACATAAGCCATCATTAGAGATTACAAGTACATTACAATAAATGAAATAATTTTCTTCCATGCAAACAAAACAAACTATCATTGTTGCAATGTCCGTATAACCAATCTAAAACAAAAATTACCATCTTTTTTATTTAATTTATTATTTAATTTATATATATATATATATATATATATATATATATATATATATATATATATATATATATATTATGGACAAAGCCCGACAATTATTTAAAGACATTTTTATGTTTAACATTCTTTTTTATTGATACAAGTATTTAAGTAAATGCTCTGTTTAATATTGTTTATTATAAACAGATCATATATATATATATATATATATATATATATATATATATATATATATATATATATATATATTATACAGAAAAAATCCAAAATTACCTCATGTAAGCCGGCGCAATCCTCAGCAATTTAGATAGCAGCCGAGGAAAAAAAAGTACAGGTCTACCCAAAGAGACTCCTCATCTAGATAATGATCCTGAGTTGGCGATAAGGTGAGGACGTGATGTATCTCCCTATAGCTGTATATAAATTAATTTAAGTTCCCGCTAGTGAATAAATACCAAATTATACTAACAACAAATATGTTGTATTTAGACAATTAATATAAAGAAAAGAATAAAAGGATATATATTATTAAGTAATGGAGGATTTAAAGGCAAAACAATTTAAAGTACCCAAAATCTCTGAGGCGTCTCTTTGGGTAGACCTGTACCTTATCCACGACTGCTATCTAAATTAAATTCCAAACCTCCGATTCCGAGATGACCTCAGTCCAGGGCTGAGGAGGACTAGCACAAGGTTGCGCCGGTTTTAAATAGACTATACCCACACGAGGTTGTATAATATATATGCTTTGTTATAATAAATGCATTGAGCTCTTTCTGTGAATCAGTGTTAGTATCTGATATTACTAGGATCCACCTGGATTATATACGGATCTATTACCTGTACTATATATATATATTATATATATACACGTTATATATATATATATATATATATATATATATATATATATATATATATATATATATATATATATATATATATATATATAAAAGGTCAACATGAGTAATTTTTTATATATATTATTTATATATTATATAAGCGTGGTACTTATTGGAAAGCGTTCAATATCAGTGATAGAGCAAACATATTTAGTTGCGTTGATGTGAGTTTGTGACCCTGGGTTTCACGCTATTTGCGATCGTCAGTTTGTCTGACGATCTCAAATAGCGTGAAACCCAGGGTTACAAAGTCACATCTGGGGTTTCGTAGACAAGAAATCAACCAGAAAACCCGAGGGTATTTTCTGGACAGCCCGTCTACGAAACTCCGGAGTTGGGATGCTGAAGGTAACATCAATGAGCTAAATGACAAATTTTATATTTGTATTTATTCTATCAATGCTCTGTCTCTGTTATTGTCTTTATTGCAAGGACAGCTTTTCTTTTTTGTCAATATCCCACTGATTGACAGCATTTTTAGTTTCACATTATATATATATATATATATATATATATATATATATATATATATATATATATAAAGAAAGAGCAGTCAGGTTTATAACCCAGAGTTCTTTAATATTTTTTTTTAAAGCAGTGCTTGATACACAGTAGAGCTTAATATAATTGTTATTTAAAAATATGTATTCATTGCGACATAGAATTTAAAATGTTTCGAAACGAAAACCTGAATATTAAATTAAACATAAAATTTAAAGTTCAATTTCATTTTTCAGCGATGTAGAATAAATTTCGAAGAAATTCATTTACTCAATTTATAAGTTAAATAGTATTACATAGTTTATTTAGTAGCTGAATGAAAATTCAAAAAATTTTTTTATTAAGGGGGTGTTGTTTTTTTTTTGACGAATCAAGATACAAGAATAAATTTAGGTGGCAAAGTGAAAATCAGTTAACATTAGGTGTAGGTTTTGAAATTTTGTCTGTTGTTACTAACTGACGTTTTATGCGAACGGAACTTCAAATTTTAAGTTTAATTTAACATTTAGGTTTTGGTTTCGAAAAGTGGTAATTTCTGTGTCGCGATGAATACATATTTTTAAATAATAATTACACACACACACACACACACACACACACACACACACACACATATATATATATATATATCTTAATCAATTCACCCCAAGCAAGGTGACAAAGCCACTAAGACGCATGAGTCTATAAGAAGTGAAAGAGGACGAAAAGTATAGTTTTTCCTCTTGCCTTTTTATTAATTCTGTTTCTTTACAGATACACTCTACCTGAAAATAATAATAATAATAATATATATATATATATATATATATATATATATAAATATATGATAAGTATAAATATATATCAAATAATGGTCAAAAACATTTATATATATATATATATATATATATATATATATATATATATGATAAAATAATGGTCAAAACAAAACATTTATCATATATATATATATATATATATATATATATATATATAAAAATAATGGTCAAAAGGAAACATTTATCATATATATATATATATATATATATATATATATATATATATATATATATGATAAAATAATGGTCAAAAGGAAACATTTATCATATATATATATATATATATATATATGATAAAATAATGGTCAAAAGGAAATTTATCATTTATATATATATATATATAAAATAATATATTTATCATATATATATATATATATATATATATATATATATATATATATAAGATAATGTTATAATAAAAACGTTTATCAATCTAACATATTTCACATTTATTTATAAATTTTAGATAGAGAAACGTTTCGTATTTGTTCTGTATCATATCATTCTGTCAGTGAGCGATCAATATTTGATCCCAACTCATATATCTATCTATCTATCTATCTATCTATCTATCTATCTATCTATATATATATATATATATATATATATATATATATATATATAATTTGCATCAGTGTATATTGCATAATTGTTTATAGGCATAGATCGAAAGGAAAGGTTTTTGCGTATAATATTGCAGATCAGGTGTTAGCTGAAAAATTAGTGATTTTAATACACATTTTTACCATCTTCATAAACTTCATTCTTCGTGTGGGCGATGGGTTAGGCGAGAAAGTTGGTCTCTCTTGGCGAGAGATTGCTGCAGAATATCGTTCAATGAATGTCCTCACTACACAAATATCGGATAACTCATAATATCGCAATTCTTATTACTTCTGCTTTTCCCCTCTTGGTGCCTTCTTTTTAGATTTCTTTAAATTTTACTTATTCATTTTTTTTTAAGTATTTGTAGAGTCTGTATTATTTTTTTTGTTAAGCCCAAGCGCTTTTGATCGTCGTCATGGCGATCAATTAAATGATTTAATATGACATCACGTCAGTGAGCGAATGAAAAAAATAAAAATAAACGGGGGTTGTATGAATGAAGCAGTGATTGGTGTAAGGATAAGCAAGCGAGCCAATGAAATTAAAATGACGTCATGGAACATGAAATTAAAAATGTTTAACAAACTCCTGATGGTTGCTTTTGTCCTGTTATTAAAATACAGCTTTACTCATTATAGCCAATATTATTAAATTAAATGAATCGTAACTATATTTCCATAAGTTTGTTTGTATGGAGAAAGACTTGACAATGCCAACCTTTTCTTGAGATTTTCGTACGAAATCCTTCTGGTTCTGTTTTCGCTTTCTTCGACTCCTTCCTTCGATGTCATAACCAAAAAGTGTCACATCAAGTTGTAAGAGATTCAATAATTTGGTAAGTCTGGAATTCAAAGAGTAAATTAATGCGAATTGACCAGTACAAAAATATTTATAATTTATGGATAGCACAGATTTTACAAGTATAAAAGTGTTAGAGAATTCAGTTTCATTCTAATTCTTAGACAAAACACGTCTTAGAATTATGTACGTAACAACAGACGTCATTTCATAAAAACACGGCATGTTTTTAATTTGAAATTGTTTGGAAAATGTGGATTACTTTTAATGTCGATAAAACCTTATTATTTAGTTAACATGCGACGTCGTTTTTAAACAATGATAAAAATATTTACAATTTGTAAATGTTTAATGTTTCTTAAATATATTTTTTTAGATGCTTAAAGAAAATATATTGTATATTTAGTGCCATTATATCAGTTTAAGAAACTGACATTTCTCTAAGATATAGATTTTTACTTGCACTTTTCTGGTAAAAGATTAAGCATATAAACATCCAGCTGAAAGTCGATGGTCTTCAGAAATGGCAGCACTTAACTTGAAACACAATTATTCATTAATGTGTTTGTAACGATCGAAGTAGCAAGTGAGTGATTGCAAGACAAGTGCGCTAGCAACGACTCCAAAGCAGGTGCGCTTATCTATTGAGTGTTTTCGTTAGATTTGAAATTCTTGGCAACAATTTTATTTCTGTTTAGCAGGCAAGCATTTACAGCATTTATCGCTTGTGCGTCATGATGGAGTCACACACGAAGCAACATACAAACAACATTTTCATTTCAGCTAAATATATCTATATGATATATACGCAGCGATAATCCCAAATCCCTCAAATACTACCATGGCCACTTTTAAAGTATTAAAAAACAAACGGACATATTTTTCTCTGGTCGTAAAAATTAACAAATTCCCTGATAAATCCTGATTAAATCCGCTTAACTAATAATAATAATAATAATAATAATAATATAATAATATATATATATATATATATATATATATATATATATATATATATATATATATTCGTTAACAAAACGCTGGTCTGAAGAGATGAATGTAAATTTACGAAATCATTTTGACCAGATGGATTTCAAGTATTCTATAGACATTATTATATTGCACTGTTCTTATATTGAGCTTCCTTTGGATTAATATCCTCATTGGAATGATTACTACTAATTATCAATTGATATTATATATATATATATATATATTTGTATATTTAGGCAGCAATCCTTCCTTTATGCATGTTTCATTAAAAACGACAGACAAGGTACTACGGTTGAGCTTTTTATTTAATTTTTCTTGTGTTCTGACAAGAGCTTTCTTTTCTGGACAAAGAGTGTGTAAGAACTGTCCGAATGTTCTGTATTTCCGAGCGCTTTCAGCTATACCTTTAGCCATTATCAAGGATGGTTCAATTATCAGCTTAGTAGAGTGTGTGTTCTATGTATGTTCAGTGTGTGGTAGTGATGTTTTTAGTTTCCGAATACGGTTAGCACATTGTGGCTTTGTTCATAGTTAATATTGTTAAGAGTTGGTTTTTTTTTTTTTTATTATTAGAGCTTCCATTATTTTTTAGTCTTTTTTTGCAAGTGGATGCAGTTAATATATTTGTGTTTTCTACTAGTATGTTCCTAATAGTGTCGGGTAAATCTGAGTGTGTGTTTAAATGTGTTCTGATGGAACTGTGATCAGATAGGTGTAATGCAAGACGTCTGGATAAACATGTGGTTGTGTAGCCGATGTAATTATTTATGAGTCCGGTTTGGTGAGGAACGCAGTTCCTTAAAGGGCATTTGAACTCATAGATAATGTTTGTTCTTTGTAATTTTGACTTCGTTGGTGTGTTGCTATTTTTGAGGATAAGGTTGGCCGTCTTAAATTTTTTATAATAGATAATAAGTTAAAGATATAGCCGAAAGCGCTCGGAAATACAGAACATTCGGACAGTTCTTACACACTCTTTGTCCAGAAAAGAAAGCTCTTGTCAGAACACAAGAAAAATTAAATAAAAAGCTCAACCGTAGTACCTTGTCTGTCGTTTTTAATGAAACATGCATATATATATATATATATATATATATATATATATATATATATATATTTGTGTGTGTCTGTGTGTGTGTAATAGGATAAAGAACAAATAGAAAAGGTTTATAAACCTAACATGTTTTCACTTTTATTGCACCTTCATTAGAGAATTAGATATGAAGAAAGAAATTCTTTTATTTTTTGTGTTGTTTTCATTTTAATTGCTTAATCAAGTTTCACGTGCATTTGAATTCTTCAATTTTTTGAACTTCGAAAAACGCGTAAACTCTTGTTGAGTTCCGAACGCCATAACTTATACTAACGCTACTTAACACGTCAAATGCGCGTGAAGCCAGCGTAAACAACCGAAATGAAACAACAGAAACATAAAAATACAAGAATTTCTTTCTTTCTTTCTTTCTCCTTATCTCGGTCTCTGATGAAACTTTAATAAAAGTGAAACATATTAGATTGATAAATGTTTCGTACTTGTTAATTATTCTATCATTCTGTCAGATTACGATCAATAGTTTATCTGTATCTGATCCCAATTCATATATATATATATATATATATATATATATATATATATATATATATATATATATATATATATATTGTCTTTCGAAAGCATTCAATAATAACTAAATATTTTTTATTGATGGAATCCTGTTTACGTACGAGAGGGAACAAAATACAAGCCAACGGCATTCATAATTCCACATCGCGAGACAAGTTGAAGATAAAGAAACATTTAACATTAAATTTTCAAATTTCCCGCGTTTTAATGCACAGCCAAAGCCGATTTCGTTCAAATGACAACCGGTTTTAGTTTTATCGTTGTTGTTAAAATTGATGTTTTGAATTTAAACGCATCACGAGGATTCTTTCCCGTTTGTAATTCAATTGCCAACAATTAAAAAATATATTACCACCGTTACTTCAGTTTCATTCCACTGTGGAGTCCATCAGACTAGATTGATATTTTTTGGTTAATCAATTCACCCCAAGCAAGGCGATAACACCACTAAGATGCAACAGGCTAATGGAATTAAAAGAGAAGGAAAAGACTTCAGAAGAAACCAGAAACCCAATAATATTATAAATTTCAGAGTTTAGGCGGAGACGTTAGAAGTATAAAGTAGAATTTAGAGGAAACCGAATCCTAAGCAGGAAGCTAGGGATAAACATCTATTCCTGTTCAAAAGGCTGGGGAGGGGTATGAACCAGACGATAACTAAACCTATTTATTTATTTATATTAATATCATCTCAAAATTCAGTGTTTAACGGCCACGGAAATTTTTTAACAATTTCTGATGTATTTTATAGTTTGGTGACCAAAGTTCACTGATAAATATTTTTTAGTTCTACACACTCAATAAAAATTTCGGATCTTTTATTTAATAATCCTATTGCGGGTTGAAACTTGAGTAGAGGTGATAATTTATATTTTATGATGTTCTATTGTCATTGATCACAATTTAACTGCTTCCTTTGAAAAATTGATATGTTACCTAAATATTCAGCACAAATATATATATATATATATATATATATATATATATATATATATATATATATATATGCTCGTGTCGCAGTTCCGAAATAGAAATCGGTGAGCTGAGTTCGAATTCCAGCCAAGTTCGTTACGCTCACTTTGGGGCAAATACTCTTTAGGGAGAGGTATGTATCCATCCCTCTCCTAAATAACACAGAAGAATAGATACTTTAGTCTTGAAGGATAACTTTGCATGGAATCAATAGCTGCATCTACGGCAAGGAAAGTTGGGTCACTGTGCTGTGCCAGAAGATTTTTCTCGTCAGAATCCATCTTGCACATTTATAAATCGACCATTCGTCCGTGCATTAAATATTGCAGCCATGTCTAGTCCGCTTCTTTTGATATTAACCTCGAGATTCTTGACAAAATCCAAAGAAGGGTCTGTAATGTAGTCGATCCTAACCAGGCATCTCGACTTCAGTCGCTTTCTCACCGGCATCATGTGGCTTCCCTCAGTCTTTTCTACAAATATTTCCATGGCAACTGCTCTGATGAACTTTTATCCATGGTATCCTGAATACATGAATATAAGCGTGCTACTAGATTGGCACGTAGGTCCCACTCTTTTACTACTGAAATAACTAAATGCAACAGCGACCTCTACTCCAACAGTTTCTTTTTCCGCACTGTGGAACTCCCTTTCGTTTACTTGCTTCCCTAATAACTACACTCTTTAAAAATTTAAATGCAACATCAATCGCCATCTTTTGACATTTTTTTTGTCCCTTTTTTGTATCCTATTTTCAGTCTTCGCTTTCACTTCCTGTCACCCTCCCCTGCGTACTAGTAACATTCTCGCCTTGCTTGGGGTGAAATGATTAATAAAAAATATTCAAAATTATTGTTAGGGCTATTTGAACGTTTCATGGAACTCTGTACGGCTGTTCAATGCTATCAGTTCTTCCGAAAAGTGTGACTGGTTGTACACAAACATTAACTTCTAGAAACAAAGCATGTCGATTAAGTACTAAGAACTGAATTCTTAGCCTCTCATACGTCGAAATCGACAGGAGTCTCTCTCTCTCTGTCTCTCTGTCTCTCTCTCTCTCTCTATATATATATATATATATACAGGCACACACACATATATATATGCACTTTGGGATAGTCTATATTTCTGAGATGAAGTATTATGTACATTATTTACATTATTCAGACTATTGTCCTCATCTTTGTCGCCATATTTATCACAACGTTTCAACCCTTCAGTATCTGTCGATATTTCTGAGATGAGGTATTATGTACACTATTTAGATTACACGGACTATTGCCCTCATCTTTGTCGCCATATTTATCACAACGTTTCGGCTGTTGTACGCTCCGGCCTTCTTCAGGTGGTTGAAATGTCGAACTGAACCCTTTATTTCACTCACTAGGGTAGACTGTTCTAGTTCCACGTGCCATGTTTGATGGATGTCAGTTATCAGTTATCTCCTGTTAATTCGCATCTCCAAGTTCTCCACTGCCTTAACCGGGTATTGAACTCAGACTCAGTGGATAAAGGCGTTTGTTAGATCCAGTGACAGGACCCAAAGGCGTTAGCTAGATCCAGTGACAGGACCCAAAGTGTGTGAGTTCAATACCCGGTTAAGGCAGTGGAGAACTTGGAGAGGCGAATTAACAGGAGATAACTGATAACTGACATCCATCAAACATGGCACGTGGAACTAGAACAGTCTACCCTAGTGAGTGAAATAAAGGGTTCAGTCGACATTCCAACCACCTGAAGAAGGCCGGAGCGTACAACGGCCGAAACGTTGTGATAAATATGGCGACAAAGATGAGGACAATAGTCCGAATAATGTAAATAATCTACTCTGGGATAGATTCTATTATTTGCATATCTAACTACGGAAATATTTCTTTTGAAATGATTTTATTTAATTTTTCTTCTTTTCTTACAATTAATTAATTATTTTCCCCTAAGCAAGGCAATAAAGTGTTTAAGATGTAAGGGGTTACTGAGTGTGAAAGAATATGATTAAAACATTATTAAGGAATAAGACCAATAAAAGAACAGGTATTAAGAAAACAAAAGATAATGATTGACATTGCATTTAAATATTGGGAGATCAAAAAATGGAAAATGAGAGGCCTTGCTTTATCATAGATTTATTTTTTTATGACTTATCAACCTTTGTTAATTATTTAAAGCCAGAAAATTTTTAGATCGTAAGAATTTTTTGCGGGGTGGGGAGATGATAATGATTTAATAATAAAATTCCTACTAACCTATAGGAGGCGGAGAAAAAGATGTAGCCCTACCTTTTCGAAGGATATTAGCTCGAAAGTGAATATAATTAAAGCGGCTGGATTTTGAACTCTGCTTAACGATATGTAATTCCAAGCCATTAGACATTACATCACGAAAACAGCCAAGGTTTTAGTACCTGATATTCCCATGTGGCCATCTAGGTACTGGGCTGACTTAATTTCGTACAAGAACCGGTGTCTGAACGTGATATGGCCGTAAGCCTTATGACTGATGTAATTTCCGATATTATCTGTGCAAGTACTTTCTTTCCATTTGGTCATCTTCAGGAGCTCATCAAATATCTTAACCAAAAGTACCCGCCAAAAGAAATAACTAGAATTAACATTTTCTTGAAACTACACGAACAGCTGATGAGAAAAAAAAAAAAAAAAATTCAAAATATGACGTCACAGCACGTGACATGATAAAAAAAATATCGAATTCAAAACATAACGAGAAAACTGTCAGACGCTGGAGAAGCCAAACACATTCGCCGATTCAAAACAACTTTAGCACACTAAAAATGTCCAAAGTGACTAAATGCATTTACAGAAATAATATCGGTGTGGGTGTGGGGGTAGGAGACATCGATAGCCTTAAACCATCAGTAAAAATACTTGCAAGAAAACCAGAAAAATTTGTTTTGAAAAAATTCTCAAACGAAAATTATGCTTTTCAAACACACACACACATGCATATATATATATATATATATATATATATATATATATATATATATATATATATATATATATATATTAGGGGGTGAGATGGAGGTGAAAGAGAGACAGAGGTGGAGTAAAAAGACTTATGTTTATAATATGTTTATGCCGTTATCTAGTTGGAGCAGTTGTTTCAAGAAGCGTTGGTTAAATTGATTGCGTAAAAATGGGTGATCGACAAAAAGCAACCTGGTTTTTCTCGTCGCATTGGACAATCACGGCAAAATGCTTGGATTTGCTGGCGATTTAGGGGCCTAAAAAAGGGGAAGCATTATTGTAGAAATGCTCGATGCAATTTAAAGCGGGCTTGAGGCGACAACAGCAGCAACTACCAACAAAGGAAGCCAAACAAAAACAAAGTGCAAGTGCAATAGAAACAACATTGCAGTCCAAGGGTTCATGTAAAGCTGAGTGACAAAATGAGTGAATACTAAATAGTCGCGTAAAAGCGTGAGAAGGACTGAATGAAGGAGTTAATGACTAGAAATCTGAGTGAGTTAGAGTTACGGGCTGATATTTGGTTGGCACTCGTCGCTTTGGTTTTTTGATACGAGGTTGACAGATAAAATGAAATCTTAGTGTCGGGTTAGACTTAGAGAGATATTTTTTTTCTGTTCGCTGTCTAAATAAGTGTTACTTTCTTCTTTTTTTTTGGTGGTGTTTCATATCATCACAAAGCTGAAAGAATTTTTTTTCGAATAGGTAGAATTCATTTTCAGTTTCTTTCAGTGACTATAACTGTGTAACGGCGAATCAGTTCAACCCGGCATTTGGCACAAAACCTCGAATATTCAAGAGTAAATCTGCGCAACCATTTTTGTCTGTGACCTTTTTTTTGTTATTAATATGTGAAAATGCCTGCGTGTGAAGTTGGAGTTACAAAGCAACCGATAAAGTATCACATAATAAATAATTATTTAGAGCTGGTGTCATAAAATATATTCACATTAGAATTTTTAGATATTTAATCTTTTATCACGTTAATTCAATAAAAAAATTAGAAAGCGAAATCTAATTTGAAGAAAAATAGCTGTCATTTTTAGTGTTCGTATTTAAAGAGACAAAACTATTTAAATTTATTTTTGTCCGTATAAACATTACTTCTGTTAATAAGACAAGTGCTGGCAATATTTCTTTTTAAAATCCTTCGTAAGGCGTTTTGTAGTTGTAATCAAAAGTTATTGGTGGCGTTGACTCGGAGTTTTCGTGATGATCTCTGGTATTTATACCTGCAAAAAAAGAAAAGAAAAAAGAAAGATAAGAAAAAGAGAAATTTCATTACACAGCAACAACACCTATTTTCCGGTAGTTAATGTTTCACAACCACTTTTAATACGGACAACATTACGAACGTACACGTGAATTTCTCGCTACTTTTGTATTTAAGAATTTAATTTAAATCTATTTTTTTAAAGAATTCTAACAGTCCCGATGCTTTAAAGAGATTAAATGTGCACAATTCATGAGCGTGATACGGAGTTATTGATCCAACATAATAAATAATCCTCTAATGTTCTGTAATCAATGGAGCCAGAGGATTGGTGGGGGCAATTGTATCGCTCCGGATTTATTTGCTTTTTGTCGCAGTTTATCTTGAAACTTTTAAAATATTTTAAAAACTTTTATCAGAGAATCAAGCATGCCAGTAATATATTTTTTGTTTTGAATTAAAAAAATATAAGTAAAAGCAAAAGCTCTAAAAAACACGAGTGTAAACCATCACTGATATCTCTCTCTCTTTCTCTTATATATATATATATATATATATATGTATATATATATTAATCATTTCACCCCAAGCAAGGCAATGAAGTCACTAAGACGCAAGAGATTACTGAGTGTTAGAGAATACTATTAAGGAGAGAGAACAATAAAAGAACAGGAAGAGTAATCAGGAGGACAGTAGATAATGATTGATACTGCAATTCAATATTTTGAAGACCAAAGTTGGCTGGAAAGCGTGAAGCGGTAAGAGAGTCCCACAAGCGAGAAGTGCGACAGAAGAAACTATTAGCATAGAACTTACGGTTACATCTAGCCATTAAAACTTATTTCTAAGGAAATAATGGAAAATAACAAGCAGGTTGAAAGAAAGGAATAAATTTACAAAAGATAAAAAACGACATGTAGCGAAAGTTAGGGGGGGTCTACAGAAGGATGCTGAGAATACCATGGACAAAACATTTTTAAATCATTTCAAACGTTATTAAGGACCAACATCAATAAAAGAAAATGAATCAAGAAGACAGTAGATAATGATTGACATTGATTCTAAATAAGATCAAAGTTGAATGGAAAGCAAGAAGCCAGAATAGAGTTCCACAAGCGAGAGGTGTGAGAGAAGAAATTGTTGGCATAAAACTTACAGTTATATCTAGCCACTTCAACTGTAAAATGATGAAACCTTGCCGTCAATCTAGTATTACATTTAAATTCATAATGTCTAGTTACCATAGAGGAGAGTTAATCAGAACCATGAATGTATCTATAGAAATGACACAAGGAAGCTTAGTTACGACTGGGAGATTATATATATATATATATATATATATATATATATATATATATATATATATATATGAATTAAATTAATGAGGTTCAAACAATTTACCACATACAGATGATCGTTTCGTCCATGGGAAAGTATTTTCCCTGAGTTATCAATGTAAATACATTTAATAAAATGAATGGACGAAATGATCATCTGTATGAGGTACACTATTTGGATCTCATTGATTGTAATTCACTTATATGCTCTATAATAAAAATTATATTGAGTTCTTTTTTGGATCAGTTTTATTATTTTATATTAATAGGATCTACTTGGATTACTTACCCACGGACTTTTTTACACACACACACACACACACACACACACACACACACACACACACACACACACACACACACACACACACACGCACGCGCGCGTATGTTTTTCTATGTAATTAATGGACTAAAAAGTCACCGTCGATATCATGATAACTGATTTAAGGTTGTTTCTCAGTCTGTCATGTCCAGCCCATGTCAATCAGTGATTCTTATGTCCAGCCCATGTCAATCAGTGATGCTCATGTCCAGCACATGTCAATCAAAGGATTCAGGACATGTGGTAGTTTGAAAAGGCATATGAAGCTTCATGTCAATCATATGCCAGAGCGCGTAGCCAATGTTCTGACTGGTCATAACTGCAGAGTCTGTGCAAAACAATGCAAATCATTGGCCGCACTTAAAAGTCATTTCCGTGCGTGGCACCCGTGTATTCTTGTAGGGGTGTTGTTTCATGGCCATGTTCGATAACGGTGAGCTGTTACAAGGTAATTGACCAGCTCATGAGTCCCAAAAAAACGTTTCAAGGATGTAGTTAAATGTAAACTAAAGGCACTTGGCGTTAACATTGATGTTTAGAAAGCTGTTGCCGTAGAAAGATCTACTTGGATAAAGTTGATTTAGGATCGCTGCAACAATTTTCAGCACAAGAGAATTGACCATTCCAACAAAAAGCGCGCCTTTAGGAAGGGGTAATAAGATTCTACCCCAGAGTTATCAGGACACTTGTAGTATTTGTGGAAAAGTCACCCACTAGGCGATTGGTTTAGCCAGTCACGTGAGATCACACCCCAGAGGTAAGCTGCAAACTCCTGTGAATGCAACGCTATCAGAAAGACTTGCAGGTTATTGTGAGCGTTTTGTGACAACGTTTCTAAGTCTATTGCTGAACTCAAACGTCACATGATTGTACAAAAGGACAGGCAAGTTCCCAACATAGATAATACAGACAAAATTTATATTTGCTACGTGAGGTTGTAAAAATGAAGATGGCCTTAAGCTCGATAGCAGAGCAAAAATGATGGAATTAATAAAATTCTTAATGGGAAATACACACACACACGCACACACACACACACACACACACACACACACACACACACACACACACACACACACACACACACACACACACACCCCTGCTACCAAGTGAAGAGATGGTCTTCTTCTGTAAAGAATTGACAATCGTCATGTGTATATGCATACTTGAATTATTAATCTTACAAAAAAAGATGTGCTGATTAATGTCCAAGAGGAAGAGGAAGATGAAGAATTTGAAGAAGGAGAAGTATTTGAAGAGGAAGAAGAAAGGAAAACATAAGAAATGTATCTTGAAAGAATACATAAGTTATTGAAGCCAGTAAAATAAATCCGATACCGAAAAATAAAATTCAACAAATTAAAACAAGTACCCCCACCCCACAAAAATAAACTCCAAGACTAGAGCACCAATATAAACCAGAAATATCCAAAGAAAATTCCAGTTATTATTCAAAATTTCACCCAGTGAGCCATCTTCAAATGGTTAAAAGAACAAAATACAGACGAATCCAAACTCCGACTACATATATATATAAATATCACATTGGGAAATGATACAAAAAGCATATATATATATATGGAGAGAGAGAGAGAGAGAGAGAGAGAGAGAGAGAGAGAGAGAGAGAGAGAGACTTATATTTAATGTTTATTTTTCATTTGTCAGCAGCCCGACATCACAAACTTGAACTGGTCTCTGTGGATGTTGTTTAACATGCCCAAAACTAGAAGCAGTTGTTAGAAAATTAGTGGTGAAGTTGTCTAACCTCGAGGCTTGTATTATTTCCAACATTTAAAGTAATTAAATGTTTTTGTCTTTTTTTATTTTTCGAGAAAAGACGTCATTTACCATTTTTGCTTTCGTCAATAAATTTTTCGACAATCGCGTCGGACAATTTTGAGATAAAACGAGTTCGATACTGTCTCTGAATTTCATACACGCATTCCATAAGTAGTGAAGATTATTGATACTACCCATTGTTTTAATTTCCTGTTACTAAAACTTTTCAGCCGACTCATTCTATGGTCTCTTTTCGATGTACAATCCGAAAGGAAGATGATCTCTTTTCTGTAGAAATTAGTGACGAATACAAAAAAAAGAAAAAAAAGAAATACTAGCTTTCGGACATTCCGATTTGGCATATTTCCAGCAACATGAGCCACATAGACGTTCTCATTCTGAATAAAGTTGTTATCAGGTAATTCCATATTTGTACATGGACATAGTTTTCAGTACATGTCTTTAGTCAGTTGGTCGGAAACTGGTGAATATCCTCGTGTATGGAACAATGGAATCACTTGGACTACAAGATTTAGTGAGAATAACATTTTCGCTGTGGATTATGTTGCAGTGAATGAACCGAACCAGTTAATAACATTATCCAGCATTTCTTTTTTTAGGTACTGCTTCATATTTGTTTGCTACCTATTTATGTGGAAAAGAGACCTTCTACATACTGGAACATTATACAACTGAAGACTTTTTTAATCAGAAGACTTTAGTGAGGAGAAAGGACATTAAAAGAACAGGTTTCAGGAAGACAGAAGATGGCGATAATGCCACTAAGACGCAAGGGGTTACTGGGAGTGAAAGAGAATGAGAAGACTTTACTGAGGAGAAAGGAAAATAAACCAACAGGTTTCAGGTAGACATAAGATGGCGATAATGCCTCTAAGATGCAAGGGGTTACTGGGAGTGAAAGAGAATGAGAAGACATTAGTGAGGAGAAAGGACAATAAAAGAACAGGTTTCAGGAAGACAGAAGATGGCGATAATGCCACTAAGACGCAAGGGGTTATTGTGGTAGCAGAGAATAGGAAGACTTTAGTGAGAAGAAAAGACTAAAAGAACGGGATTCAAGAAGTCATAACATGGCAAATGGCGTTGCATTTAAATGTTTGAAGAACGTACGCGACATAAACTTGAAGAGAGTTCGACGGACGGGAAGTGCCAAAATAGAAACTATTAGAATAGAATTTACGGCTACATCTAGCGATTCCAACAGTAAAACCATGAGACCTACTTGCCAATCTATTACTGCGCTTAAATCCATGCGGTCAAATATCCAGGATACCCCAAGCAAGGCGAGAAGCCACTAGGACGCAAGGGGTTACAGAAGAGTTGGAGCAAGATCAGATAGGAATGATAGAGGAAAGGATGAGGAGAAGGATAATGGATAGATCAAAGCAACTGGAGATGTCGATTGACATTACATTTGAATAGTTGGAGATTATAAGTCTCAGGGAAACAGGAATAAGGAAGGGAGTTCCACAGGTGAGAGGTGCGAGACATGAAGCTATTAGAGTAGAAGAGACGGCTACATTTAGGAGTTTCGACAGTGAAAGGGTGAGAGCAGGATGCCAGCCTCGTAGGGCGCTTGAACTTATGGCGTCTGGGAACCAGCGAATGCAGCTCCTAGGAGCAATTGCCATGAAAGTATTTGTAAAAAAGATAGAGAGAGGCGACGGCGCGTCTGTGAGAGAGCAACTGTAGACGAGATGCTAGAACAGGGCCAATTATATTGCAGATCCGCCTCTGGAGCTTATCAAGAACCCCAAGGCAAACAGAAGGGGCTCCAGACCATATATGGCAGCAATACTCCAGGCAAGGGCGAATGGTTGATTTGTAGATCTGGAGGATAGATTCCGGGGAGAAAAATTTCCTGGGGCGGCACAGGGAGCCAACTTTCCTTGCGGTGGACGAGGCAATTGACTCAATGTATTTGTCCCATCTCAGGTCAGCAGTCAACATGAGACCGAGCAGCTGTAGAGAGGTGCTCTCGAGAAGTTGAGTGTCAGATTTAGCTGAGAATCTCGATATATATAACAGGAGCACTAGACCAGATATAGCAGCAATATTCAATGATGAATGGTAGATTTATAAATGTACTATATGGTCTCCATTTATAAAAATTGTCTTGTTCGATACAGTGAATCAAACTTTCCTTTTAGCAGATATAGCAATTGATTCAAAATAATGACTCCACTTCTTTTCATTGGAAAACATGATATCAAGAAGGAGCAATGAGTTACTCTCTTGAGGCTTAGCATAGGTCATGCTGATGAAATCGAAAATGGTTTTGTATGATGTTTGAAAGACTGCAGTTTCGTTTTCGGGGCGTTAAAATTTACAAGCCATTTCTTGCCCCCATTAAAAACTGGGTGGAGTTCATTTTGGAAAGCAGCTTCCAGTTTTACTTTGTCAGACGTATTGGACTTACTATTAAGACAGGAGTAATTAGTTGTGTGATCAGCATGAGTATCATATTGGGAACTGATGGACATGATGAAGATAAGGAAGAACTCATGTACAAGGATAAAGACCTGGGATTCCTCGCATTAGTGTAAAATAATCTACAGACCTTCATTACACGATTTGTTAAGAACGATTTGATGGACAAATATTCGGCCAAAGGCACCATAGACCTTGAGCTTGAAGGCCAGCATGCCAAAAATGTCATACGTCTTCAAGATATCGAAAGCCACATCCCGAGCCTTGCCATTGTTATCTAAAGCCTGATAGACAAATTCAGTAAAACTGTTAAGATATTGACAGTTCACATAGAGAAACGAAAGCCATATTGTTTATCTGAAAGATGGTTGCACGAAATGAGATGCTGAAAAAGAGCTGATTATGGCTTCTAACGTAGGTACCTCCACTTTTTCGCATAGCGTAATGAGAAAGAACACAGCCTTAATAAAAATAAAGTTTTATCCTTAAAATACTTATGTTATTATTATGATGAACGACCAAAGTATTTTTTAATTATTTTTTGAAATTTTTCAATCCTTTCTAAAACGTTCGAAATTTTAGTTAAAATCTTGTTTTGTTTTCGTCATCGCGGTGGCATAACATCATTGACATTTTTTCCGTTGAAAACTCATTGATTTGAAAATTCTTGTAAAAATCAAATTGTCCGATTTTAATGACACTTTCAGGACTTATTTGAAACTGAATGAAATTATTCTTGAAATTTTTTTCTAGAAAATTTTGATAAAAAATATTTTTTTTTACATATGTTATTCCCTCCCCCCCACTTACCTAATTTCACGAATTTTCGCAAAAAAACTTTCTATTTCCTGAATTCTTTTATTCGTTAAAAGTAGGATTCCTTGGCGAATCCAAATCACCTAATCTTTTTTTTTCAAACTTGCACTATTCTAACTGAAAATCTGCTTTGAAATTAAAAATAATGAATTCAATAAAACTGTGATATCATTTAATTAGAAAAGCTTTTAATTACTTTTGTAAATAAGTTTTATTAAGGACATTACTGTCTGAAGAAATAAAATTTTTCTGATGAATAATGAATTTTTACAAGAATTTTTCATTTTTTTTTTTTAAATTAATTATAATAATTTATAATCGTTTAAAATCATGTAAAATTCTGGATGTGATATAGTATTTAAGTGGAAACGAAATTTATGAATCCAAAATTGAAGAGATTAATAAATGTAGTTACACTATTCTATTTTTAAAATAATTTTTTATTTCTTATTTTTCTTTTACTTAATTTGTTCCCTATTTTCATGTATGAAAGTCTAAACGTGACATTATTATGGAACGGTCACGTGATCTGAGAGTTTTGTCTCTTTACAGAGAAAATAATTTAAGAAAATTTTGTGGCATTTTAATTTTTTTTATTTTTGCATAAAGCATATTTGAAAGGTAATTAAAAATCAGTAAATTATTAGATAATTGCAGAAAATATGTTCATTTGTAAAAAATACTAGGTAATTAAAAACAAAAAAAATATGTGTTCACTTAGATTATATATGGAGAATTTATATCAATTCTAGCCAGCCATACTAGCTGTCATCGCTTCGTCACTCAATCGGCCATTCGTTATCGCTTCAGATAAGCTATGAT
>CAHIKZ030000436.1:1747500-1957500 GCA_903632075.3 Acanthosepion pharaonis | reverse complement strand
CAATGTAAGACATTTAGATGACAATGTGTTTATGGGAGACCTAGAAAGAAAACTGAAAGAATTCTTAGACAAGTTAAAAAAAGAAAACAAAAAGTAAGATCTATTAAATAAATAATTCATACTTGTCAGCAGAAGAAACATTCAAAGGTGTAATGTATGCATTGGAGGCGTGAAAATCAAACAGGGAGGGAAACTGAACTATGTGCCTTGCGAAGTCATGGACGGTAGAAGATGAAAACCAGAAAACCAGAGGCACATAGAAACAGCAAAAGATGCTTTTCAGAAACTAAGGAAAGTAAAACATAGGATAATATGGTAAGAGAAAAAGAAAAGAAAAAAAGTGCTGGACTGTTATGTAATATCTAATCTCTTATATGGCAATGAATGCTGGACAATCTCCTGACGGATGAAGAAGAGACATGAAGAGACAAAGATGTGGTTCTACTGAAGAATGTTCTTAGAAACAAAAGGAAAGAGGGCTGAACTGTTATGTAATATCTAATCTCTTATATGGCAATGAATGCTGGACAATCTCCTGACGGATGAAGAAGAGACATGAAGAGACAAAGATGTGGTTCTACTGAAGAATCTTCTTAAAAACAAAAGGAAAGAGGGCTGAACTGTTATGTAATATGTAATCTCTTATATGGCAATGAATGCTGGACAATCTCATGACGGATGAAGAAGAGACATGAAGAGACAAAGATGTGGTTCTACTGAAGAATGTCCTTAGAAACAAAAGGAAAGAGGGCTGAACTGTTATGTAATATCTAATCTCTTATATGGCAATGAATGCTGGACAATCTCCTGACAGATAAAGAAGAGACATGAAGAGACAAAGATGTGGTTCTACTGAAGAATGTCCTCAGAAACAGAAACGATTGCTGAACTGTTATGCAATATCTAATCGATAATGCAATGAATGCTAGACAATGAAGTGAAGAAGAGACGTGAAGCGACAAATCATTGTTTTACTCTTTTTAAGCTAAATGTTCACCAATACAAGTCCTGGGAGCCACTCAAGGTAGAGTGTCGATAAATTTGGTTGTCTCTACGTTAACAAAAGAAGTGTCAATTTGTAGGTATTTTTCAACTAACAGTTCACTCTAGAAAGTAAGATTGTAGCTTTCATGGAAGCATCCTCTCAGGAGTTAGTTTTATAAAGTAACGGCTCTTAGGTGAAACATGCTTGAATGGAATTTCTTTCTCGCTAATGGAATATGATAGGGAGGAAGATGGTTCGCTCTTGTGCACATGGGATGGTGGATTTTAGCTGGAAAGATCTGAAACGGTGGAAGAAAATTATTCATCGCCTACAAGGCTACATAAACCTCCATGAAGTCACTGAAAGCTGGAAAGAGAGCACTAGAGCACTAGGTACACCGTCAATCCAGGTGAGCTGCAACAGTCTATTTTCGGTCTGATCTGACTCATGCAAAGTTAGAATATGACACGTGGCGTCGGGTACTTAATGGAACGGTATAACGCTGAGGACAACACTCGGCCCAATGTAAATAGTGTAAACATGAAGGCACTTCTATAATTGATGATACCAGACCAGTCATCTCAGAAGAAATGTACGTCCCCATAATCTAACATTATCAAAGTGGTATTTCCTACGTTATTAAATGTCTCAAGATGATAACCTTTCTTTTTTTTTCAAGGTTTAAGGTTTTTAAGGTCAAGAAATGAGAAAAAAAACGGTGTGCTAAATCAGAGCTATAATGATTTGCAAGGAATATGCAGCAGCATTGTTGTGGTGAAAAGATAATACTCTCATAAAACTTTCCAATATGCTTTTTTTAAAACTAAATCAAATCACTATTTGTCCTGGGTATGATGATAAACTCCAGCAGCAAGGCCTCCAATCGGGAAATTGGAAATTTTGAGGAGCGTGGAGCCACATCTTAACTGTGGTTGCTTCCAGGTTCATCCTGAACTGGAGTGGTAGCACCCGCTAGGGTCCCAGCTATAGGCAAGTAGTTAACCCCCCACAAACAAAAATCAACAGGTCATTCTTGTAGTAAAATGACCAAGACATTTTTATAGTAAAATAAAAATGCAACACCAAAAAAGTATAAAAATACAAGCAATACATTTTTATTATAAAAACATTACCAAGAATTCATTTTTGTCATGAAATTACCAGGAATACTTTTGTTCTACAACATGTGATCTGTATTTTTCTCCAGTTTGGCTCTTTACCCTATACTTTATTTCTCCTATAACCAACATATGGAAATAGGTAAAATCCTATTTACATTGTTCGGACTATCGTTCTAATTGTGGCCATATTTATCACAACGTTTCGGCCATTGTACGCTCCGACCTTCATAGGTAGTTGGAATGTCGAACTGAAAACTTTATTTCGCTCGCTTGAGTAGACTCTTGTAGTTTCATGTGCCATGTCTAATGGATGTTAGTTATCAGTTATCGCCTGCTAATTCCCTCTGCAAGTTCTCCACTGCCTTAACCAGGTATTGAACTCACAACTCTTTGGGTTCTGTTACTGGATCTAACCAACGCCATTATCCACTGTGCGATGTGTCCTTAAGGTAAAATCCTATTTACCAATTCCATTACAAATACATTTTATGATCTACAAACTATACATCTAAAAAAATACCTTTTACCCTGAAAGTATAAAATTGCGTTCAAAAATATTTAAATTTCGGGATTAAATAACCTATAAGCGAAATGAACCACCCAGACAAATTAAATCAAATCACTTCCTTGTTACGCAAGTGTGACTTTCTTTCTTGCTTCTAAAAAGTCAGCTAGCAAAATGGCTCAGCTTCCTTTAAAACCCGCTGTTATTTTCTCTCGTGATCTGTTCGCTTTTTCTTTAGCTGGACCTTTCCCACCTTTTGGGATTTCCACCATGGATCTGACTGAATTTTCTCTTCAGGATAACACTGGTAAAGCCAAGTTTAATCTCGACTTAGAATTCTTCCCACAATTTTGGTTTCATTTATTTAAAATTTCCCTTGAAAATTCCACCCCTGTTTATTACTAATCTTAACATAAAATGATATTTACCTAACGAGCAGAAAGTTCGCCCAACTTTAATTTTTTAGATAAAATTGTGCTGGCGAAATCAAGTGGGATGTCTAGGTGTCACTTATTATTTCGACTATTAATCATAGGTCGCCCCCAATTTCATCGCGAACAGCATCGATTATTTCATCACAAATTGATGTTGATAGTCTGCTGATCCGTTTGTCATCTTCAATTCGGTTCATACTTTGAAATAAGTTATCCATTTCTAATTTGCAGGGTTTTTTCTTCCGGGGAATTAACTCTATAAACCTTTCTGAAAGCATCAATAATGTCATAAAATTGATGTTCTTGCAGGAATCTTGCTGCTCTAAAGAGTGTCGATTTGAAACTGGAGTAATCTTCAATGTAATAATTCCGGTTCATACTTCAATATGTTACTTCCGGTACATAGTACAGTTTATTGCTTTGAATAAAATTTGAATTTAACTACAATAATATTAGCCGTTTCCTTATAAGGAAACATTTATTGTCCACGAAATCTGTGCTATCATCATTTGAGATATATCGGCTATTGATGTTTGGCTATATATGCAAATGCCGAACTGCAGACGGCACCAGGTTTTTTGTCTGTGGAATTTAATCCTCGAGGTGACTAAAGATTTACCTGGGACTTAATAATTTAAATGTCTGTCTAAGTCGGACCTTTTGGGAGACCTTTTCGTGCCATTATTTCTCTCCAGGTTATAGAAGCAGGCAAACCACTCGACATAAGCATAAAGATTTTTTTGTCATCTTCACTGGAAAAAATGTTCTTTTATAGGGAAAAGTGCTAATTTCAAAGATCATTGCGTTTAGTTGAGTTATTTCTCAGCACTATCCATCTATCTATCGATGTTAAATCAAAAAGTCCACAGTCTAACATGTAACTATTATTTGAATCCTATCTCTATAATACATGCAAATTAGTTTATCTTTCTCTCGATCGCTCTCTGTATATATATATATATATATATATATATATATATATATATATATATATATATATATATATATATATATATAGAGAGAAAAGAGAGAGACAGAGAGAGAGAAAGTGTACTGAAAAGTTCTCGACCACACCCCACATCCTGAAATCATTATTTCCATGAAAATGAAGACAATAATTCTGATTTTCATAAATTGGTCGAGTTGAGCTTCATTGTCCAAACACACACACATACACACACACACACACACACACACACACACACATATATATATATATATATAAATAAAAAGAAAGAACAGTAAGATATATAATCCGGTGTTCTTATAGATATTTTATTTTTTACAAAATAGTGCTCAATGTAAATTTACAGAGCATTAATATTATAAATTAATTGATTTAAAATGTTTTTTTCAGTTCTAACCATGTTTCAAAAATGGAAGCTAAAAGCCCCGGAATTTAATCAGGGCTTTTAGCTTCCATTTTGAAACATGGTTAGAACTGTGTATGAAAAAAAATATATTTTAAATCAATTAATTTATAATATATATATATATATATATATATATATATATATATATATATGATGGACTCTCCCTGTCGATGAGGATCCGACAACCTTACTCAGTTTTTATGTTTGTACCGTATGTACATCTTCAGTCCCACTAGTGACCTGCGTACAAGTCCACATAGTGTGCAACAGCGAGGATCACGGGACAGAGCCACAGAAATATTTGCTAACGCTTTTCGCTTTCGTTTCTTAGCCGATCAATATGACTAATTTCAAACTTGTGCCAGAGTGGTATCGAAAATTTGAATATATATATATATATATATATATATATATATATATATATATATATATATATATATATATGTATATAGGTAGCAATTTTCATTGATACACGTTTCATTAAATAATATAGACAAGTTTTGTCTATTTATTTTAAGTAAGTTCCTTTCATATTGTCTGATGAGCTTAATAATATTTTCATTGGAAGATGAAAGGAAATCACCATATTGATACATGTTTAAATCTAATCTAAGCTTTCGGCTTACATAAGCTATCATCAAAGATGACAATTACTTTTCAATATATCAACCAATACACGGACGAAACAATAATGATAGTCTGTTTTTGTTGCATGAAAAATTTCAAAGCAATGACTAAATCTTGTATACGAGACGCGGAAGCGAAAATCGCACTGCAGCTCGAGATATCACACATAAACACGCGAGAGTGAAAACGAGAAGTATTAAGTATGGGAAGCCGTTGGTGTATATATATATATATATATATATATATATATATATATATAATATTTTTGTTTAAAAATATGATTCCTTCGCTACATAAGAGTTCTCATGTTTCAAATACGAGAGCCAAAATATCCAAATAATTATTAAAATTAAGTTGGATTGTGGTGTTTAGTCCAGTTTCATCTTCAAGCGAAATTTTAGGAATAAGCTATTTGTCGGTTTACGTGAATTTTTAGGCCTGGTCATTTTGGAATTCGTTATTGTGGGAGTGGCTAGACTATTTTCCTTCGTTAAGTGGTCAGAGAGTTAATTCTTATCAATAGATTCATCATCTTCTAAGAGGTTTTAGTAAGGTTGAGTAGGGTATCTATTTCAAGGCTAATGTTTGCGGTCACCCTTTAGTTAGTTCCCAGTGAGGGATATTTTTATGGCGCGCCTACAATCCTTATGTGTCTCGGGAATTGTCTTTTATTATTGTCCATCTGATTATCTATTTGTTTATTCAAGTGGGTGTTTTATATACAGATCGCATTGCACTGAATTTCAATTTGTTTTTTTGTTTTTTGACGACTACAAAAAGGGTTTTTCCTATTTAATGATTTGGCATTGCTTTTAAGAATTTTACTTAGCTATGAGATTTTTTTTTATATGCTAATTATTTAATGCGAAAGTTTGTTGATGTCTGCAAAAAACCGTTAACTCCTGCCTATGGTTTAATAATTTTTCATTATTTAGAAATTTAATGATGTGTAGTTTTTCCTGTAAGCATAAAGGGCATGGGTCATCCCAGGTTTTACAGGTTCTTGTTTTAGTTATTATTTTCCATTTTACTTTTGGTGTTTTATTCATTTCTTTTAGAGCCCAGAAATATTGGGATAGAGATGTCTGATTTCTATTTTGAATATTGTTGAAGGAGCTCTTGTGTTGCCTCCATCTAATTTTAAAATTATTCTTTGTTGAGTCTATGTATATCATATCAGTGTTAGGACTCTCAATGGATGAGATAGTGCACTGGTATACCACAGATTTTGTGAGGCATTTCTTTTCCAACGGGCAGTTTTTAGGGTTTCTACAATCACATAATTTTTCGTTATTTTTATCCACTTTTAGTTTATGTGTTTTATTACTGGTTTGGTTTACGTGTTTTTCTAGGATTTTCTTATTATGTCTTTTTATGATTCTTTTTATATTTTCAGTGCAGCTGTAACTCAATTTCAAGGTGTTTTTGTTAAAGATCTCGCTAAGTTTGCTATTAGTGGGAAAGTGCTTTTCAATTAAAGCTAGGAACTTATGGCTTAGTTTGGTGCTGACCATTTGGTTGCACGGGGGGAGGATACCAGATGATCTTTCTTTTCCTGTTTTTCTTATTATTGGTACTATCGTTTCTATAGGTTATGTCAGCGTTTTTGTATCCGCTATTTTTCAGGGCTGTGTTGTAAAAACTACTGTGTTGTTGGAATATTTCCTTATTTGCTGAGTTCATACTGATTCTTTTCTCTATTGATGTGGGTATATGCTTAATTATTGATGGAGGGTGGTTTGACATAGGGTGTACATACAGGGGATTAGTATTAGGTTTTCTGTAAGGTAGGTGAACGTTGTTCGTTAAGTCTAGGGTTACGTCTAGGAAGTTTACTCTTTTTAATTTAGTGTTGACTATTGTTTTTAAATTTAGTTTCCTAAATTCATTGTAGATTATCTTTCTAATTTTCTCTGTTTTAAAGTTTGTGGAGCTCCTCACTACCATGAGCCCGTCATCTCTGTATAGCCCGATGTCTCCAACGTCTAGTTCACGGTGGGCGGTTAGATTGTACAGTATAAATAGACCGACAAGGTCCGAAGATTCTGCAGAGTCTAGAGATCCCATGGTGATGTCAAAGTTGTCATTGGTGTTTTTAATCCACTGGTCCCCATTATGGATGAGGACAGATTTCTTTGCACTGGGAATTATGTTTGTTTCTTCCTTAGTTAAGTCTGAATATACTGTAGCAAACTCTAGGGCAGTCGTAAAGAGGTCTTTTGATATTGACTGGTAGTAATCGACAATATCGAACTGAATTAGGGTGCAGTCGGGCTTATTGTCGATGTTGGTAAACAAGTTTATGACTTCTTTGGTGTTAATCCAGAGTGTTAATCCGAGTTGTTTTTTAATTTGGCTATTGATCCTTTCCAGGATTTTTTTGCTTATCTTTCCTATGTCGGGTCTTGTAGGGTTTATCATTCTGGTAGTGGGGTCTTTCTCAAAATCGTGTTTGTGGTCCTTAAGAGTTATGTAGCACTCCTTTTCGGCCAGTTTGCCAACTCTATCACTTATTTTTAATTTTTCAGTAATCATTTTACTAGTTCTATTGATACTGTCAATCATATTTATATTGTTATTCTGGGCTTTTTTATATGTCTTCGTTAAGTTTTTTCTAATTAATTTGTTGTAGTCGTCGGCCGTCAATTTGTAAAAGTTTCCCGTCTTATCGGATTTAACTAGTATTTTATCGCTGTCGTTTATGGTTTTGACTATTTGGTCTAGACACTTCTGGAAGTTGTTTTTCTTTTTTTGAAAGGAATTATTGTTGATTATATTTAGTAGGTCCTTTTCGAATTCCTGTAGGTTTTTGTTGTATGGTGCTACTTTCTTGCTTTTAAATCCGTAAAACGCATGCTCTTTTTTCGTTAGGTTATTTCCTCGTAGGAAGAAGAATGCTTTCCATCTCATTCTTCTTATTAATTCCTCTGTCTTTTGTAAAAGTTTGATGAAATAATTCCGTTTGTTTGTGTGTGGAATGTTCTTCAGAGAAATGTCGAAATTTATTTTTTCCTTATTTTTAAAGTTCTTATTTTAAAAATAAAGTCTCAGAGTGCTCGACCTTGCTTTGGGAGCTAGTATGTATAAGTGCGTAGGTATGCAGAAAAAAGAAAAGAACACGTTGGGTGCATAATCCGGTTAGTTCCGAGTGAGGGATATTTTTATGGCGCGCATACAAAATATCCCTCACTGGGAACTAACTAAAGGGTAACCGCAAACATTAGCCTTGAAATAGATACCCTACTCAACCTTACCAAAACCTCTTAGAAGATGATAGTCTAGCCACTCCCACAATAACGAATTCCAAAATGACCGGGCCTAAAAATAAACGTAAACCGACAAATAGCTTATTCCTAAAATTTCGCTTGAAGATGAAACTGGACTAAACACCACAATCCAACTTAATTTTAATAATTATTTGGATATTTCGGCTCTCGTTTTTGAAACATGAGAACTCTTATGTAGCGAAGGAAACTTCTGTATGGAGCACTGTCTTCTTAAAAATAAAAAACAAAAAATACTAAGGAACCCCGGATTATGCACCCAACGTGTTCTTTTCTATTTTCTGCATACCTACTGCACTTATACATACATATATATATATATATATATATATATTGGCTTTACTACGACGATGCTAACAAAAATACTTGTATTTAATTTGGCTGAGCATAGTTCAATAACTCAGCATTTATATGAACACTGATGACCACGCTCGCAAATTAGACGGATATTAGTTGAAATGACATCTATATTACATAAAAGCAATAATAAGCAAAAAATGAACCCCTTTATATAAGGGAATTAAAGCCCAAAATAAATAAAGTCAACTATAAGTATATCAACAAAATCATTAAATGCTTATATATATATATATATATATATATATATATATATATATATATATATGACCAAAAATGGAAGTTACTTTTCTTATACTGAGAAAAACAAACAAAAACACGTGAACTTTTCTAGAACGCTGCATGAGCAGTAAAACAAAATGAAAATGTTGAATTTTTGTATTTCAACATATATATATATATATATATATATATATATATATATATATATATATATATATATATATATATTTTAAGTAATTCATCGAGTCTTAGAAACCTCAACAGGATGCACTGGACGTCCGTTTCGTCCTATATTTGGGACTCATCAGCAGTGCGCATCCACTACCGAGAATTGAAACCGTGACAGTTAGGTTGTCAAGCAAACATCGTACCAACTTTTCCACTGGGCCTCGGTGACGAAGAGTTTGCAAATCAGACTGAACTTAGCGCCGCTCGCTCACATATTCCGTGGTGGAACTCTAATGAGTTCTCTCTAACCATAGGACTGTGCCCCCTGGAGCCATGACTACTCTCACCAAGCCGCTTACTCTAGAGCATTAGAAGCCGGTTCAAGCAATGATGTACATGATAGAAATTATTAGGAGGATTTGATAATTATATTTAAGTAATTCATCGAGTCTGATAGAAATCTCAACAGAATGCAGAATGCGAGTTGCCAACCAAATAGCACGCTTAAATTCATGCAGTTGGGATACCAGTGAAAATAGCTCGTCAGAGCAGATGCTATGATGCCAGAGGGGAGCCACGTCTGTGAGAGAGTGATTGTAGACGAGATGCCAGATTAGGACCTATCACATTGCATATCCACCACATATATATATATCGTATATACATATTGTTGTGACCAAGTAACAAAACATATGTTGCAGATATATCATATATTAAACAGTAAGTACAACAGAAAAGTATTACCCGACTAATGAGTGTGTGTCAGTTGACCCAGCGTTCAATCTATTCGACTGTTCACCCAAGGCCTTCTCTCCTACTAATCTTATAGTAGGCGGAAGAGTCCAACTTAGACTTTTTAGTGTGAGGACACCACAGCATATATATATATATATATATATATATATCACAGGCATTCTTTATTTGTATTTCTCAGTCTCTTTCTCTCGTTAAATATATTCGTTTCTCATAAATTCTTTCCCTCTAGTTCTCAATCTCTTTCTTTTTCTCATTCTCTCTTTCTGTCATATTTTTCACTGCAGCACTGTCACATACATTCTCTCACTCTCCCTCTCTCAATCCCTTCCTCTTTACTGCATATTCTTTCTCTTTCTTCCACTCTCTCTCTCTCATGAATAATATTTCCCTCAAAATATCTCCCCTTTCTCTCTTTTTACCCTGCACTCTACCTCTCATTTACACACGCGCGTATACGCATGCGTACTCGATGCGGTTTCTAGATAAGCCTAATTGATTTATTAATGATAATCGTCCAATAATAATAAAAAAAAACAAAAAAAATAAACTTGAAATTACCACTGAGCGTTATGTACCCAGGGGCGTGTATTTTAATAATCTTTCGAAAAAGAAAACAATTCATGATGCATGAAACAAAGGCGTGAGTGTGTTTGAACGACCGCAGGCCGGCAACCACCGCTCATTTCCTCCGCCCACGCTATTTTCCCATATCGTTGAAATACAATTCGCTCCATTTATCCAGTTGACTTAATTTAAGGTATTTACTTGTTTCAGCCAAATCCTGCCGCAAATTTAGATTTAGAAAACTCCTTAGTGCCATCTGCTAAAATGTCAGATTATGAAGAGCTTTGGAAGAAATAAGATCATCGAAAATCTGGATTTCTTTTTTGATACTATTGTTCACCCAATATGAGTCCCAAGAGCCACTCAAGGTAGAGGGTACTGAATGAGGTTGTATGGACATAAAATGATATCTTATGAAGTGCATATTATGAAGATATGTAGGAAAGATAACGATTGGCCCTAGATTTAAAGAGGATGGTTGTAGGTTTTGTTCCTCAAAGTTGAAGACGTGAAAGTGTTATAGAGTAGTTTTCACAGTGGAGGCTTGTATTTCACTCAGTCGGTCCTAAATTAGGTTCGACGTACAAAACGTTAGGAACTTGAAATAATAGTTAATGACGCAGCAATCTAGTTGTGGGGCTCATACTTTAATGTCCGACATTGACTGACTCACACAACTCACTGAGCTTTACTGGTGGCTGCTGCTACTACTACTACTTATCTGTGGGAGAGTCTATATACAATATATAAATAGGTACGTTCGGGTATAACAGAAAGTGAAAACTTCCTCCCTTCCAGTCAAATACGAACAGAATGAGGATGAATTGGCACTGATCACTTAGCATGACAGGTGATAGCCGAGCAGGTCTGAACTGGTGGAACTAATATAGATTATTTGTACATTTTTCATGGAAATAACGATAGAGTAGCCAAAAGCTATGAGCGTTTCGTCTGTAGAAAAGGGTTGACACGCTGAAAATAATTAATCCATACAAAGTCGCTTAATTGTTTTTGAACTCAAGTCTAGAAAGTTATTTATTTATACGTAGCTCCTGTCCAGATATAGCAGCAATATTCTATTTTGGTCTGGCCTAATTCTTGTACAGTCAGAGCAGGACAGGAGTTAAATACTTCCTGAGGCGACACAAAGAGCCGATTGTCTTCTATAATATTTACCTACAGTGACCGCTCGTATCCGAGTATACCTGTCTACTTGGGCGTCCAACCAATCCCTCTTGTAGATTCCTGCTCAGGCATATTTGTATTTGTTCAAAACCTACAGAGCCCACCTGTGGTTTATACAGCAACTATACTGAGAGCATCTGAGTTACAGTTTCTAGGAGAGATCGCATTGTCTGGCGTGAACAACAGTTTGAACAAGAACAGCATGCTCCAAACCTCGGTCATGATGACTTGCGACTTCGTGCTGCCAAAAAGGTCTATCTACCCATTTTCACTCGCAAGGCTTGGTTTAATACGTAATATGGTTTTCTGCCGCTTTACAAAGGTGCAACATGCTGAGATCGCCTCTTATATTGAGAGTACGTATATACAAATTTCACATGAGGCTCATTCTGGGTATGACCATATAATAAACTCGGCAGCAAGGGCTTCGATCTGGAAATTGAAGGTTTTGAGAAACGTAGAACCACCTCTTAACTGCTGTTGTTCTCAGGTCCACCCTGACCCGGGGTCATAACACCTTTTTATAAAGAAAAAAATCACCAACAATAGATGTTGATATGACGCCAGACATAATCAACCAAGTAACCCCATGAGGCCTGAAGTGAGTTTTTGCCCCAATGGGCGTTCCAGGCAAAGAAACCCGTTTCTTATTTATTCGATGCCTTCTCGTAGATCATTCATTTTTTTTGTCTCGTCTCTCACAAGTTAAACAGAACAGTTAGTGAAAATAAAATTGCTCCCCGAGGAGACGAGCATTTTAGTAATGTAAAGAAACAACTTTTAAAAAAAATGAGAAAAATCTAGACATTTAATAAGATTAACGCCCTCTGGCACAAACTTTGAACAGTGGAGCACGAATCTGGGATGAGATCGTCTGCAAAAACCCGAAAACTTTGATTTACATATAAAAGCTCTATGACAGCTATCCCCCCCCCCAAAAAAAAACAAAAAACAAAACCGAATCCGTAAAAAAACGAGTCCGGTTGGCGGTGTAACATTTTCGAAACACTTAGTTTGATTGTTGGCCTTGACAAAAACCATAATCGCTCATTTGCAACAGCTGCAGAGACTCCAGCATTTTCCTCAGAGGATACGTTTTATGCAACGCCTTATTAGATTTGTTGTTGTTTGGCGTTGTCATCTCCCTTTTCCAATAAAGGGAATCATGTGTGCAATTATTGGCACAACTGGGTTTTATTAATATTTCAACAAATATCTTTGTGTCACGGTCAAGCAATAAAGCATCACACGATAATGGGGTATCTCCATGATCAAGTGTCACGTGATGATCCTGGTAATATATATATATATATATATATATATATATATATATATATATATATATATATATATATATATGTAAGCAAATATATGGATATAGATCCGACAGTATGAAGAAAATACAGAAAAAAACAAACAAAAATTTTAACATGCAATTATGCTGTATTAATGTTAATGAAAATGTCCATGAAGATGGTCTTAAATAGACCGAAACGTCCGACGTCGACTTTATATTAACATTAATACAGCATAATTGCATGTTAAAATTTTTGTTTGTTTTTTCTGTATTTTTTTCATATATATATATATATATATATATATATATATATATATATATATGTGTGTGTGTGTGTGTGTGTGAAAAGTGTGTGTATATAAATAAATAAATATATATATATATATATATATATATATATATATTATTTATATATTATATGCGCGGTACTTATTAGAAAGCGCTCAATATCAGAGATAGAGCTAACATATTTGTTTGGATAGATGTGAGTTTGTGACCCTGGGTTTCACGCTTTTGCGATCGTCAGACAAACTGATTAATTTTTAAAAATTTTGGGTTTATGTAGATTGCGTGTATTGGTGTTATTATGGAAGGGGGGAACGTCGTCGTGATGTCATCGTACTAACGCAAACATAGATGCATGTTCATACGTCCGATGAGGTACGCAGACACACATACACACTTGGTCGTCCGTCGGGACTCATACATATATAAACATATGTGGACAGTTTCGGATATGACATACATGCGAGGAAATATTATTCAGTGGAAAGACAGAAAAATAAAATGTATACATTCACGAGACATTCACGAGAAATTTTCGCTACACTTCCAATCTTTGAATTTCAACATACAAATGCGTATGTATAGACACAACACCACCCGTATTAGCATGTTCTGTGATTCCTTTGAAGGATATGTATGCAATGTTTCAAGACAGACAACCCAGTAAAGAGAGACAACTGAAACATAGGCCAACAGGTTACGACGCTTAAAAGAAATTCCCTTACCCATTCACCAGTCTTCCTCACCAAGCTACGTGACACTTACACTTTCGTCCTCACTTTTTACTTTGCCTCTTCTTTCTTATACATACATACTAAGAAATGACATTTCCTTTCATCTTAACAAACTGCTTCAAACAAGGGACTGTTTCCTGACAAATATAAGAACTTTAACAGTCACACACGCTAAAAACAATTTTGTAAAAACATAAAACAAAAAATATTTCATATTTTTATATTGAATCATCTTTTTCGCCTTTTCCTTTGTTGCGGGGTTATTCAAAATGATTGAAGTCTAAAGCTCAAAAACCGTAAACAGTGACGTAAGTCTTTTTTTTTGTAGTTTTCTATTCTACTTAAAAATTCATGATTTCATACAAGCACTGTCGAGGCTTAGCCAGAAATTCAAGCAAAAATGTAAATTCTCAACATTCGTTGATAGAAACACATCTCTTTGGCTTCAAGTCTCTTCATTTTTTGTGAAATAATTATGCCGCTAAAGTTGACCTATTTGGAGAAGGACATTAGAAGAATCCGGAACTTATACTGGAAAAAAAACCCGCCTGCATACAGAAAGAAAAGGAATTCAATAAATAAGCCAAAATAGAAAGGAGCGTAAGACAAGGATGTGTCTTCTCGCCGGACTTCTTCAATGTTTACAGCGAGGCCATCATCAGAGAATTAGAATCCCTACCAAGATTCATTATTATCGGCCACAATCTCAAAGACTTAAGATATGCAGATGACGCAGTGTTGAAAGCAAACATAGAAAGGACTCTTACAGTAGTTAGCAAAGGAAAGGAAGAAGAAAGGACGAACCATCAATTGTAAAACTGCAGAATATATGGTCGTCAGCAAACGGAACAGATCAAGATGTGAACTACGGATTGGAGGCAATAGAGAAATTTAAACGTCTAGGTTTTAACAGAGAACGGAAATACGACACCAAAATCCTAAGGAGCATTGGAATAGCGAAAGATACCTTCCAAAAGCTAAGCAAAGTATTAAGAAGAAGGAAAGTTTTGTTTGAAACGTAGAAAAGAGTACTAAACTGCTATGTACTGTCGGTCCTCCTATATGGCAGTGAATCCTTGACACTCTCTTCACAGACGAAGGAGAGACTTGAGACAGCAGAGATGTTACTCTACAGAGGAAGAATTTTAATAAACTGAACATGTAAGCAAAGACAAAATTTTAAGGAAAATAGAAACAAAAAGGACATTTATGCGTAGCATCAGAAAGAGACTGCTGAAATTTCTAGGACGGATAATGAGGAAAAAGGGCTTGGAGAATTTGACCCTCACAGGGCCTACTAAAGGCGAGAAGGGCAAAGGAAAGCAGTGAATAACCTAACTAACGAATTTGTGCAAATGGTTGTTAGAACAGCAACTATGATAGATAGCAAAAAGACAATCTTTATTAAAGTTACAAATGACAGGAAGTTGTCGAGAGCCATTATCGCCAACGTCCTGAAGAGACAGGGTATGTAGAAGAAAAATATTTTACAACAAAAGAAACGCAAATGAGGCCGTGGTGATGACAAACACAGAAAAAAACCTGCAGGAACTCCGAGACAAATTACTAAGGGAAATCTGGATAAAAGGGCTAACTATCAAGTATAAGGAGTTAGAATGTGTCCTTGTTGGCAAGAGGAACAACCTAAGATGAAAGCTGCGAATTGGAAGTTTCAAAATCAAGCAGGTACATAGATTTAAGTATCTTGAAAGTTTTATAAACAAACGATGGAAAATGTGACACCGAAATCCGAAGCTGTATTGGAATGATGACTGATGCTTTCCCAAATCTATATGACAGATAATGCTAGACAATTTGCTCACAGATATAGAGGTAACTTGAGGCAATAGTTCTACAGAATGATGATGAGGATACAATAGATACAATGTAAGCAACGAAGAAACTTTAAGGCAAACAGAAATAGAAAGGTCACTTTTTCATAGAACCAGAAAGAGACAGCTGAAATTTCTGGGATACATAATGAGGAAAGAGGGTTTGGAGAATCTAACACTCACTGTAAATATTTAAGACAAGAGGGAAACATCGAGAAACCTACATAACGGGTTTGTGTAAATGGATGATTGAATATGAACAGGGAACAGAAGGAAGGGGACATATATTTCTAAGAGCTACGAAGGATGGGAGGCCTTGATCCCCCATGTCCCTAAGGTACACGACACACAGAAGAGAGAATGCTTCTTCGAATTTCCCTGTTAACACTTACTGTTGTCTGTTATTATCAAGGCTTGACTGAAAACTTATTCAGTAGCTAAATAATTGTAACTAGTAGACATTGCAAATATTCATGATATATGGAATCAGTTTGCCGATATTAAGTTTGAAACAGCGTTTTACGGAAAGACTGACTTGTACTTCTTTTCGAATATTGTAGCAATCGTGGGGAAGTGAGTGCATCGGTTACAGCCTTTGGCTCATCACCGTTTGCTTAGTTTCTGTAATTATTTAAATTATGCGCAGATCAAAGGATGTCATCGACAATACGGTCTTTCTTGAAGTTAACAAAAGAAAAAGAAAAATAAAGCTGTAAAAATCTAAAAAAAATACTTCTTTTTAAACCCGAATAAAATAATAATAATAATAATAATAAACATCGAAAGATGGAAATCTTGAGGCCAAAATGAGAAACTGGTGTCACCGTGCAATAAATCGATTTGGAAAAGATTTGTACGGATAAACAGTTACACATACCACCATTTTACATTTGGACAAAGACGACATTCACTCTTTTTCTTATTGTACCCACACATACAGACATATCTATGTGGGAGAAAGAAAATGATAGAGAAGAGGATAAAGCCATAGTCAGAGAGAGAGAGAGAGAGAGAGAGATAAAGAGAGAGAGATAAAGAGAGAGAGAGATAAAGAGAGAGAGAGAGAGTTTACTTGGAATATTATTTAAGCGGAAAAATCTATCGAAAAAGAAAAAGCCATAAATATCTCCTTCATTCATTGTTTTTTTCTTCTATCTATCTATCTATCTATCTATCTATCTATCTATCTATCTATCTATCTATCTCATTGTTCAGATCCATCTATTGCACTAACAAAGATTGTGTTTCGCCCCCCCCTCCCCCTATAAAAACAATCAACGGTCGACTAGTGTATTTCGGGAGGATAATAATTTTAAGGTAAGCAGGCCTTGTAATAAAAGAGCTCAATCTGAATTTATAGAGCAATAAGAGCAACAAATAAAATGAATTGTTCATCTCATCTGTTCCTACACTGAGTCTCACAGATTATATTATCGACTCATCCATGGGTTTCTTAGTAAAACTGAATTTATTTACAAAAATCAAAGTTTTCTTAAAAGACGTTACTTAATTTTCCATAAAAGAAGTCATTCTTTGATGCCAACTTATTTGAAATTTATTTTTTCTTATTGACGGTACATCCAATACATTTTACTGTCTGTTCTGATGTCGCCATCTTGGAGAATTCTAATTTCGAAGGCAACCAAAAGCACATTTGAGACGGTGTTGTATCTCATCTTGAAATTCAATCCTAGAAGCCAGATAACTACAAAGATAACGGATGTCATCCATATTCTCCAAGACTGTCTCACCAACTTGGATCTTTGGTTCTGTCCGGACTGCCTACCAAAGCAAATCTTTTACTCCCAACTCAAAGAAGGAAATCGGTAAAGAGGAGGTCAACAGAAGAGATTCCAGGATGTTCTAAAACAAAACATAAAGATATGTAACATCGACATCAACATCTGCCAATCCATTACAATAGACAGGCATCTCTGGAGATCCATTGTGTTTTAATGGAATGTCCCACACTCCCTATCGTCTATGTGTACTGACTATATCAGTAGCTATATATATTGAGCACAGGATATAACTGGGGGCTTGCTTCTGGAATTACTAGCCTGCCACCTGATTCCCTGTCTTTTAGTAGTGTATTCTCTTTTATAATAAACCTCTCTTTTTTCATCTACACGTGTGTTACTGTTCCTTCACTCGAGTACAACCTTTGTCTGTTTGTTTATCTCTTTAAAGATACAGCACATTGTCAAAGACAGAACAACAATCTTCGATTCCAAAAGATCGGGCAATCTAAAGGAACAAAGACGTCGAAAAGAAAGACAATAACAACAACTAAGTCCTAATCCACCATCCGGACAACTGCAATGTTGAAGCAATAATTGGTCTCATTAGCCATTTAAGAATCCGCAAACTCAACTGATTGAGCCAAACAAAACAAGGCCATCATCTTCCACTTTGCGTCATGATTTGTTTTAGAAGTAGAAGATAACACGTGGAGTCAGGTACTTACTGGAGCGGTATATGGAACCGATCATTTTTCCAGCATCTTTAGCGATGTGTTATATGCACGAACTCCACTTGAGGTCTGGGAGGAGTCCCAATAGTCGATCATAGCAAGGGGAGAGAACATCTACTTATTGTGATACATAAAAACTCAGGTGGGCTCTTCGAATGATATTATTCCATACTTTAATTTAAAAAGACCAAATTTAAAATAAGTTGACGTCAAAAATTAATGTCTTAGGGAAAATTAAGTAACGTTTGTTAAGAAAATATAATTTCTGCAAATAAATTCAATTGTATGATTGCCTGCCTGAAGAGCGGATACTGTTCCGCGAAACTCAGAATAGGAACAGATTTAATTTTGTTTGTTCCTATAAACTTATATATATATATATATATATATATATAAATATATATATATATAAAATAAAAACAGACCACTTTAAGGTTCCATGTAATAAATTATTTCACTACAGCTCTTTTAAAGGATTGCGGATCATCAGACTTTATTTCCAAACAAAAAATGAAAAGAAAATTTACACATTTTTGACGGGCAGTATTAAACATATGTAAATTAACGAAGTGAGGAAGTGAGGGGGGAGAGAGAAGATATGAGTGAGTTAGCAGACATTGACGCATTTAAACGGTTAACTTAACGGAAGTTATATATTGATATCGAAGGGGTAGAGAAGAAAAAACCCATAGAGAGAAAAAGAGAGAAGGAAGTCATGAGAGAAGGTGTCACTAATTTTGTTTGTAAAAAAAAAAAAAAAAAATCATTGACGTCATCAAAAAATTTGTTTGGAAGTAAAGTCTGATGATCCGCAGTCCTTTTAAAAGGGCTGTGGTGAAATAATTTATTACATGGAACCTTAAAGTGGTCTGTTTTTATTTAAATTATTTGCTCTGGATTTACATTGAGCTCTCTGGATTTTATCTTCCTTAGGTTTACCCATAGGGATTACCTAGTTTTTCATAAACTATATATATATATATATATATATATATATATATATATATATATATACAACAGATCCAGAACTACAGCATTATTAAAATAAACGATTTCATAAGGCATTGTTTAAGTTCTCAAGCTTCGTCATGGAATGAGTCACTGACCATTTGAAAGAAGAGTTTTCTAAGTTTTGAATGTCTGGCACAAGGGTGCTGTAGTCGCGTCGTTACTCCGGCAACGTTCAGTTGTTGTTTTTATTTTTGCCTCCTGGAATGGTGAGTTCTCAGCAAAAGGCGTTCTGCGTTCTCGAGTTCGCGAAAACAAATACGGTTGTCACCGTGAAGCGTATTTCAACATTAATCATTCCTCTCCTAAAAACATTCGGACGTGGTTTACACAGTCTCAAGAAAGTGGGTGTCTGTGTAAAGGAAAAACACCACGACGACCACGAGTTTCGGTGGATCAAGTGGCGAGAATCTGTGAAGGAGGAGAGTCCACGGAAGTCTTAAGATCGAGTTAGGCATGAGCTTGCGATCTCACAATCGACTATCTGGCGTCTATAAAGAAGACGTCTACATTTGAAACCTTACAGGCTATTCATCGTCCAGGCACTTACCAAAACCTTGATCTATGTGCTTGTACTCCGAGATCCCCAGACCCCCCGTGTTGGATTTTTTCTTGTGGGGGATACGTAAAAGATCGCATTTATGTTCCATTGCTATCCAATAACCGTAATGACTTTAAACATCGAATAACAACAGAGATCAATTCAGTGGATCGTGATAGTTTGATACGCGTCTGCGAAGAATTCTCTTATTGCATTGATGTTGCCCGTGATGCAAGTGGGGGCCACATTGAACAATTGTAAGACAGGAAATAAAAGTTGATTGTGAATAGAATACTTGTGACTTGCATGGAGCTTTCAATTGCTCTTCTTTATTAATATATTGCGTAATAAAATCGGTCCATTCTTTTTTTAACCATATATATATATATATATATATATATATATATATATATATATATATATATATATCCAGTGAGGAACTTGACAAACTGAAAATAAATAAGCTATAGAAAAGAAAATACATAATTGTCATGTATTTAAAATATTTATCCAGAAAGCCATTTCTGATGAGCTGATTTGGGTATGCTTTGAATGTTCAAGAAATGCCAATTAAAACTGCATCTACAAACACAGGAACATGCATGTACAAACGCACACACAAAACGCACACACAAAAATGTACACATATATATATATATATATATATATATATATATATAAACGCACACACAAAAATGTACACACACACACACACACACACACACATATATATATATATATATATATACATTTTTGTGTGTGCGTTTTGTGTGTGTGTGTCTACGTGTGTGGAGATAGATAGATAGATAGATAGATAGATAGATAGATAGATAGATGCAGTTCCTTGCGGTTGCAACAATTAAAATCTGATGTTTTCCGAAGACTGAAAAGAAATGGTCCTATGTTAAAATGGAAGCTGATTTGAATGAATAGATAAGATAGGATTTTTTTTTCCCCCTGAAATTGTTTCTTTCCTTGATTTATTCTGTATTCCTCTCTTAATCCATTTTATCTCAAAAATATGAAACTGGAAACCACGTTATGAATAAAAGAGAAACATTCTTTCATGTTGAAAATAAAGAAGCGATTTTATGCCCCCCCCAAAAAAAAGAAAAAAATAAGGCACATCATGAAAGAATAGTTGAAATAACAGTACCTTTCTGGCAGATAATTTCTCTCTTTTAAAAAGTTTTCCTTAAAACTCTGCATCAAAAAATTATCTTTTTTTTTCATCTTGATGGAATATGAGGTAAATGCTATCTTCAAACTTCAAACGGGCGAAGATGCTGAACAAGAGTCTGAACACAAGTTTGATAACATTCAAAGTAAATTAATTTGAATTTTATTGAATTAATGTTATTTCAGCAACGTTATGAATGAAATCTATAGCACGAAAAACCCCCCTTGTAAAACATGGCCATTTTGTTTGAGGAATGGATTTTCGACATTTGAATTGAAAGGAGAGTAATGGTAACTTCTACAAGTGACAAAAAGTGAGCAGTGTTTCTTTCAAATAGTTTGCTTATTTGGGATTGCACAAAAATGGCGGGGTAAAATAAAGTGAGCGAGAATGCTGCGGTGAATTTTGACTATGGCCTTCCTTGGCCAAATTCATATCAGCGCCCGGCGTCATTGCCCTTAGTTGGTTACCTCATATTTAATCACACACCCTTTCATCAAATGTAAAGAACGTATTCTTTGGTGAATACATTACAAGAAGGAGAAGCTTTACAACCCCGATACACTTCACTTTTTTAAAAAATTTATTTCTGCCATATCTTCAGTTCACTACTCAAACTTTGTTCCTGTCCATCAACCATGGGAAGTAATGAGGCCTTACCTTGCTACACCGTCATACCATGTATTAACATAGGGTTTGAATTCATGTATATATATATATATATATATATATATATATATATATATATATATATATAGGTATGGGTAAATAGCAGGACAGACTGGGTTCTATAGCCTTGGATGGCAACTGGTCTAGGAGAAAGACAACTTTGAATTCAGAACCTGCGGAGGGTCGTTTGGGGACCTTGTGGCACGTTTTGCACCAAGTCTCTGTATTCGGCCTTTTAAAAAGTTTGATTGGTTCTGAACATAAAACCTTCACCACAATAATCAAATCACATGTACAGGTTGTGTGGCTGTCGGTTCCTAGGAACTGAGTGGCCTGACCCTCATACGTCGTAAAAAGGTGCCTGGTAGGCGCAGGGTTAACAGCCCGAGTTGATCAACGACGGGTGAATCCACGATATATATATATATATATATATATATATATATATATATATATATATATATAAAAAAAGAAAGAACAGTAAGATATATAATCCTGAGTGCTTATTAATATTTTTATTTTTAGAAAACAGTGCTCAATGCAAATTTACAGAGCATAAATATTATAAATTAACTGATTTACAAATATGCTTTCATCGATACACAGGAATTACCATGTTTCAAAAACAGAAATTAAAAACTTCAAATTCAATTATATAATTAAATTAAAGGCCCTAGCTCTGTTTTATTTTCCACCGAATTTTAGAAAGAATCTTTATGTATACAAATACAAATTTAACGGAAAAAATGCCGAAAACTTTTTTGTCGTTGATAAAAACCAGACGGCATGCGTTGAACGGATGTCATAATTCATTGAAAAAAAGCATCCCCTACCCTACCTAGACTTAACCTCTTTTCAAAATTAATTCATATTTGATACAATAGTCGTCAGTATAAATGAACACGCTATTGCCCCTTGGCAAAATGATTGGATTTCCCCGTATCCTTAGAAACAAATATTATGAAAGTATCTCTATCTATAAAAGGCAGTGTGTGTGTGTGTGTGTGTGTGTGTAACGAATGCAAGGCCGCAATTTTCGACGGATTTGCACCAAAATTTACATGTACATGCTCCAAGTTAGCGACAAGGCCGAGACCGACTTTGCATTTCCCAAATCCCATCGATAGTGGAAATAATCGATTTTTTCATGTTTCTACGGCAGTTTTCATGTGTTTGCGGCCATTTTGTACTGGCCAGAGTGAGAGCCAACAGCTGACTGACACAAATGTTAACTAGCACGCAAAAAAAAATCGATAGCTGCATTCGTCGCAAGTGGGAAAAACTTAAATCTGCATCGCACTTTACTCCAATTGGCTCATTCGCTTGCTTAACTCAACGTTGATTCTGATTCCGCAGAACTGGGTTGGATGTGAAAAAGTATTTGTTGTTAACATTCTTTTTTCATTTGGTTTTTCCAGTTACGAGTCCTTTTTTTAAAGCTGATCGTTTTGTGTTCATTTTGTTTAGTTCTTTTTTCATAACAGATTCAATGTTTAGCTTAGAAAAAATTCGCAGTGTGAGATAGGCAAGAAGTAAGGCATGTAGCAACATCAGCACGGCAAAGGGCACTCCTTTAAAGGCAAGGAAGGGCAAAAATATTTTAAGTCAAGTGATAGCGATTGCTGTATGAGTCGTACGATTTTTGAATCAAGCCCGGGCAACGCCGGGTCATGCTGCTAGTGTGCTTATAAAACTCAGTAAATTTCAAAATAAGTTATTCCAAACTTCGCTTGAAAATGAAACATGTTTTTGAAATTTTGTTGAAATACTTAAAGTAGTTAATATTGTTGAAATTATCGCTAACATTTTTTATCGAGAGTTACAAACTCTACATTTCGTTCAATTTAGCAAACCAATCGATGAAATTTGAATTAGCTGATTTATTATGAAAAATACTTTGATAAAAACCCTATTTCACAGATTAATAATTTCTTTAATTTAATTTAATTTTATAGAACCTCATGGTGAACAATATTTTTAATTTGGCTTCGATCGGTCAATACACAGCTATTTTAGAGGGCGTGACGGACGGACGGACGGACGGAAGTTATGAAATTTTATATATAGATAAAAACATCACAAAAATCATTATTTATCAAATTGTCATGCAATCTTTTTCGGACTTGCATCGTATCAAGCAGTAATTTTTTTTAACTTACCACCCATTAAACTAAAAGAAGCTTCCATTTTCGAGTTTATTGCCCTCAAGACAAATCATACCTTTTTTTTTTTTAACTATCCACCGATCATAAAAGGAGAATTGTTTTTCAAACTTGCCATCCATCACTCAAAAAGAGGAATCTGTTTTCAAACATGAAAATATTTGTTCTAAAAGAATCATTCTTTTTCAAACTTACCTACTGTACTTCTTTGTCTTTTAATTTTCCAATTGTTTACTCTTTTGCGAAATTGTCAACCATATCGTTATGGCTATTACTATTTTTCAAAAACCATCACCATGAGAGCAATTTTTTTTTTTTTACAGAAATTCAGTTACAGTAGGAAGCCAGCACTCTATGGCGATTTTCAAAGCATAGCTTAGATGTCACACAATCCCGAAAATTTAGGGCACCCAGTGAGGATTGAACTCATAGAGGGCAGCACTCTATGTTCGGCATACATTTTTTAAAATTACCGACCATAACTCGAAGAATCGTATTCTTTTTTGGATTTACCAAGGATCACTCTAAGAGGGATTCGTTTTCGAAAATGTCAGCGGTCAGAGGCAGGCTTTTTCAAAATTACCTGTCATTATTAAGAGAGACAGACATTTTCGAACGTGTCACTTCTCACTTCTTTTAAAATCGAAAACTGATTTCCTGAAAGACATCCTATTTCCAACTTGCAGACATCAGATTAATAGAGATATTCTTTTGATAAATTACCAACTTATCATTTTAACGTTAGCATCCTGTTTTGAAATTGCCTTCCATAATACTAAGAATAGGAATTCCTTTCGAATTTGAAAACCATTACTCTAGCATTTTTATGAAGTGGAAAATCATCACAATTTGGGAGGCTTTTGTTGAACTTGGAAACAATTAAAATTTCAACCATGACATTTAGTGTGGCATTCCTTTTTTCAAACTGGAAAATAATTGCAGTAAGAAAAACTTTCTTTTCGAACTTGACAAAGATCGTTAGAACAGACATTTTTTTTTTCAAATATTCCGAAAATCACTCTGAGCACTTTTTACGAACTAGAAAAAAATCACTATTATAGAGGAATTATATTTTTGCTTTGTCAATCATCCCTCTAAGAGATGCGGTTTCTATTTTGAAACCTAACATTTTAAGAGTGCATTCTTTTTCAAACTCAAAGTCTATTATTCTATTAAATATAGTCATTTTTAAAATCATTTAGCATCACTCTCAACAAGGCATTCCTTTTCGAACTCAAAATCTATTAATCTATGAGATATATTCCTTTTCGAACTAGTCTTACATAACTAAAAAGGATTTTTTTAATACAAAATATTTCACTGTATTAGATCTATTCTTTTTCGACTTCATCTAACATCAGAATAAAAAAAGAATTCTATTTTGAATTCAAAGACTATTAGATATATTCTTTTTCGAAATTGTCTAGCATCTCTCTAAAAAGTCCTTCCTGTTCGAATCCAAAATATATTACACTATTAGATATACTCGCTTTCGCACTTGTTTAACATCAGTGAAAAAGGCATTACTTTTCAAACTCAAATTCTATTACACTATGAGATCTTTTCTTTTTCGAGCACGAAGGCATTCTTTTTAGAATTCAAATTTTATGACTATTAGATATATTCTTTTTCCAACTCAAAATCTATTACTCTATTCGATTTATACTTTTTTTGAACATATTCAACATTATTCTGAAAACGACATTCTTTTTCGAACGCAAATTCTAGTAATCTATTAGATATATTCATTTTCGAACTCGTTTAACATTCCTGTAAAAAGCCATTGCTTTTTCGAACTCAAAATCTATTATTCCATTCTAGCTTTATTCTTTTTTGAACTTATCTAACATCACTCTACAAAGGCATTCTTTTTCGAAGTTATATTACTCTCTTATATTAATTAGAATTATCTCAAAATCCTCCTAATAATTTCTCTCAAATGTATATCCTTTGCTTGAACCGGCTTCTAATGCTCTGGATGGAGTGGCTTGGGGATAGTAGTCGTGGCTTGTGGGGGCACAGTCCTATGGGTAAGGGAAACTCGGATGAGTTCCACCATGGAATTTGTGATCGAGCGGCGCTATATCGAGTCTAATTCGCTACCTCTTCGTCACCGAGGCCCGTTGGTACAGTTGGTATGACGTTTGCCTGATAATGTCCGGGTTTCAATTCTCGGTAGTGAATGCGCACTGCTGATGAGTCCCAAATATAGGACGAAATGGCCGTCCAGTGCTTTCTGCATTCAGTTGAGGTTTCTGTCAGACTCGATGAATTAATTAATTAACATTATTTTTCTTACTTGTTTACACCCCTCTAAAAATATATATTCCTTTTCTAATTCAAAATCTATCATATATAAGCCTTTTCGAACTCCTCAAACATCACGTTAAAAGGCCTTCTTTTGCAAATCACTCATATATTGTATGCATCTTGTATTCGTATTATTAAGAAAAGTTTTCGGTCTGATTCTCTTCCCGCCCAAATTGGTCAAATAACAAAATAATATTTTGCTTGTAATCCCTTCTTGGTGTAGCCGAGAACTTTTCAGGATCTCCACAGATCAAGAAGTTTGTATTGATGGTATTTTTCAAGCGGGGATGTACCTGATGATAAAATCAACATTCGAAATCCTGGCTGGTATCAAACATTGAGAGGTAATGACATTGACAAATATACAAATTGATTCCGTGATAAAGCAATATTATTCATAACGATATACGGGTACAACCACTAATAATTAAATGTTTTTCGTTAAGAAAAAATAAAAAGACAAACTCTTTATTCACTGGATTGGTAATTAAGAAAACTGTGACATGTCCCGTAAGACAAGGTAAATGGTGGACACCTTAAAAGATGAACATATTGGTTAATCAGTGAAAATTTCCCGAGTTTTTGTTCAGTATGTGTTGTCAAATTTATATTTTAAAAACTATGACACTGTTCTCTTAACATCGAAATTTATTTACAAATATAATTTAACAGATGTTTTCTTTTTTCAGTTAATATATTACAACCAATAATGGATTTATCATCCCGTAATCTTTGAATTATGATGGACTTCTTCTTCTCTGTGCTGTGTCCTTTCATGACGTTGGCGATCATGGCTCTCCACAATTTCCTGTTCTTTGTAGCTTTGATAGATTTTGTTTTTTTGTTATTTCCCCTGAACCCTGATCTGCCGAGGTCGCTAAGGCTATGCTTTGTTTCCTCTACCCTTGTTTTTAATCTATCCTGTGAGTGTCAAATTTTCCAAGCCCTCTTTCCTCATTATGTGCTCTAAGGGTCGTTTTTGTTTCTATTTTTCTTTAAAACTTCGTCGTCGCTCACATATTTGGCACATAGTATTCTCAGCATCCTGCTGTAAAACAACATTACTATTACTTCAAGTTTGTTTTCATCTGTGAGGAAATTGTCCAGCATTTGCTACCATATAAGACGACTGATATTACGTAAGAGTACAGTACGCTTTTCTTTGTTTCCAACGAATTTTTCCTGTTTTTTAATACTTGGCTTACATTTTGAAAAGCATCTTTGGCTATTTCAATGCGCTTTCGATTTTCGGTGTCGCACTTTCTTCCCGATGTTCAAACGCTTCCCAGATATTTAAATTGCTGCACTTGCTTGATTTTGGGATCTCCAATTTGTAATTTGCATGTCACGCTGTTCCTTTTCTGTATTCTTGCAATTAATGCTTAGTCCTTTCTTCTCGCTTTCCTTCACTATCTTCTGTAGAAGTTATTGTAGTTTCTTTTATGTGTCTGCTATAAAAACCGTTTCTTCATTTTCATATTTTATGTTAAGATTGTGGCCGCCAATTATGAATCTTGTATAGGTTGAATAAGTCCGGTGAGATGACACATCCTTGTCTTAATCCCTATTTTTGTATATTTACTAAATTCATTTTTCTGTCCCTATGTAAACGGTTTGCTGCCATTATATGGTCTAGATGGTTCTAGGGTAACTTTCTCACAAGCTAGAATGTGGCACAAGGCTAGTTCTTTTTTTTTTCTTAACGTGGTGCTTTCCGAGCCTGTAGGTTTTGGCAAATTGCCCGTAAACCCCGTATGCATGGGATCAGTTTTGTCCATCTCCCCAGACGAGAGATTGTCCTTCAGCATAGCCTCCTCTGTGTTCCTCTCTGCCCGGAAGTAGAGAGGTCGACAAGACAGGAAGAACCTATCCTCTAGACGGTTCTAATAAGTTTCCCAAATATGTCATTGTTACTTAGCAGTTCCAACAGTTTGTTATGATGTACTTTACCAAACGCTTTTGAATAATTTATAAAATGGACCTAATAAACCTGGGGAGACAGAGAGAAAGAACAAAGAAAATATATTGTTATCATAAAGATGTAAATTGAACAAAATCTTTGACACCCAGTAACTCCTTGTCTCTCAGTGGCTTTTTAATCTTTTTTTAATCAAGTTCACCCAATTCAGGCAGGTAAATATAATTAATACTGTTTAATTAAAAACAGATCATTTAATTAAATAAATTGTATCTATAAAAATAACATATAAACTGAAAACATTAAATAATCAAATAATCATCGGACTTAATCTATTTCAATATATATATATATATATATATATATATATATATATATATATATATCAATGGTAAGCAATATTCAGGACATAATGTTACTACTTCTGCTTACAGAGAGAGAGTTGTAAGGACTTTATATATATATATATATATATATATATATATATATATATATATATATATATATATATATATATATATATATATATATAATATTAGTGGTAAATATATACAATCATATATCTAAAATATATAAATATATATACATACATACATACATACATACATATATATATATTTGTATAAAAAATAAATCCAAAAGGATAGAATCCAGGTAGAACTCAATGTCCAGGACAGAGTAAGAATATAATAAAAAGGCTTAAACACTAATATTCCATGGTCATAATTTATTCCACTGAATCGTAAATAATATATTTATATATATATATATATATATATATATATATATATATATATATATATATATATATATATATATATATATATATATATATATATATATATATATATATATATATCATTTGATGAACTTTCAAATACAACTTACTATGAATGCATCTTACTCAAAACAGAGAACATATATTTGGTATAGGTGGAGGTACACATAGAATTACTTAATATATATTCATCTGTCACAGATCCGGATGTTTTGTCGACGCTATGCAAATTATCACGTTGCCTTTTACTAATTTTGGCAAGAACGTGCTGATCTATTATTGCTTCCAAACTTTGACAACTTCTACTTATATAAGCAGCGTCACACTGACATTTAAATCTGTGAATAACTGAACTAATCCGGAGAGGAGGTAGAATATCCTTAGAAACTAATCATAACATTGGTTACGTAGTAAAGTCAGTACGGGAATTAGCAGATAAAGAACAATGTTTTACAATGTTTGAAATTTGCTTAGCAAACCTTGTGTTACTATAACCAATCACGGCTTTTTGGTATTTCTGGATTGATGAAGACCAAATTCTTTCCAGTGCATTTGTACAAAAGGAAAACTGAATATGTTAATAAACTTAAGTCTACAGGAGTACGGTATAAGGTTCGAACTCAGTGCTCCAGCACATTAATTCGAGAGACATTCTTGTGAAGGACCAATAACATTGTTTATTCTTCTTTGGGCTTTATCAAGAATCTTTGAATATATAGCAGGAGCTCCAGGCCATAGGTGGGACCAACATTAAAAGCAAAGTCACTTGGAAAAAAGAATAAAGTATAAATAGGTTCGTCAATTTGATGACCTATCAGCATTCGCCGCTTTATTTAATGCACGTGGCCGAGTGGTTAGAATGTTCGCTTTCTGACCATGTGACCCGAGTTCGAATCTCACTAAGGTCGATTTATCAGGAAGGTGTTAACTGTCGGGAAGAGGAGATCCCAGCATGCGGCAAATTTGGAACGTACCTAAAAGAAATATATATCGAGTTGACCTAAGCCCTGTAAGTGAAATTGGGTAGACGGAACTATTTGGGAGCTATCGATGGTTGGGTTAGCTCGAAGTTGCAAGTCATCGTGACCGAGGGTTTGAGTGTACCGACCTTCTTCGATTGATCAAACTAAATAATGCGCTGTCTCCCAGAAACTGTAACTAAGGTCTGCTCAGCATAGTTGAAGTATAAACACAGGTGGGATCGGTGGATGAATAAAAACAAATGTGCTTGAGCAGGCGTCTGCAACAGGGATTGCCTAACTGTAGACAGGCATCCGAGTGGCCAGCCATTATTATTTATTATTATTAACTGTTTTTCTCTTTATTCCTCAATAACAAAATATTGTCTTACATTAATTCTATTGATCGTATTATCCTAGAAAATCGGCATTTAAAATCTTGTCGTATTCGAACTCTAGTTCCACTGAGACATACGAATCTATATCATTTACATAGCAAGCCACACCTATAGATTTATCAGGCATCTGTAAAATTCCATTAGTGACACCGGGAATTTCTTTTTAATCATTTTACCTCAAGCAAGGCAATAAAGCCACTAGGACGCAAGGGGGTTACTGAGTGTTAGAGATTATGAGTAAAACTACTATTAAGAAGAGAGGACGATAAAAGAACCAGAATTAATGAGAGAGAAGATAACAATTGACATTGCATTTAAACTTTTGAAGATCAAAGTTGACTAGGAAGCAAGAAAACGGAAGAGAGTTCCACAAGCGAGAAGTGCGAGAGAAGAAACTGTTACCATAGAACCTACGGTTATATCTAGACATTTCAACTGTAAAATGATGAGACCTTGCCGCCAATCTAGTACTGCGCTCAAATACATAAATTCATCAGAACAATTATCATGAAAGTATTTACAGAAAAGACGGTGGGAACGGTATGTAGCCGAGATGCCAGGTCAGGAACGATAATGTTGCAGATTTTTTTTTGGATTTTATCAAGAATCTCTAAATATGTATCAGGAGCACCTGACCTGGTGTGGCAGCAATATTCTAATCTAAGAATCAAGTATAAATAGCCTAGGTTGCTTAAATTAACACCGAATGTAAGCATCGCAATAAAATTGTTACGACTCAGTAGAAAAGAAAACATGTCCAGATTTCACTAGAACTGAAAAGGTAGATATAAATTCTGATTTTACTTGCGTAAAAAAGTTAGATAAGAGTTTACTATCACTAAAGTAAAAAAAAAAGGTGACATACGTTCACTGGATTTGAGTACCTCGACGTGGTGTAATGGTTAGCAAGCTTGTCTTGTTAGAACATTTACGACTGAGTAGTGATTTTGATCCTCACTGGGTACCCCCTACTTTCGGCCTTGTGCCAAATCTAAGCTGTGGTTGGAAAATCACTACGTTCACTGGACTCAAGAAAGAAGACTTACGTCTCGTTTCTAATAGATTAAATTGGTTGTTTCATTTTTTACGGTTTATCAACCATTTGAATGTTATTTAAAGTCTATAAATATTTTTAGATTAAAGAATTTCTTTTTTTTAGATAATAATGACCTTCCTGATTAACTCATATCTGGGGCCGGGGAGAAAAAGAGGTGGATTCATACCTTTTCCCCCAGGGGTATTTGCGCGTAAGTAAATCTAACGAACCCAACGGGACAGTGAACTCGGTTTTCTGATTAACAATTCCGAGCCATTATTCATTACGTCAGCCGCTTGTCCCAGGTTACAGTACCTGGTATTCCAAAGCGGTCACCAGTCTAGGTATTGGCCAGGCTCGACGTTGCTTAACTTCGGTGATCGTAAAGGGACGTTTCTAATAGTGCAAGAATGTAGACATAAGTTCCGATCTGCCGGGTTGGCTCTTTTGGGGTGGTGGTCTATGCCCCGTCGACAAGGTATATATGAATTAATAAAAGGGTTTCAGCTTAAAATCTACCAAATTGAGTTAGTTTCCTTTTTAAATAAATATCCACCTATTTTTATTCAAAATAGTTGTTTGGTGCAAAAAAAAAAAAAAAAAAAAAAATTGTAAGAAAATGGCTGCTAACGTGAGAAGCATTTCTTTTTTTACTGACAACCTCAGAAAAATAATATAGTCTCGGACATGGCACAAGCATTTTGTAAAGTACCAAGTTAAATTAATAAAAATAAAGAATTGTCAATCGATCCAAAAAGGGAGAAAGATCCTAATTTCAATTGAGAATCACCGACATCTGACCAAGAATAGGAGGCTCTACCTATGTTTCTACTGATAATGTAACAAGACATTGAATTCTTTTTTTTTTTAAAAACTGCAACTTGTACATTAATGCATCGAACAGTACTCGCATTTAGTCTTGTTTAAGCAGTTCTCCTGTCGACATCTGCCGACAGTGAATCTTGTAAATAACTCTTGAGTCGAGTTTTAAAGAAGCAATCAAATTGCTTACTTGTAGCTTTGTTTCATAATTAACCTTGCAAACGGGAAAGATGTTGAATGGCGTGGAATTCCTTTTTCGTATCTTAGATAACAATGCGGAAGACGACAATATGTGTGCCATTCTTTTCTGGTTCCGAAGAATCAACCATGTTCGTTCCTTGGGACTGAATTATTGTATCATATGATTTCCTTTTCTCTTCAATCTAATGTATGTCAGAAACGAATCGAACTGAAATTAGGTTTCGTTGGAGAATAGCCAGAGGTTAAAAAGACGATAACATTGCTGTCTTGAATTTGAGGATTTTTTTTTATACTTTGAGATGTTCAAGTCTCTGCTGCTGCCAATTCTGGAGTCTACAGGTAAAAGCCGCCTCAGTCATCATGATATAATCTTACTAAGAGTAAGTGACGGAATAGTTTGGTAAACGATAACTGTCGTAATCAGAGAGTAACAACTGTTACCTTCATAGTCAACCTTGACAGTGTATAATCCATTATTAGGATTAAAATTGTTTATTCTGTTTTTGCACTTAAATGGCATTAGGAGCTTTTAGTTTTAACTAACTTTACTTAAAAATATCGTTTTTGATTGTATTCAAACAGCTGACGTGAATTTTAAAACGACAGTAGTGGGTTTAGTTGTTTCCTTATAAGGAAATATTTGCCATTCATTGACCAAACAGAATTATTGTCGGTTGAAATTTCTCTCAAGTTTACTAATTGTTATCGCACTTTCCACTATTAATGAGGGTTTCCTTTCTAATCTTTTTTTGTTGTTGTAGTGTGGAATGTCTTGATTACGTTATTATTTTCTCTTTGAGGTACATATGATATCCATTTTAGTTGTTGATACTGTTGAAAGTCCTCAAGTGATATGGTTTCTGTTATTTGGTACATTCCTCAAGTTCAGTTCTTTAGATTTTTCTGTAGTAAAAGTTCAAAGAAGGATTTCTTTGCCATTCTTTTCTTTGACTTATATGTGATATCCATTTGTAGTTGTTGCTGTTTGCAGATTCTGTAGCACCAGTCCTCAAAGAAGATGATCTTTGTCAGGTTTCATTATTTTCTTTGACCATTCCACAAGGTTCAAAAGAAGGATGATCTTTGCCAAGACACTCAGGCTTCATTATTTTCTCTTTGACTTACATGTGATATCCATTTTAGTTGTTGCTGCTGATGAAAGTCCTCAAGTGATGTGGTTTCTGTTATTTGGTACAGTTCTTTGTTTGTGATTCTGTAGCACCAGTCCACAAGGTTCAAAGAACGATGATCTTTGCCAAAACACTCAGGCTTCATTATTTTCTCTTTGACTTACATGTGATATCCATTTTAGTTGTTGCTGCTGAAAAGTCCTCAAGTGATGTGGTTTCTGTTATTTGGTACAGTCCTTTTTTTGTGATTCTGTAGCATCAGTCCACAAGGTTCAAAGAAGGATGATCTTTGCCAAGACACTCAGGCTTCATTATTTTCTCTTTGACTTATATGTGATATCCATTTTAGTTGTTGCTGCTGTTGAAAGTCCTCAAGTGATGTGGTTTCTGTTATTTGGTACAGTTCTTTGTTTGTGATTCTGTAGCATCAGTCCACAAGGTTCAAAGAAGGATGATCTTTGCCAAGACACTCAGCCTTCATTATTTTTTGTGATTCTCTTTGACTTACATGTGATATCCATTTTTCTCTTGTTGCTGCTGTTGAAAGTCCTCAAGTGATGTGGTTTCTGTTATTTGGTACAATTCTTTGTTTGTGATTCTGTAGCATCAGTCCACAAGGTTCAAAGAAGGATGATCTTTGCCAAGACACTCAGCCTTCATTATTTTCTCTTTGACTTACATGTGATATCCATTTTAGTTGTTGCTGCTGTTGAAAGTCCTCAAGTGATGTGGTTTCTGTTATTTGGTACAGTTCTTTGTTTTTGATTCTGTAGCACCAGTCCACAAGGTTCAAAGAAGAAGGATGATCTTTGCCAAGACACTCAGGTGATACATCCATTTTAGTTGTTGCTGCTGATTTGATGGGTTTCTCTCTTATTCTTCATTATTTTCTCTTTGACTTACATGTGATATCCATTTTAGTTGTTGCTGCTGTTGAAAGTCCTCAAGTGATGTGGTTTCTGTTATTTGGTATAGTTCTTTGTTTTTGATTCTTTAGAGACATACTATGCGATCTCATGATAAATGGTTCTCTTCAAGACCTAAATGGTTCATTTGCTGGAAGCCATTTTTAATCATTGATCTGAGAAATCGGTTGTATACAGCTAAAAGTTTAGACATGTTCTATTGGCAAACTTGGCGCAATTCTTGTTTGTTGAATGTAACACTGACGAAGGAAGCAAAACTTTCAGTATATTATGATTTTAATTTAAGAAAGTTCAAATGCTAGTCCAAATAAATCTCTGATAAGTGCACATGATGGAAAAGATCTTACGAATGATCGTAAGTGTTAAAATTGGAGATTTCTTGCCGGTCGATGCTTGTAACACCACAACATCTTCCCCAATCTATCAATATCATGTTCCATTGTGGACACAGCTGCATTTCATATGATTATTGTTGAGAAAGATTTAGAATTTTTGTTGCCTTCGTCATGATTTAGAATTTAGAGTATTCCTTCTGGGGGATAGCTGAAGAATTAGGTATAATATTATTACTGATTAACACATGTCGCTGGTGTTACTTATTTCTAATTCATTTGAAAATAAAGGCATATTTATTCTTTAGCGAAAACATTATTATGTTTACGCTTATGATCTTCCTTAGTGAAAATTGCTAATTGTTTAGAATGATGAAAATGTTACTTTCACCGAAAGTTTACAAAATTCAAGAAATATTATTTATCTCTGTGGTTATGTATGAGAAACTTTGCCAAGACATGCACTTCATTAACTAAGTGATATCCATGCTATTCAAAAGATCAAATGGTGAGCCGCATGCAGTCCGACGAGCTGTAGGCAGATCTTTGCCAAGACACTTTCCGTTCTACATGTGATATCAGCTGCATGTTCAGACGAGCCGTAGGCAGACCGTGAGCCGCATGTAGACTGTGAGCCGCATCCATTTTAGTTATTTGCTGCTGTTGAAACAGAGAGCCGTTTCTCTTATTTGGCAGACCACGAGCATGTTCAGACATTATTTTCTCTTTTGATTTGTGATATCCATTTTAGTTGTTGCTGCTGTTTTGTTCACTGTGATTCTGCATGTCCTTTAGCACCGGTTCAAAGAAGGATGATCATGCAGACCGCGAGCCGCATGTAGATCGCGAGCCGCATGCAGACCGTCCTTTGTTTGTGATTCTGTAGCACCAGTCCACAAGGTTCAAAGAAGGATGATCCGCATACAGTCGGTGAGCAGCATGCAGCCGACGACCCGCATGAAACATTTTTAAACAATTAGACGTCATAAATGATATCCATATCAATGTCTAGATCTGAGCAAGCATTTTAAGAATATGTCTCGAATTTTCATGTCAAGATTTTGTCACTTTAAATGGTGTTGGAGAAAAGTAGGCTTAACGAAACCTGTCTTTAGTTGATGAGTCACTTATAATAAATTTAGTATAAGAGACGAGGAAATTGAACATAGATTTGGTTTGGTTTGGTTTGTTTTACCGCATATCAACCTCGATAGGTTATTTAAAGCCGACAAGATTTTTATTGCTGGTAATATTTTTTTTCTAAAAATGTATTGCTGTAATATTTTTTTCCTAAAAATGTATTGCTGGTAATATTTTTTTCAAAAATGTACTGCTGTAATAATTTTTTCTTAAAAAAATTCATTGCTTGTGTAACAATTTTTTACAAAATGTATTGCTGGTTTTAAAACCTATTTTCACACTTTCATAGTGTTATGGCACTTTGTTTGTGATTCTTGTTTGGGGGTTAACTAAAGTTGCCCATAGCTGGGACCCATGTGAACCAGGTGCTACCACTCTGGGTCAGGTACAGCCTTTGTTTGTGATTCTGTACACCAGTAATTCAAGAAGGTGATCTCAAGACACTCCTCAAAACCTCCTGATCAGATGCCTTGTTGTTAGATGTAGTTTATTGAACATAGACAATACTGCGGTAGATGTCGTTTTGCCCAACAGCATAAATTGATATAAAACTAAAACATTAACCTAAAAAATTCAGTCATGTTGTTAAATAGCCTCTTCAAATCGAAACTTTCATTTGGATTAAAAATATGATTAAGAATAGTGTCAAGCAAATGGAGCCTCTGGCGACGACCATCATTCTTCGAACATCGTGGATTGGCGCTATACAATCACAAACAAAAACTGTACCAGATGACATTTGGTACAACACATCCACATCAAAGAAGGATGATCTTTGCCAAGACACTCAGGATTTTTTTTCTTTGACTTACAGCGTGATAACAACTAAAATGTATAGCAAGTGTAACACGAATAGAGAATAACAACATAATCAAGGTGTTGATATTCCACACGGCATCAAATAATAGGTTAGGAAGGAAAACCCCATCAATACTGGAGATACTGGTAACAGTGGACACGAGAAATTTATTTTTCTTGAAAAATTGTTTCACTAGAAAGATTTTATACATTTCAACCAAGAGTAACACTGGCTGATTAGTCAGTGACTACCGAATGTTTCCTTATAAGGAAATGACTAATATTACAATTATCTTCTTGAGTTCATTTTCCTTATCACTTGGCGCTATACAATCAGAAACAAAATTATTAAATTATTAACATTTGAATGGTAAATGTTCTTCGTTCATAGTTCATTAAACGTATCCAAAATATTTCTTGATAATAAGGAAGCCACTTATTGTGAAAATCCTTAACACAGTCTTTTCCGTAACAATAATTATCTAAAATGAATCAAGATTCTTTGTTACTAGATTCCTTGTATTAAGTCATTTTATATTATCTGAGACAATACTTGCGTTAGGCTGACATTAATCTGTCTCTGGAGATTATGATGTACTGTAGAGGGATACGGGCGTGGGCGGGTCTATGAAGAAAATTTGGCTGGGGTTAGGGTTAGAAGCTTTTTCTCAGTATTGCTGGGAGAGACCAAAGTAAAGGTAAAACTATTGTTTTACCTTGGCACCGGCACAGCTGCAGGAATTACTAGAAGATGATATAGTATGCCATTCTACCGTATTAGGAGTTGACCAAAGGGTTCGTGTATAATTTACTTCGTCGTTCCTCCTCCTGGAGATACGTACAACATAGTCGGGATTTGATGTCAGTCTTCTTTTTCGTAGGAAAGTCGGTCCAGTTATTTAACCCAATAGCTGAAGAAAGCTAGATTCATGCCTTTTCCAAGGGTATTAGTGCGGAATGAATAGATTCGGTCTGAATTTGAAGTCGGTACATTGATGCGCGGTGGTGTAACGAAATAAGAAACCGGAGAGTTGAGTTCGAATTCCACTCGGGTTTGTTACATTAACTTACGCGCAAATACTCTTGGGAAAGGTAAGAATCATTCTCTTCTCCCTCAGTTATAGATAAATAGCAAGATAGACTGGGGGCCTATAACATTAGTTGGCAACCTGGCTAGGAGAAGAAGAACTCTCTATTGAAACCAACCTGGAGAAGGTTGGGCTCCGTCAGACTATCGTGCCCAAAACACACCAATGGATTACGGCGACACGTGATCGACACGGATACAATTTTCCACGCTGATATCTTCTTCTTCTCTGTGCTGTGTCCCTTCAGGATGTGTGTGATCATAGCTCTTCACAACTTCCTATCCTTTGTAGCTCTTAGTAAGGTTTTATCTTTTCACCCTGTTCTGTCATTCCTTTACACATGCTTGTTAGCTAATTTAGTCGGTACTTTCTTCTTCAATATTCCTTGTGAGTATCAAATTTTCCAATTCCTCTTTCCTCATTATGTGTCCTAGAAATTTCGATTATATCTTTCGGATTGAACTCCCTCGTTAATCGCATTTGGTCAGATCACTCTGAAAACATGTGTTCTCATTCGATCACTGAAGTTAAGCAAAGTTGAACCCGATCAGTACTTACGTGGCGGACTACTTGAAAACATCGGGTACTGTAAGCAACTTTCAAGAATCCGAAATATATTTCGGCTTGAGATAACTTACAAAGGATGGATAAACCGCACAGAGCTGCCCTGGATACTGAGGGTGGGTCTCAGGTAATAAGGATTTACCAAAATACACCGTCATTTTTATAGTATTAATATAAGATTCTCCCAGACATAAAATGGGGGATCGATTTTTTTTATTGTTATTAAGTATTAAACTGATCCCCTGAGGATTATTTTTATTTCTCATCATTTTTGAAGGCATGGGCAACATAGTGTTAATATAAAATTCTATTGGACATAAAGTAGGGGATCGGTTTTTTATTAAGTATTAAACTGATCTCCCGAGAATTACGTAACTGTTACTTCTCATCATTTTTGACGGTCTCGGTAAAATAGTATTTATATAAGATTCTACTGAACATAAAGTGAGGGATCAGTTTTCTGTAACTATTAAATCACAGGACTCTCCCCACTCCCGAAAATAATTAGAGATAAAATAATTGGAATATATATTTCAAGACACATGCCTTTGTTTTTTTTTTCTTTCATCCGATTTCAATCGAGCCGCACTTAATTGTCAACTCTGTGATCTTTTCAATGGCTGAATAGAACGCACCGCCTCACCAGAGTTACATAACAGGTTTTGAATCTTTAAAAAAATCCTTCACCTGGACTGGTTGCCAACCACGGCTAACCTGCCATTTAACCTATATTTAGTGGTGGAGTGGATAGAAAACCTGAATTCATGCCTTCGTGCGACAGTGAATGTAACGAATTCGGCTGAAAATTTCAACTCGACTAGCCGATTATTTTTTCCGGCTCGTTAATCATTACTCTTTCCGCAAATCCGACGCCCACGCATCAAATATAAATAAATGAAATATGAAAATAAAATACAAGGTAACCAAAAAAGTTCTGTCCGTTTTTTGAATAGTCATTGAATGAAGTTGAAATATATAGGAAATGCTTGTAGCAATTGTTTTCAAATTCGGACAGCCGGAAGTAGGAACATCAGACGTTATAAAAAACACGCGCACCGTGTCCGGCCATCAGTTATAAGCTGGACAGCTGTGAGACGGATGGAAGTGCCTAGAGATCTCGTTCGGGTCTGTTTGCTTTACGACTTCAAAGTGGGCTTATCAGCAGCTGCACCAAGTCGCCGCATATGTCAAGCGTTTGGGGATAGTGCTGTGGATGAACGTACTGCAAGGCGTTGGTTTCGTAAATTCAAGTCGGGAGATTTGTCTCTCCATGATGAGCCTCGGAAGGCGGTCATTGAAGAGGACAGTAGTCTAACGTGTGGGAAACTTGCAAGACAGTTCAACGTTTCCGATGAAACAGTTAGACTTCACCTGCACCGCCTGGGTAAGACGTACAAACTGAGCAAGTGGGTTCCGCAAACGCTGTTGGAGGTCCACAAGGGACGACGAGTGGCAGCCTGCGTATCGCTGTTTTCTCGCCACCGTACCGCATCCTTATTCAATCGAGTGCTTACCAGTGATGAAAAGTGGGTTCTGTACGTAACTCCCAAGCCTTCCAGACATTGGTTGTCTCCTCAGGATGCTGTTCCTCACACTGCAAGACCGCCTATGCACCCACGCAAGATTATGCTTTGTGTCTGGTGGACAGGTCGTCAAGTGGTTCATTATGAACTGCTACCAACGGGCAAACGGTCACTGGAGACCTATACTCGCAGCAATTGAAACGTTTGCAACAGGCATTGCGCCAGAAGGATCCAGCACTGGTGAATCGCAAAGGCGTGCTTTTCCTCCATGACAACGCCAGGCCGCATATCGCGCGAGTGGTCAGGGATACCATACAGCAACTTGGGTGGGAGACTTTGTGCCATCCACCTTATTCACCTGACCTTGCGCCATCCGATTATCACCTCTTCCACTCCCTGGATAATCACCTTCGTGGGAAATCCTTCACAAATGAAGCAGACTTGTGCAAAGCCCTTACAGACTTCTTTGCGTCAAAACGCCCTGAGTTCTACCGCAAGGGCATTGAACAACTGGGGACACGTTGGCAGAAGATGCTGGATGCCGATGGCGATTACTTCGAAGACTAAATATAAGTTACACATACTGTGAAGCATTTTATTTTTTTCCTTTAAAAACGGACAGAACTTTTTTGGTTACCCTGTATATAAAGTAAAAAATAAAAAATAATAAAGAATTAAAATTAAAAGAAGGCGTTTGCTTTCCTTTAAAACTCATATCTTTCTCTCCCTCTCTTTCTCTCTCCCTCTTTCTCTCTCTTTCTCTCTCTCTTTCTATCTCTCTCTCTTCTCATTATATATTTCTCTCTCAACCGATGAGAAGGTAATCTTCAAATAAATAGAGAAGACGACGAAGAAAAGGCTGAACGCCGCTTCGAATTTCTACCAAAATAAGAACGGCTCCACGCATAACTTTTGTTAGAAAAAAAAAAAAAAAAAAGAAAATGAAAAAGAGAGGAATATCAGAAAATAAATGAATTTTGGCCAACCAAAAACAAAACAAAATAAAAATACAGTCTTTTGAATTTGATGTTAGCCGAAACCAAGTTTCGATAGCTTAATATATATAAACAGAAAGCTGACGGGCAGCTAGTCGTGTCGCGTGAAGTTAAGCGGTCATCTGCTTAAGACATTTTTCTGTCCATCCGAGGGGCGAGAAAACACAACAGATTGACATGCTCAACAAGTTTCCAAAGTAACACACACTCTCGACTGCTATCAAGGTCGGATATGTAAACTATTAACCACCGAGCCAAATGAACTTTCGCCACCATGAATTACAAAGGATTCACTCTAATCAGTCAAATAAATAAACATATATTATTTGTTTATACAAATTTGTTTAACGCTGTTCATTTATTCCGAAATTTTCGATAAATAACACCAAGACATTCAGGCACTTTTTCCACTTTATTTTTTCCAAGTTGTTAATCGTTACAGTTTCCGCAAATTCCACGCCAATGTATAAACACGTAAGAACTTAAAGAGAATCGTCATTATTTTAGGGCATGGATAATGTTGTCGAAAAATAATATGAAAATTATTGAGTTGAAATGATTTTTTAATTAATTTTAAATAAGGCGACCGAGGGATTTTGACAATAAAAAAAAAAACATTTTATAATATTTATTATTCGTGATTCTATTAAACGGCTTCCCTCGTCTTTACATAATCTGAAGTGGTCTCATGAATTAAAAAACTATCATGTTCTTCAGTGATTTTTTGTACTTTGACAGAAAAGGGCAAATGTTGAAAAAATACTAAAAACAATCGGTTGTAAATGTTGCATAGTGGATTTGTGTTGTAAATGGGGGTGTTACAAACAGCTGTCGCAAACATATTGTTAATGTTTTAAAATATTAACCCCTGACGCCATAAAGATCCAATTCCGTCTCCTTTAAAATTACCGATGTCAATCAGAGCAGGAATTATGTTGGCTTTTTAACTTGCTGTCAGTAGAAGTGATGAAAGTGACACCAACCATGGCCCCTCCCCCACACTTTACTGACATTCGCCCCCCCCTCCAGACCTTCTTCTCTTCCATTCCTTCCCCTTTAACGATGGAGTTCTTTACATTTTTAGATTCGGTTTTTTTTTTGTCCTTTTTGTTAAAATTTGTTTCAGACTTTATATAAAAATCATTGTTATATTTCCGTCTTTGCTTTCTTTACTTTTGTCTTTTCCTTTCTTTACATTTTAACATTTTCTTCTTTCCTTTATTCCTCCCTTACTTCCGTTCTTTCTTTCTTTCTTTCTTTCTTTCTTTCTTTTCTACATTGTTCATTATCTTTCGTTCTTTTACAGTCTTTCTTTCTTTTTATCCTCATTTAATGTCATATTTTTCTTTTCTTTCTTTCTTTCTTTCTTTCTTTCTTTCTTTTCAGCATTTGGTCATGATCTTTCATTCGTTTTTCATTCTTTCTTTTTCCTTTTTATTCTTATTTAATGTCTTGTTTTTCTGCCCTTTCTTTTTCTTTCTTTCTTTCTTACTCGATATACATTCGTTCTTTCTTTCTTTCTTTCTTTCTTTCTTTCTTTCTTTCTAGCCTAATTTAATGTCTTGTTTTTCTGCCCTTTCTTTTTCTTTCTTTCTTTCTTACTCGATATACATTCGTTCTTTCTTTCTTTCTTTCTTTCTTTCTTTCTTTCTTTCTTTCTTTCTTTCTTTCTTTCTTTCTAGCCTAATTTAATGTCTTGTTTTTCTCCCCTTCTCTTCTTTGTTTGTTTGTTTGTTTTCAGCATTTGTTCGTAATTTTTCTGTTTGTTTGTTTCTTTCTTTCTTTCTTTCTTTTTATCCTTATTTAATGTCTAGTTTTTTCCCCTTTTCTTTCTTTCATTCATTCTTTCTTTCTTTCTTTCTTTCGTTCTTTCTTTCTCTTCCGTATTTTTGACTATTTTTATTTGTTTATTTCTTATCCGCATTCGATTATGATTTTTGTTTATTTGTTTGTTACTTTTTATCCTTATTTAATATCTTCGTATTTTTCCCCTTCTATAATTCTTTTCTGTAATTATTTACAAATTTTCTTTCTTTCTTTCTTTCCTGTATTTATTTGCGTTTTTTCTTTCTTTCATTTCCACGCTTATTTGTAAATTTTTCTTTTCCGTATTTATTTTATGGCTTCTTTTTCTTCTAACTTTTCCAATCGTACTTGTATCACACACAAATTTCTTCTTTTTTCTTCTTGCTTTTCTTTATCGTTTTCACTTATCGTTTTCACTGCAGTTTGAATATCTTCCCGTTTACTAATTTCCCCGGGTTTTTTATTCATTCTTCGGCCTTAATTTCATTTTCTTCCTTCTTTTTTCTTTCATTCTTGCTCCTTACTCCATAGGAAGTCCTTCCTACCAATATGAAATATTAACACCGTCTGCCATTTTGGCGTCAGTATTGTGTGGTCACAATGGCAACTCTCTCCAAGTTTCAAGCATTTATGGAAAAACAAATGTTTTTATTTTTGACATATTTATCTACTTTTTTCCTAATTGTATTGTTTTATTATCAAACTTATTGTTTTTCTCAGTCGTCTTAATTGACTTTATTTCGAATATTATAAATACTAAAAGCGTCTATTTTGTTGACCTCATCTACTGCGTCTTTTCTTTTAATTATCTGAAAACTAGTCATTGTTCTCAAGAAAGTTAGTATATATATATATATATATATATATATATATATATATATATATATATATATGTCTTTATCTCTGAGATGAGGTATTATGATTACTTGCATTATTTACATTATTCGGACAGTTAGAATCATCTTCATTACCATATTCACAATGTTTCGGCCGTTGTACGCTCATTCTACATCCACGTGCCATACCTCTACCGGATGTCTCAGTTATTTTAACTCTTTCAAGTTTTGGTTCACTACTGCTGTTGGCCAGATATTGAACACACAACTCTTTGGATCTAGCCACTACATCTAACCAACGTCTTTATCCACTGGGCCATGTGTCTTTATTTATAGTTATCTACGTGTAAGTATATACCCATCTACAGGATACTAGTTTAGAAAGATTAAAGCGAAAATTCTATACTGACAAATTATAACATAACTGTAGTTATATATATATATATATATATATATATATATATATATATAGTTGGATTGATGTGAGTTTGTGACCTGGGTTTCACGCTTTTGCGATCGTCAGAGTTTGTCTGACGATCGCAAAATGTGAAACTCAGGGTCACAAATTCACATCAATCCAACTAAATATGTTAGCTTTAATACTGATATTGAGCTCTTTGCAATAAGTACCGCATATATAATATATAAATAATATATATAATAAATTGCATATATATATATATATATATATATATATATATATATATATATATATATATATATATATATATATGTAAGCAAATATATGGATATAGATCCGACAGTATGAAGAAAAATATACGGAAAAACAAAAAAAAATCCTAATATGCATATTAGGATTTTTGTTTTTTTTCCGTGTATTTTTCTTTCATATATATATATATATTATATATATATATATATATATATATATATATATATATATATATATTAATAATTACCTTTCAACCAATGGTAAACGTAATGCAAAAGCACGTGATATTGCCGCCATCGTTATTCTCACGTGATTTATTTTTTAAACATTTTCTTCCCGCTATCAAACAGCTAAACTACAAACAGTAAATAACAAATAACACAAAATAAACCAATTATTCATTAACTTGTTTCGTGTGGAAGTGATACGCGTGCTGGAATTTGTCGCAACTTGAAATCATTCTGGACACTGACCATTAGGATTGGAAAGCGGAGAACAGAGACATATTTTCAGAAGTGTCGTCCCCCTTCTTATCGCTCACCTGACGACACGGGTTTGTAAACATGATGCCCTTCTCAAAGAACCCCGCTCAGCCACTTACGCATGTTGTTTTAGTGAGGATCAAAGAAAGAAGGATAAATTAACGTCCAGTTAGAGATTGCACTTGATAGCAGTCTAAGCAATCTAAAACCAGACTAAGTTAGTCTGACCTCCTAAGACAAAAATGATTTTGACTGAATTTAGAATATAAAAAAATGTTCTTTTCTCCACCTACTTTCTTTAAATCGTTCTTTTGTTAGGTTTAGCGTCCATTCATCGATGATAGTGTTCTCGGCATAAGTCAGAATAAAACTAAGTAGTAACTATAAACTTTGAGGACATAGTAATGAAACAGTCAATCATAAAATAAGTAGATGCAGCAAGTTAATTTAGAAGGAGTATAAAATAGACATGAATGGGATAGACAATGAGAACTGTGCAAACGTTTTTGTTTTCACCATACAAACCAATGCATATATACAAATCAGAAGATAATAAAAGATAATACAATTTTACGAGAATTTTAAATTCAATCGGATCGCTCAATCCACGCCAGAAAAGCAAATCTTGTCATCGTGAAAAATGAGGAAGTCTAGCGAAACAAAGAGTAAACTTGGCTGAATAAAACGGCTCCTGACAACGTCGTCCGTCGGGACGCCCTATAGCACACACGCACTTCTTCCTGATGCTGTTTGCGTGTGATAGGGATTTTGGCTGCGTACATATTAGGAGACACGTGGCGCCATTTTCTGTGTCCCTGCAGTTTCCATCAGACTCAGAATAATTAGGTCTCATCCATTGTCCAGGGTGAAATATCTTTTTTTCTTGACACCATTGCGATTCAATGCCACAAATATGGTCTGTTAGATTCTACCATTAACCACACCCATCATCCTGTTACCAATGTCTCCTCCGTAACCCTATAAGGGGTGACTTTCTATTCAAGTTGGGAAGGTCAGTTTGTATTGAAAATAACAATTCAAAATCCTGTATCGATAATCAAACACTGGCACAGAAATAGTTTAGTCTGACACAAGACTGAAACAGTGACGCTCAGTAAGGATCTTATTCACGGCAACAATATTTTGAAAAACAGAGCGAAACACATTTAATATTAATATTAAGCCAAATAAGTCTATCATTCTTCAATGCTTAGAATATTGCTGTCACATATGGTCCGGTGATCTAGCTTTATATTTAGAGATTCTTGATAAAACACAAAAAAGAATCAGCAATATTATTGATCTTGACCTGTCGCCTCGGCTTCATTCACTTTCCCACTGCTGTAAAGATCCTTCCCTCTGCCTTTTCCATAAACACTTTCATGGTAATTGCTCTGATGAGCACTTTGTTCGGGGATTTACAAATTTAACCTCTCTACTAGATTAGAAGCAAGTTTACAGTTGAAATGACTAGATGTAACTGTAAGTTCTATACTAACAGTTTTTTTTCTCGCACTTCTTGATTGTACAACTTACAGCTCCACACGTCCCAGTCAACTTTAATCTTCAAAAATTTAAATGCATTTTCAGTCACTATCTACTGTCTTCTTGATTGCTCTTCTATTGTAAGCGCCTCTCAATAATGCGTCTGTTTTTTAATTCTATCATACACAGTCACCCATTGTGTCATAGTGGATTTGCTGCCTTGGATGGGGTGATTTGATCCAAAAATATAGACAATATAAAATTATGGAACACTAAAATCTAATTACAGTTTGTTATATAGGAATAAAGTGTCGCTGCCGACACTTGAGTTTGAACATAGATCGCCAATGAGCAAACACAGGCGATCCCATATTAAATTAAGTACACCACGTGACCATAGAGTAAACGCCTAAGTAGGAAGTCGCGTGATGACTAACGATCGTCATTTCTAGTCTATCCTCTATTACTATACGGATCGCTATTCTCTACTCTATTCAGCATACTATTTCTCTATACGAATTACTATTCGAGCGAGTATTATCGAGCAAGTACTATTAGGGCGAGTAATATTCGAAGGCGTCTGACCCCAGTATTGTTCAACGGCGTTACTATAGTTGTATCTGCGATTACAAAGTCTCTACTACAACGAGCATTACGAAAGTGACAACGAGTATTCGTTCGCATCACAAAGTGGCAACGAGTGGTCATTGACATCACAAAACAGTTTGTAAATGTCAGCGCGACTACTTCTTTTTGTATTAAAAGTTGATTCAATACAAGGCTCAGTAGCCAGTCAAGCTAGAGACTTACGGAAGTAGATAGTTGTATGGACGTAAGAGGAGAAAGTATGTGCGTATTATGAAGATATGTAGGATAGATAAGGGTTGCACTGTAGACTCGAAGAGATTAAGATGATAGTGGTTGGGGGAAGCATTCTCTTAGGAGTCTATTCTGCGCAGTGACATTACTGAGGAAGAAGCTATTTGTGTAGAACTTCCTTCTAACCAATGGAATATGAAAGGAATGAGGAGGATTCGATCCTGCGTATGTAACATTGTAGGGTTCTAGGTGTAAATTTGGTGGAACTAATAAATTTACCTCACCTGAACAGTTGCCATGGGAACATAGAAGTTTTGTCTGTGATATTTCTATTCTATCGCAAGTCTATTGCCAGGAATGGTTTATTTGCGTGTTTATCATTAATCATGAACAGATTTTGAGTCTGTGATTAAGTTAAAAACCGGTTGGAACATATGGGGTTCATTAATTAAGTTTTGACACTTTATAAAGTTCATAGCGTTTGGCTATGATTTTTAGATGGATTAAATCCGTGCTTTCCAACGTGGGCCAATTTGATTTTTAAGCGGGTAATTCGAAAATTAATTATTAACAGTGAATTTTTTTCTAATGAGTCTGTGTAAGTATGAGCGTGTGGGAGAGTTCATACATACGGTGTAATTACAGTCTGCATACATAAAAATATTTGTGTGCACGTATGTACATGTATACTTACTTGTGTACTCTCTCTCTCTCTCTCTCTCTCTATATATATATATATATATATATATATATATACACACATATATATATTTTAATAACACAATATTTTTATTAATATTGTAAGATCCAAAACATAAATGCAATCTCAAGTTCTAAAAGAAAGTTAAGTTAATGGTCTTTTAGGCTCTCTCCACGTGAAGTTCACTTTTTGAAGAATAAGAATTATATGTCACAGTGGCAGGTACACTTAGGCAGGATATCAGTAAAAGAAAAGGTTGGGAACCATTGGAATAAATGGAGTGGTTTGCCATTTCTCTTGCTGTCAGCTGAGGATTTTCTTCAATTATGGTTAGGAGAACGTCATTAATGATTGCAGTCAGTCAACCATTGCATGGAGAATCTTCGAGAACAAGCTTCTTCTATACAAACTGGAGACAGCGTCACTGATACTTTCTGGCAACCATAGAATTTAGTTTCATAGAGAGTGTAAATATTCCTCGCCACTTTTGAAGTTAAAGACTCATTTTAAAACAGGACTAAAAAATAAATATGACACCGAAATGCGGTAACGTATTGGAATACCAGAAGACGCCTTCAAAAAGCTAAGCAATATATTAAGAAACAGGAAAATTTCGTTAGAAATGAAAGAAAGAATGCTGTATTATGTAATATCAGTCATCCTATGTTGCCATTTCCCCACAGAGGAAGAAGGGACTCGAGTTAACAGAGATGTGTTTTTACAGAAGGATGATGAGAATACCATATATTAATATCTGAGTAACGAGAAAAATTGAACGAAAATTGAAAAAGTGTACGTATAATTAGAATGAGAAAGAGACAACATTCCTTGGACACATAATGAGGAAAGAAGGACTGGAGAAATTGACACTCAATGGACAGATTGAAGGCGAGAGAAGCTAGGAAAGTAGTAATTAACCTCCCCTGGAGAGCTTGTTTAAATGGATGGCAGAACAGGGATAGTGAAAAGACAAACCTTACTAAGAGATAGGAAGTCGTAGAGAGCCATGATCATAGAAGAATAAAAAGCACACGGTGTTACAAATGGCTGTTATGTACATTTTTATATTTGGCTTCGATAAAAATTATTGAACTTGACATTAACTTTTATGCTTAACAATGGCTTCTATTATTAAGCAACGATGTCAAATTTATTATAGAAAAACTGATCATAATGCGCAAGCTGGCATTTAGTGAAAATGAAATAATTATTGTGCACTTATATTAAATCAAACTAGTTACGTTTAATCATTTTCTAGCACCTGTTGAGTTTACCTTAATCGTAATGAACGTGTATTCTCTCAAGGTGTCCCCTTTGCCTTGAACGCCTTTTGGCTAACATACAGCCCAACTAGAACTTGTATATACGATGCTGGAAGATGCTGGAAAAATGGTCACTTCTCTGTGCCGTTCCAGTAAAAGTACGAAGCTCCTTCTGTTATGCGTTACCTTTACAAGAGCCAAATCATGCCCAAAATGGAATATTGCTGTCATAAATGGGTTACAGCTATCCAGACTTCGCTTTCCAGTCTTAAAAAAAGTCTACGCGGCCTTGTGGGTGATGAATTGTTTTCGACCTTACAATCCCTTTCCCACAGATGAAACGTTCCAAGTCAATCGCTGCTTGAATTGCTATTTCGATGGGAAAAAAATCTGCCATTCCATGTACAGCGAACCGAAACATCTTCATTCTCCTCGTATTCCTTTAATAAGTTCCCTTTGTATGTTTTGTTCCCCAAAATGGTTGCTTTGTGGTAAACAGGATGATGCTTTCCTGACCATTACAATCTTAACCTTTTCAGGGCTTATACACACATATTCGTATAAAATGCACCGCTCACACAACAATCGCTTCCAGTAACCCTCTACCTTGAGTGGCTCTTTGGACAAGAACATTAGTAAAAAGAGTCGAAATTCAAAATTCTATGCTAAAACCTATGCAACAAAATATTTCTACTCACTCATATCACTGACTAGAAAAGCGCTCGTGTAATCTCTAAGCTCGTTTTAGATGTCATTATATCCAACCAATTGATTTTGAGATCAATAATATTAGTAACAGGTTACAGAGCTTGTCAAGTATTATTGTATAAAAGCTGTCATCTTCGTTAACATAATCGATACTTTAATCATTATTGATTTTTTTTACTGCAGCGAATGACAATTGAATCGACGTCAGTTTTATAAAGCAATTATCACAGTTCATAACGGTATTAACCCATTGGCGGCAGATGACGGGAATTTCTGTTACTGTTGTCTTATGACACACCGAAGAATTACGGAAATTTCCGCCATTGTTAATTGTTATTTTTTTGGTGATATTTAGAAATTCAGTTGTTGTTGTGTTAATCTTTATTAAGCTTAGTGCTCCCAAAGATAAAACAAAGAGGGATAAGATGGGGAAGATTCGGGTGACATATGTTTTTTTACATTTCTTTCAATCATTTACTCCTAGAATTAAGCTAATCTTAATATGGGTGAAAACTGTTTAGTCATATTCAATACCACCAAATTCAAACTTGGTACGTTCAATTAGCAGCGGGAAATCCCTGAACGTCTGTTTTTTCACGGATGCCTCTTCGCTTGATTGGTTCTTGGGACTTAAACTCAAGCGAGATCTCAAGTTCAACCACAGAAATTATGTTTTTCCTGGGTTTCACCAGCGACTTCTGACATGGGTAGAAAATATATATTTGTACACGGTAAGTACCTGACTCATGAATTATTTGTCACCTGCCATGTTTTATCTTTATAACAATAACATTAGACCAGCACTTGAATATGACTGCCATAATGAGGCTGTCGTAGCTTAATCAACACTTTTCAGCTATGAGTGAGAATTCAAAGTCAAACACGCGCTCTTTTAGAGGAAGGCTTATTCTCCACTCAGTAAATTCTTTTCTAAGAACACAAGGTTGCAAACCATTGTTACATTGTCGATATTTCCCTGGCAAATTAACTACATTCTTTTGTTTAACCAGTTCAAACCTTTACCGCTCGATACGTAATGCTTTACCCACGGAATCAACTCAATCTCATATCCTCTGCATTTCAAATATAAGAAGGAAGTTCAATTCAGCATTTTTGCTAAGAAGGTGTAACAGACTCACATTTAGGGGCATTCCTGAACATTTTCATTTTGACCTCTTCAAGTCAAGAGTTATTCGCTATCAATACTCCTTATTCTCATACTCTCCACTTCGTAATAACTTCACTTCACCTCATTACGATGGCAGCTGTAACTCTTTACTTTGGGGGGGGGGGCTTTCGAGCCTTTTATTGTGTGAAATTTAATAAAAAAGTCAGTCAGTTATGTACCATGCGTGATACACACTTAGGCGATCATATATCTTTCGATACATGACTGACGAGACAGATTTTTTTATCCCGTAGTAGGTTGCCATTTCTTTCTGCGCTAGACCAGTTGCCATCCAAGGCTATAGAATCAAGTCTGCTATTTACCCATAGCTAGTGGGGAGAAGAAGAGGATTCATACCTTTTCCAAGGGTATTATCACGTAAGTGAATGTAATGGATTCGACTGGAATTCGAACTCGGCTCTCCGATTCCTTAATCGGGGAGAAAATCTGCCTCGTCAGCAATGTATCGAAAGATACATGATCGCCTACGCGTGTATCACTCATGACACTCATAGTAATAGCGGAAAGAATAAAAGTAAAGATCCGAATAATAATAGAGGATAGACTAGAAATGATGGTAGTCGTCAGCTACTTCCTACATATAGGCGTTTTCTCTATGGTCACGTGGTCTTCTTAATTCAATAAAGGGATCGCCTGTGTTTGCTCACTGACGATCTATGTTCAAACTCAAGTGTCGACAGCGACACTATTTCTATTCCTATATAACTATCATTCCTCTATGCTTAGACTACTGCTGCCACATATGCACCGATGTCCCTGCTATTTATCTAGAACTCCTTGATAAAATAGAATAAAAAAATCAGCAATATTATTGGCTCTGATCTGGCATCTCGTCTTCAATCACTTTTCCTATAAAAACTTGCCTTTTCTATAAAAACTTTCATGGTAATTGTTCAGATCAGCTCTTCGCGACGGTGTCCAGACTCTATGAATTTAAGCGCAGCAATAGACTGGTGTCGAGGTCTCACCAATTTAAAGTTGAGCTGACTAGATATAACCGTAACTTTTTTTTTTTTAAATTTTCTCGCATTTCTCGCTTGTGGAACTCCCTTCCGGTTCCATGCTTCCCAGCCAACTTTAATCTTCAAAAATGTAAATGCAATGTCAATCGCTATCTACTGTCTTACTACTTGCTCTGTTTTCGCTTCCTAGCAATTATTTCAAACACTTCTACACCCTGTAAACCCCATTGTGTCTTAGTGTCTTTAGTGCCTTGCTTGGGGTGAAGTCGATCAAAAAAAATAGTTTTCGAGCTTATTGCTCGAGTTATGTAACATTGTTGTATCAAGCACAAATCAACTCTCTTTATAGTACTGACATTGATTAAGCTAAGAAGAGTAAAGGCACAAAACGAAATCAGGGACATGGAGGTTGTGCTCCCTTTGCAACTGTATACGGCCCAACTATACCTTGAAAATTAGTATTAGGAATTATTTTTAAGCGTTTCACTCCAAGCAAGGCGGGAAGCCACTAGGACGCAAGGGGTTACAGAAGATTTGGAGCAAGATCAAATAGGAGTGATAGAGGAAAGGATGAGGTAGTGGATAGATCAAGGCAACTGGAGATGTCGATTGACATTACATTTGAATAGCTGGAGATTATAGCTCTCAGGGAAACTGGAATAGGGAAGGGAATTCCACAGGCGAGAGGTGCGAGATATGAAGCCATTGGAGTAGAAGAGACGGCTACATTTAGGAGTTTCGACAGTGAAGGGGTGAGAGCGGGATGCCAGCCTCGTAGGGCGCTTGAACTCATGAAGTCTGGGAACCAGCGAATGTAGCTCCTCGGAGCAATTGCCATGAAAGTATTTGTAAAACAGAGAGAGGCGACGGCGCGTCTGTGAGAAAGTGACTGTAGACGAGATGCCAGAGCAAGGCCAATTATATTGCATATCCGCCTCTGGAGCCTATCAAGAACCCCGAGGCAAACAGAAGGGGCTCCAGACCATATATGGCAGCAATACTCCATGCAAGGGCGAATTGTTGATTTGTAGATCTGAAGGATCGATTCCAGGAAGAAAAATTTCCTGGGGCGGCTCAGGGAGCCAACTATCATTGCGGTGGACGAGGCAATTGACTCAATGTATTTATTCCATCTCAGGTCAGCAGTCAACGTGAGACCGAGAAGCCGCAGAGAGTTGCTCTCGAGAATTTGAGCGTCAGACATTTTAATGGTGATTAATAGAGAGCAATTTTGTTTTTGAGGAATTAAAGTTGACCAGCCAATTCCTACACCAGTTCACAACCGATTGGAGGTCCTTTTCGAATTCTGGGATATGGGATAAGCAGGAAAGGTAGGAATACTAAAACGAGTCAAATTCTTTTTATTATTGGATGACTTTCGACCATTTTTCTCGTGAGTCCTCTTAGAATTCACGTGAAAATAATTCAGGTTAGTTTCATTACATCCCAATGATTCGCTCTGCCTTAAATAAAATACGTATTTTTTTAATTAAATACTTTAGCATTGGTAGTCATACTCACCTGGATGTTCTTCAGGTGTTTGCTTTCATACCTGGTGACTACCGAACCGAAACCTTTATTCCTTCCGACTGTTTCAAAGATTCTTAGAAGCTAATTCCTCATATCCCAGCTATGAATCTTTCGCTGAGACAGGTTGTGAGGCTTTTCAACACAGGGATTGAACTCCTAATTGCAAGAACATCAGGATAGTTTTAGTCAAACTCTTAATCCAGTCGGCTACGTCACTCACTGATAAAAAGACACTGAAATTCTGGAATCATAAACCGGATGTCTGAATTCAAGTTTTTCTGTATGAGTGTCTTGACTCAAGTGGTCGAATTGTATAGATTTCCAGAAGGAATGTTTATTAAATCGTTTTTCTCTGTATTTAAATGTTTATTTACTCCTGTAATCTTGATACACATGAGTCACTTGTTCCAAAAAATCACGATAATAGCAGTCAGTTTTAATTTTAGATTAGTCTGGTAAAACGTCACGATAATAGTCTTAATTGACGACAGGGTTTGTAACACAAGCTCTCGCCTTCCAAATTAATTTGCTAGTATTATTTTCTATAGCAAGCGCCCTAAATATACTGATCTATGTAACAGCAGTATACGGATGAAAAACTGAAGCTGAACCGCATTTTTCAGAAAGAGGAACATTTTAACATTGATCGTGTGCCCTAACAGTAAGAGAGTTGTCTTCCCTTGACTTGCGGTGGTCAGCGTTACCGGATGAATAAATATGGTTTACAGATATTTATTGATTTTATCATAGCCTGACTGAAAGCCGATTGACGAGAAAGAGGAAAGGCGTCGAGCCAGTTTTCAAAATGAGAGAGTTAAGTAAAGAGGGCACCAAGTGAGAATCGAAGCCAAGAACTAAATAAGAATTAACCAATTAAATTGTTATAGTGGAACACACCAATTCTATAGTTAATAGACTCTCCCACCTATAATAAGTAGGAGTAGTAGCAGTCGCTCAGGGAGCTGGTCAGTCATTCGACTGGCTGATCGGTTGAACTCTGCCTTCGGGCGGGGAGGAACCCGAAGGAGGCTACGCCGCAGGGCGGATTCTCTTTCGGGGAGGTAAACCAACTATGAACCCGTTTATTCGGGTTCAATGGGCGTAGATTTGGCAGAGCCCACGGGCTCGAATATCCCACGTTAAACCGGCCTTGTTCCACATGATGACCTCGTGGGCGGGAGGTGGGGTGGGGTGACTAAATATCATTGGTCAGTCAGTCGATGTCGGACGACCGTTAGTCGGATATTAAAGTATCAGTCACCACAATTAGATTTCTCTGCGTCATTACCTATTATATCAAGTTCCTAACGTTTTGTATGTCGAACCTGTTTTAGGACCGACTTAGTACAAATACAAGCCTCCACTGTGAAACCACTCTACAACAGAAATGGATTAGGAACAAACGCTCCACAGCTGACACTCATGCAATCAATGATGTCTTCCAAAGAAACTGAAGCACTCCAGTATATTTCTGTAATAATTTTAATGATCAATTATAACTCGGCAAGGCTTAAGGCCACATTACGTTGAAGGAAGGCTTAAGGCTACATTACGTTCGATCACCGAAGTTAAGCAATGTAGAGCTTGGTTAGTACCTAGGTGGGTGACAGCTTGGGAATACCAGCTGATGTAAAGTTGGATGTGCGGGTGGTAAAATGGTTGTTAATGGGAGAGCCGAGTAACAATTCCCATTAGGTTCGGAATATTCACTTACACGCAAATATATATGGAAAAGGTAGGAATCCACGTCTTTCCCTCCAGCTATGGGTTAATTAGTAAGACTTGTAGCACTAAACCATTATCATAACACCCCTCAAATTCTTACAAATTAAAAATATTTTATGGCTTCAAATAGCTTCCAAAGAATTGGTAAGCAGTAACAAACGAAACAATATCACTCACCAATATTTACTTTACAACGAGACAATTTATTGTCAGTGAACACAATCTTAATATACAACATATAGAAGAAAACTAAAAGCTATGAAAGGAAAGCAAGAAACAAGGACTATTAAATAAAGAGGAAAGCAGAATTCATATTTACCAGCAAAAGAAACAGTCAAAAGTGTGATGTACGTTTAAAAGTGCCCAGAATCAAACTGGGAAGAAAAGTGTACTATGTGATTTGCGAAGTCATGGACGGTGAAACATGAGAAAGAGAAATCCAGAGGCACATACGAACAGCAAAAGATGCTTTTCAGAAACTAAGCAAAGTATTAAAATATAGGATAATATGGCATGAAAAAAAGAAAAGAAAAAAGTGCTGAACTGTTATGTAATATCTAATCTCTTATATGGCAATGAATGCTGGACAATCTCCTAACGGATGAAGAAGAGACATGAAGAGACAAAGATGTGGTTCTACTGAAGAATGTCCTTAGAAACAAAAGGAAAGAGGGCTGAACTGTTATGTAATATCTAATCTCTTATATGGCAATGAATGCTGGACAATCTCTAACGGATGAAGAAGAGACATGAAGAGACAAAGATGTGGTTCTACTGAAGAATGTCCTTAGAAACAAAAGGAAAGAGGGCTGAACTGTTATGTAATATCTAATCTCTTATATGGCAATGAATGCTGGACAATCTCCTGACGGATGAAGAAGAGACATGAAGAGACAAAGATGTGGTTCTACTGAAGAATGTCCTTAGAAACAAAAGAAAAGAGGGCTGAAATGTTATGTAATATCTAATCTCTTATATGGCAATGAATGCTGAACAATCTCCTGATGGATGAAGAAGAGACATGAAGAGACAAAAAAGGTGTGGTTCTACTGAAGAATGTCCTCTTTTAGAAACAAAAAATCTCTGACGAAAGAGGGCTGAACTGTTATGTAATATCTAATCTCTTTTATGGCAATGAATGCTGAACAATCTGCTGACGAATGAAGAAGAGACATGAAGAGACAAAGATGTGGTTCTACTGAAGAATGTCCTTAGAAACAAAAGAAAAGAGGGCTGAAATGTTATGTAATATCTAATCTCTTATATGGCAATGAATGCTGAACAATCTCCTGATGGATGAAGAAGAGACATGAAGAGACAAATATGTGGTTCTACTGAAGAATGTCCTTAGAAACAAAAGAAAAGAGGGCTGAAATGTTATGTAATATCTAATCTCTTATATGGCAATGAATGCTGAACAATCTCCTGACGAATGAAGAAAGAGACAAATATGTGGTTCTATGAAGAATGTCAAAGGAAAGAGGGTTGAACTGGTTCTAATCACTATATGGCAAGAATGTCCTTCTGACGAAACAAAAGGAAAAAGAGGAATGTCCTGAAATGTTAAATGTAATATCTAATCTTTATATGGCAATGAATGCTGAACAATCTCCTGACGAATGAAGAAGAGACATGAAGAGACAAATATGTGGTTCTACTGAAGAATGTCCTTAGAAACAAAAGGAAAGAGGGCTGAACTGTTATGTAATATCTAATCTCTTATATGGCAATGAATGCTGAACAATCTCCTGACGAATGAAGAAGAGACATGAAGAGACAAAGATGTGGTTCTACTGAAGAATGTCCTTAGAAACAAAAGGAAAGAGGGTTGAACTGTTATGTAATATCTAATCACTTATATGGCAATGAATGCTGGACAATCTTCTGACGGATGAAGAAGAGACATGAAGAGACAAAGATGTGGTTCTACTGAAGAATGTCCTTAGAAACAAAAGGAAAGAGGGCTGAACTGTTTCTACTGAAGAAGTCCTTATCAAATCGAACTTTATATGGCAATCTCTTATGAATGCTGAACAATCTCCTGACGAATGAAGAAGAGACATGAAGAGACAAAGATGTGGTTCTACTGAAGAATGTCCTTAGAAACAAAAGGAAAGAGGGCTGAACTGTTATGTAATATCTAATCTCTTATATGGCAATGAATGCTGAACAATCTCCTGACGAATGAAGAAGAGACATGAAGAGACAAAGATGTGGTTCTACTGAAGAATGTCCTTAGAAACAAAAGGAAAGAGGGCTGAAATGTTATGTAATATCTAATCTCTTATATGGCAATGAATGCTGAACAATCTCCTGACGGATGAAGAAGAGACATGAAGAGACAAAGATGTGGTTCTACTGAAGAATGTCCTAGAAACAAAAAAGAAAAGAGGGCTGAACTGTTATGTAATATCTAATCTCTTATGGCAATGAATGCTGAACAATCTCTGATGGATGAAGAAGAGACATGAAGAGACAAAGATGTGGTTCTACTGAAGAATGTCCTTAGAAACAAAAGGAAAGAGGGCTGAACTGTTATGTAATATCTAATCTCTCTATATGGCAATGAATGCTGAACAATGGATGAAGAAGAGACATGAAGAGACAAAGATGTGGTTCTACTGAAGAATGTCCTTAGAAACAAAAAGGAAAGAGGGCTGAACTGTTATGTAATATCTAATCTCATATATGGCAATGAATGCTGAACAATCTCCTGACGGATGAAGAAGAGACATGAAGAGACAAAGATGTGGTTCTACTGAAGAATGTCCTTAGAAACAAAAAGGAAAGAGGGCTGAACTGTTATGTAATATATAATCTCTATGGGCAATGAATGCTGAACAATCCTGACGAATGAAGAAGAGAAACAAAAAAGACAAAACTGATGTGGTTCTACTGAAGAATGTCCCTGACGGATGAAGAAAGACAAAAAAGGGTTCTACGAGGGCTGAACTGTTATGGGTAATATCTAATCTCTTATATGGCAATGAATGCTGAACAATCTCCTGACGGATGAAGAAGAGACATGAAGAGACAAAGATGTGGTTCTACTGAAGAATGTCCTAGAAACAAAAAGGAAAGAGGGCTGAACTGTTATGTAATATCTAATCTCTTATATGGCAATGAATGCTGAACAATCTCCCGAATGAAGAAGAGACATGAAGAGACAAAGATGTGGTTCTACTGAAGAATGTCCTTAGAAACAAAAAGGAAAGAGGGCTGAACTGTTATGTAATATCTAATCTCTTATATGGCAATGAATGCTGAACAATCTCCTGACGAATGAAGAAGAGACATGAAGAGACAAATATGTGGTTCTACTGAAGAATGTCCTGGAAACAAAAGGAAAGAGGGTTGAACTGTTATGTAATATCTAATCACTTATATGGCAATGAATGCTGAACAATCTCCTGACGAATGAAGAAGAGACATGAAGAGACAAAGATGTGGTTCTACTGAAGAATGTCCTTAGAAACAAAAAGGAAAGAGGGCTGAACTGTTATGTAATATCTAATCTCTTATATGGCAATGAATGCTGAACAATCTCCTGACGAATGAAGAAGAGACATGAAGAGACAAAGATGTGGTTTACTGAAGAATGTCCTTAGAAACAAAAAGAAAAGAGGGAATGTCTAATCTTATATGGCAAAATGCTGAACAATCTCCTGACGAAAAAGAGACATGAAGAGACAAAGATGGGTTCTACTGAAGAATGTCCTTAGAAACATGAAAAGATCTATGTAATATCTAATCTTTATATGGCAATGAATGCTGAACAATCTCCTGACGAATGAAGAAGAGACATGAAGAGACAAAGATGTGGTTCTACTGAAGAATGTCCTTAGAAACAAAAGGAAAGAGGGGGTGAACTGTTATGTAATATCTAATCTCTTATATGGCAATGAATGCTGAACAATCTCCCTGACGAATGAAGAAGAGACATGAAGAGACAAAGATGTGGTTCTACTGAAGAATGTCCTTAGAAACAAAAGGAAAGAGGGCTGAACTGTTATGTAATATCTAATCTCTTATATGGCAATGAATGCTGAACAATCTCCTGACGAATGAAGAAGAGAGACAAAGATGTGAAGAGACAAAAGATGTGGTTCTACTGAAGAATGTCCTTAGAAACAAAAGGAAAGAGGGCTGAAATGTTATGTAATATCTAATCTCTTATATGGCAATGAATGCTGAACAATCTCTGACGAATGAAGAAGAGACATGAAGAGACAAAGATGTGGTTCTACTGAAGAATGTCCTTAGAAACAAAAAGGAAAGAGGGCTGAACTGTTATGTGAATATCTAATCTCTTATATGGCAATGAATGCTGAACAATCTCCTGACGGATGAAGAAGAGACATGAAGAGACAAAGATGTGGTTCTACTGAAGAATGTCCTTAGAAACAAAAAGGAAAGAGGGCTGAACTGTTATGTAATATCTAATCTCTTATATGGCAATGAATGCTGAACAATCTCCTGACGAATGAAGAAGAGACATGAAGAGACAAAGACAAAGATGTCCTTAGAAAAAAAAGGAAAGAGGGGCTGAAGAATGTCCTTATATGGCAAAATGCAAAAAGAAAAGAAGGACAACTGAAAAGATTATGTAATATCTAATGTCCTTTAAACAAAAGGAATGAATGCTGAACAATCTCCTGACGAAATGAAGAATGAAAAAGAGACATGAAGAAGAGAAAGAAAGACAAAGATGTTCTACTGAAGAATGTCCTTAGAAACAAAAAGGAAAGAGGGCTGAACTGTTATGTAATATCTAATCTCTTATATGGCAATGAATGCTGAACAATCTCCTGACGAATGAAGAAGAGACATGAAGAGACAAATATGTGGTTCTACTGAAGAATGTCCTGGAAACAAAAGGAAAGAGGGTTGAACTGTTATGTAATATCTAATCACTTATATGGCAATGAATGCTGGACAATCTTCTGACGAATGAAGAAGAGACATGAAGAGACAAAGATGTGGTTCTACTGAAGAATGTCCTTAGAAACAAAAGGAAAGAGGGCTGAACTGTTATGTAATATCTAATCACTTATATGGCAATGAATGCTGGACAATCTTCTGACGAATGAAGAAGAGACATGAAGAGACAAAGATGTGGTTCTACTGAAGAATGTCCTTAGAAACAAAAGGAAAGAGGGCTGAACTGTTATGTAATATCTAATCTTTATATGGCAATGAATGCTGAAACAATCTCCTGACGAATGAAGAAGAGACATGAAGAGACAAAGATGTGGTTCTACTGAAGAATGTCCTTAGAAACAAAAGGAAAGAGGGCTGAACTGTTATGTAATATCTAATCTCTTATATGGCAATGAATGCTGAACAATCTCCTGACGAATGAAGAAGAGACATGAAGAGACAAAGATGTGGTTCTACTGAAGAATGTCCTTAGAAACAAAAGGAAAGAGGGCTGAACTGTTATGTAATATCTAATCTCTTATATGGCAATGAATGCTGAACAATCTCCTGACGAATGAAGAAGAGACATGAAGAGACAAAAGAAAAGAGGGCTGAAATGTTATGTAATTCTACTGAAGAATGTAACAATCCTTAGAAACAAAAGGAAAGAGGGCTGAACTGTTATGTAATATCTAATCTCTTATATGGCAATGAATGCTGAACAATCTCTCTGACGAATGAAGAAGAGACATGAAGAGACAAAAGATGGGTTCTACTGAAGAATGTCCTTAGAAACAAAAAGGAAAGAGGGCTGAACTGTTATGTAATATCTAATCTCAATATGCTGAACAATCTCCGACAATGAAGAAGAGACATGAAGAACAAAGATCTGGTTCTACTGAAGAATGAAAACAAAAGAAGAGGCATGTTATGTAATATCTAATCTCTTATATGGCAATGAATGCTGAACAATCTCTGACGAATGAAGAAGAGACATGAAGAGACAAAAGATGTGGTTCTACTGAAGAATGTCCTTAGAAACAAAAGGAAAGAGGGATGAACTGTTATGTAATATCTAATCTCTTATATGGCAATGAATGCTGAACAATCTCCTGACGAATGAAGAAGAGACATGAAGAGACAAAGATGTGGTTCTACTGAAGAAATGTCCTTAGAAACAAAAGGAAAGAGGGCTGAACTGTTATGTAATATCTAATCTCTTATATGGCAATGAATGCTGAACAATCTCCTGACGAATGAAGAAGAGACATGAAGAGACAAAGATGTGGTTCTACTGAAGAATGTCCTTAGAAACAAAAAGGAAAGAGGGCTGAAATGTTATGTAATATCTAATCTCTTATATGGCAATGAATGCTGAACAATCTCCTGACGAATGAAGAAGAGACATGAAGAGACAAAGATGTGGTTCTACTGAAGAATGTCCTTTAGAAACAAAAAAAGGAAAGAGGGCTGAACTGTTATGTAATATCTAATCTCTTATATGGCAATGAATGCTGAACAATCTCCTGACGAATGAAGAAGAGACATGAAGAGACAAAAGATGTGGTTCTACTGAAGAATGTCCTTAGAAACAAAAAAAAAAAGAGGGCTGAACTGTTATGTAATATCTAATCTCTTATATGGCAATGAATGCTGAACAATCTCCTGACGAATGAAGAAGAGACATGAAGAGACAAAGATGTGGTTCTACTGAAGAATGTCCTGAACTGTTATGTAAACAAATGCTGAACAATCTCCGACGAATGAAGAAGAGACATGAAGAGACAAAGATGAACTGTTAGAAACAAAAAAAAAAGAGGGCTGAACTGTTAATATCTAATCTCTTATATGGCAATGAATGCTGAACAATCTCCTGACGAATGAAGAAGAGACATGAAGAGACAAAGATGTGGTTCTACTGAAGAATGTCCTTAGAAACAAAAGGAAAGAGGGCTGAACTGTTATGTAATATCTAATCTCTTATATGGCAATGAATGCTGAACAATCTCCTGACGAATGAAGAAGAGACATGAAGAGAAAAAGATGTGGTTCTACTGAAGAATGTCCTTAGAAACAAAAAGGGCTGAAGAGGGCTGAATCTCTTATATGGCAATATCTAATCTCTTATATGGCAATGAATGAAGAACAAGATCTCCTACTGAAGAATGAAGAAACAAAAGAAAGAGGGCTATGAAGAGACAAAATGAATGTGGTTCTGACTGAAGAAGAATGTCCTTGGAAACAAAAAAAAAAGAGGGGGCTGAACTGTTATGTAATATCTAATCTCTTATATGGCAAATGAATGCTGAACAATCTCCTGACGAATGAAGAAGAGACATGAAGAGACAAAGATGTGGTTCTACTGAAGAATGTCCTTAGAAACAAAAAGGAAAGAGGGCTGAACTGTTATGTAATATCTAATCTCTTATATGGCAATGAATGCTGAACAATCTCCTGACAGAGACAAAGAAGAAGAATGTCCTTAGAAACAAAAAGAAAAGAGGGATGAACTGTTATGTAATATCTAATTTATATGGCAATGAATGCTGAACAATCCCTGACAAAGAGACAAAGAGTGGTTCTACTGAAGAATGTCCTTAGAAACAAAAGGAAAGAGGGCTGAACTGTTATGTAATATCTAATCTCTTATATGGCAATGAATGCTGAACAATCTCCTGACGAATGAAGAAGAGACATGAAGAGAAAAGATGTGGTTCTACTGAAGAATGTCCTAAAACAAAAGGAAAGAGGGCTGAAATGTTATGTAATATCTAATCTCTTATATGGCAATGAATGCTGAACAATCTCCTGACGAATGAAGAAGAGACATGAAGAGACAAAGATGTGGTTCTACTGAAGAATGTCCTTAGAAACAAAAAAGAAAAGAGGGCTGAACTGTTATGTAATATCTAATCTCTTATATGGCAATGAATGCTGAACAATCTCCTGACGAATGAAGAAGAGACATGAAGAGACAAAGATGTGGTTCTACTGAAGAATGTCCTTAGAAACAAAAGGAAAGAGGGCTGAACTGTTATGTAATATCTAATCTCTTATATGGCAATGAATGCTGGACAATCTCCTGACGGATGAAGAAGAGACATGAAGAGACAAAGATGTGGTTCTACTGAAGAATGTCCTTAGAAACAAAAAGGAACGAGGGCTGAACTGTTATGTAATATCTAATCTCTTACATGGCAACGAATGCTGAACAATCTCCTGACGGATGAAGAAGAGCCATGAAGAGACAAAGATGTGGTTCTACTGAAGAATGTCCTTAGAAACAAAAGAAAAGAGGGCTGAACTGTTATGTAATATCTAATCTTTATATGGCAAATGAATGCTGAACAATCTCCTGACGAATGAAGAAGAGACATGAAGAGACAAAGATGTGGTTCTACTGAAGAATGTCCTAGAAACAAAAAGGAAAGAGGGGCTGAACTGTTATGTAATATCTAATCACTTATATGGCAATGAATGCTGGACAATCTTCTGACGGATGAAGAAGAGACATGAAGAGACAAAGATGTGGTTCTACTGAAGAATGTCCTTAGAAACAAAAGGAAAGAGGGCTGAACTGTTATGTAATATCTAATGTCTTATATGGCAATGAATGCTGAACAATCTCCCGACGAATGAAGAAGAGACATGAAGAGACAAAGATGTGGTTCTACTGAAGAATGTCCTTAGAAACAAAAGGAAAGAGGGCTGAAATGTTATGTAATATCTAATCTCTTATATGGCAATGAATGCTGAACAATCTCCTGACGAATGAAGAAGAGACATGAAGAGACAAAGATGTGGTTCTACTGAAGAATGTCCTTAGAAACAAAAGGAAAGAGGGCTGAACTGTTATGTAATATCTAATCTCTTATGGCAATGAATGACTGAAGAAGAGACATGAAGAGACAAAGATGTGGTTCCTGACGAATGAAGAAACAAAAGAAAAGAGGGCATGAAGAGACAAAAGATGTGGTTCTAACTGAAGAATGTCCTGAAGAAAAAGATGTGGTTCTAAAAATGGAAACAAAAAGAAAAGAGGGATGAAATGTTATGTAATATCTAATCTCTTTTATGGCAATGAATGCTGAACAATCTCCTGACGAATGAAGAAGAGACATGAAGAGACAAAGATGTGGTTCTACTGAAGAATGTCCTTAGAAAAAAAGGAAAGAGGGTTGAACTGTTATGTAATATCTAATCACTTATATGGCAATGAATGCTGGACAATCTTCTGACGGATGAAGAAGAGACATGAAGAGACAAAGATGTGGTTCTACTGAAGAATGTCCTTAGAAACAAAAGGAAAGAGGGCTGAACTGTTATGTAATATCTAATCTCTTATATGGCAATGAATGCTGAACAATCTCCTGACGAATGAAGAAGAGACATGAAGAGACAAAGATGTGGTTCTGCTGAAGAATGTCCTTAGAAACAAAAGGAAAGAGGGCTGAACTGTTATGTAATATCTAATCTCTTTTATGGCAATGAATGCTGAACAATCTCCTGACGAATGAAGAAGAGACATGAAGAGACAAAGATGTGGTTCTACTGAAGAATGTCCTTAGAAACAAAAGGAAAGAGGGTTGAACTGTTATGTAATATCTAATCTCTTATATGGCAATGAATGCTGAACAATCTCCTGATGGATGAAGAAGAGACATGAAGAGACAAAGATGTGGTTCTACTGAAGAATGTCCTTAGAAACAAAAGAAAGATGGCTGAAATGTTATGTAATATCTAATCTCTTATATGGCAATGAATGCTGAACAATCTCCTGACGAATGAAGAAGAGACATGAAGAGACAAATATGTGGTTCTACTGAAGAATGTCCTTAGAAACAAAAGGAAAGAGGGCTGAACTGTTATGTAATATCTAATCTCTTTTATGGCAATGAATGCTGAACAATCTCCTGACGAATGAAGAAGAGACATGAAGAGACAAAGATGTGGTTCTACTGAAGAATGTCCTTAGAAAAGAAAAAAAGAGGGTTCTGAACTGTTATGTAATATCTAATCACTTATATGGCAATGAATGCTGACAATCTCCTGACGGATGAAGAAGAGACATGAAGAGACAAAGATGTGGTTCTACTGAAGAATGTCCTTAGAAACAAAAGGAAAAGAGGGCTGAACTGTTATGTAATATCTAATCTCTTTATATGGCAATGAATGCTGGAACAATCTCCTGACGAATGAAGAAGAGACATGAAGAGACAAAGATGTGGTTCTACTGAAGAATGTCCTAGAAACAAAAAAGAAAGAGGGCTGAACTGTTATGTAATATCTAATCTCTTATATGGCAATGAATGCTGAACAATCTCCTGACGAATGAAGAAGAGACATGAAGAGACAAAGATGTGGTTCTACTGAAGAATGTCCTTAGAAACAAAAAGGAAAAGAGGGCTGAACTGTTATGTAATATCTAATGGGAAGAATTATATGGCAAAGAATGCTGGACAATCTCCTGACGGATGAAGAAGAGAAGAAGAGACAAAGATGAAGAAGAAAAAACAAAAGAAAGAGGGCTGAAATGTTATGTAATATCTACTTAATGGCAATGAATCCTTACGAATGAAAAGAGACAAAGAGAAAAGATGGGTTCTACTGAAGAATGTCCTTAGAAACAAAAAGGAAAGATCTAACTGTTTATATGGCATCTAATCTCTTATATGGCAAATGAATGCTCAATCTCCTGACGAATGAAGAAGAGACATGAAGAGACAAAGATGTGGTTCTACTGAAGAATGTCCTTAGAAACAAAAAGAAAGAGGGCTGAACTGTTATGTAATATCTAATCTCTTATATGGCAATGAATGCTGAACAATCTCTGACGAATGAAGAAGAGACATGAAGAGACAAAGATGTGGTTCTACTGAAGAATGTCCTAGAAACAAAAGGAAAGAGGGCTGAACTGTTATGTAATATCTAATCTCTTATATGGCAAATGAATGCTGAACAATCTCTGACGAATGAAGAAGAGACATGAAGAGACAAAGATGTGGTTCTACTGAAGAATGTCCTAGAAACAAAAGGAAAGAGGGCTGAACTGTTATGTAATATCTAATCTCTTATATGGCAATGAATGCTGAACAATCTCCTGACGAATGAAGAAGAGACATGAAGAGACAAAGATGTGGTTCTACCTTAGAAGAATGTTATGTAATATCCTCACTCTTAAATGTCCTGACCGAAGAGACAAAGATAGAAACAAAAAAGGAAAGAGGGTTGAACTGTTATGTAATATCTAATCTCTTATATGGCAATGAATGCTGAACAATCTCCTGACGAATGAAGAAGAGACATGAAGAGACAAAGATGTGGTTCTACTGAAGAATGTCCTTAGAAACAAAAGGAAAGAGGGCTGAACTGTTATGTAATATCTAATCTCTTATATGGCAATGAATGCTGAACAATCTCCTGACGAATGAAGAAGAGACATGAAGAGACAAAGATGTGGTTCTACTGAAGAATGTCCTTAGAAACAAAAAGAAAAGAGGGCTGAACTGTTATGTAATATCTAATCTCTTATATGGCAAATGAATGCTGAACAATCTCCTGACGAATGAAGAAGAGACATGAAGAGACAAAAGATGTGGTTCTACTGAAGAATGTCCTTAGAAACAAAAGAAAGAGGGCTGAACTGTTATGTAATATCTAATATATGGCAAATGAATGCTCCCTGACGAATGAAGAAGAGACATGAAGAGACAAATATGTGGTTCTACTGAAGAATGTCCTTATGGAAAGAGGGCTGAATGTTATGTAATATCTAATCTTTATATGGCAAATGAATGCTGAACAATCTCCTGACGAATGAAGAAGAGACATGAAGAGACAAAAGATGTGGTTCTACTGAAGAATGTCCTTAGAAACAAAAAGGAAAGAGGGCTGAACTGTTATGTAATATCTAATCTCTTATATGGCAATGAATGCTGAACAATCTCCTGACGAATGAAGAAGAGACATGAAGAGACAAAGATGTGGTTCTACTGAAGAATGTCCTTAGAAACAAAAGGAAAAGAGGGCTGAAATGTTATGTAATATCTAATCTCTCTTATAAGAAGAGACATGGAGACAAAATATGAAGAATGTCCTTAGCTGAACAAATATCTCTGACGAATGAAGACGAATGAAGAAGAGACATGAAGAGACAAAGATGTGGTTCTACTGAAGAATGTCCTTAGAAACAAAAGGAAAGAGGGCTGAAATGTTATGTAATATCTAATCTTTATATGGCAATGAATGCTGAACAATCTCCTGACGAATGAAGAAGAGACATGAAGAGACAAAGATGACTGAAGAATGTCCTTAGAAACAAAAGGAAAGAGGGAACTGTTAGATCAAATATGGCAAATGAATGCTGGACAATTCTACGGATGAAGAAGAGACATCCAAAGATGTGGTTCTACTGAAAATGTCCTTTAAAACAAAAGAAAAGAGGGCTGAACTGTTATGTAATATCTAATCTCTTATATGGCAATGAATGCTGAACAATCTCCTGACGAATGAAGAAGAGACATGAAGAGACAAAGATGTGGTTCTACTGAAGAATGTCCTTAGAAACAAAAAAAAAAGAGGGCTGAAAATGTTATGTAATATCTAATCTCTTATATGGCAACGAATGCTGAACAATCTCCTGACGGATGAAGAAGAGACATGAAGAGACAAAGATGTGGTTCTACTGAAGAATGTCCTTAGAAACAAAAGAAAAGAGGGCTGAACTGTTATGTAATATCTAATCTCTTATATGGCAATGAATGCTGAACAATCTCCTGACGAATGAAGAAGAGACATGAAGAGACAAAGATGTGGTTCTACTGAAGAATGTCCTTAGAAACAAAAGGAAAAGAGGGTTGAACTGTCCTAATAGGAAACAAAAATCTTGGACGAATGAAGAGGGACTGAAGAACAAAGATGTTATGTCCTTAAAAAAAAAGAAAGAGGGTTAACTGTTAATAATATCTAATCACTTATATGGCAATGAATGCTGAACAATCTCCTGACGAATGAAGAAGAGACATGAAGAGACAAAGATGGGTTCTACTGAAGAATGTCCTTAGAAACAAAAGAAAAGAGGGCTGAACTGTTATGTAATATCTAATCTCTTATATGGCAAATGAATGCTGAACAATCTCCTGACGAATGAAGAAGAGACATGAAGAGACAAAGATGTGGTTCTACTGAAGAATGTCCTTAGAAACAAAAGGAAAGAGGGTTGAACTGTTATGTAATATCTAATCTCTTATATGGCAATGAATGCTGAACAATCTCCTGACGAATGAAGAAGAGACATGAAGAGACAAAGATGTGGTTCTACTGAAGAATGTCCTAGAAACAAAAGAAAAGAGGGCTGAAATGTTATGTAATATCTAATTTTATATGGCAATGAATCCAATCTCCTGACGAATGAAGAAGAGACATGAAGAGACAAAGATGTGGTTCTACTGAAGAATGTCCTTAGAAACAAAAAAAGAAAGAGGGCTGAAAATGTTATGTAATATCTAATCTTATATGGCAATGAATGCTGAACAATCTCCTGACGAATGAAGAAGAGACATGAAGAGACAAAGATGTGGTTCTACTGAAGAATGTCCTTAGAAACAAAAAAGGAAAGAGGGCTGAACTGTTATGTAATATCTAATCTCTTATATGGCAATGAATGCTGAACAATCTCCTGACGAATGAAGAAGAGACAAGAAGAGACAAAGAAAAAAAACTGGAAAGAATCAAACTGTTGAAGAATGTGGTTCTAAATGAACTTAGAAACAAAAGAAAGAGGGCTGAAAATGTTATGTAATATCTAATCTCTTATATGGCAATGAATGCTGAACAATCTCCTGACGGATGAAGAAGAGACATGAAGAGACAAAGATGTGGTTCTACTGAAGAATGTCCTTAGAAACAAAAAGGAAAGAGGGCTGAACTGTTATGTAATATCTAATCTTTATATGGCAAATGAATGCTGAACAATCTCCTGACGAATGAAGAAGAGACATGAAGAGACAAAGATGTGGTTCTACTGAAGAATGTCCTTAGAAACAAAAAGAAAAGAGGGCTGAACTGTTATGTAATATCTAATCTCTTATATGGCAATGAATGCTGAACAATCTCCTGACGAATGAAGAAGAGACATGAAGAGACAAAGATGTGGTTCTACTGAAGAATGTCCTTAGAAACAAAAAGGAAAGAGGGCTGAAATGTTATGTAATATCTAATCTCTTATATGGCAATGAATGCTGAACAATCTCCTGACGAATGAAGAAGAAGAGACATGAAGAGACAAAGATGTGGTTCTACTGAAGAATGTCCTTAGAAACAAAAGGAAAGAGGGCTGAACTGTTATGTAATATCTAATCTCTTATATGGCAAATGGATGCTGAACAATCGACGAATGCTGAACAATCAAAAGAAAGAGGGCCTGAAATGTTATGAAATATCTAATCGAATGAAGAAGAAGAGACATGAAGAGACAAAGATGTGGTCTACTGAAGAATGTCCTAGAAACAAAAGGAAAGAGGGTTGAACTGTTATGTAATATCTAATCTCTTATATGGCAATGAATGCTGAACAATCTCCTGACGAATGAAGAAGAGACATGAAGAGACAAAGATGTGGTTCTACTGAAGAATGTCCTTAGAAACAAAAGGAAAGAGGGCTGAACTGTTATGTAATATCTAATCTCTTATATGGCAATGAATGCTGAACAATCTCCTGACGAATGAAGAAGAGACATGAAGAGACAAATATGTGGTTCTACTGAAGAATGTCCTAGAAACAAAAAAGAAAAGAGGGCTGAAATGTTATGTAATATCTAATCTCTTATATGGCAAATGAATGCTGAACAATCTCCTGACGAATGAAGAAGAGACATGAAGAGACAAAGATGTGGTTCTACTGAAGAATGTCCTGGAAACAAAAGAAAAGAGGGCTGAAATGTTATGTAATATCTAATCTCTTATATGGCAATGAATGCTGAACAATCTCCTGACGAATGAAGAAGAGACATGAAGAGACAAATATGTGGTTCTACTGAAGAATGTCCTTAGAAACAAAAGGAAAGAGGGCTGAACTGTTATGTAATATCTAATCTCTTATATGGCAATGAATGCTGAACAATCTCCTGACGAATGAAGAAGAGACATGAAGAGACAAAGATGTGGTTCTACTGAAGAATGTCCTTAGAAAAAAAGGAAAGACGGTTGAACTGTTATGTAATATCTAATCACTTATATGGCAATGAATGCTGAACAATCTCCTGACGAATGAAGAAGAGACATGAAGAGACAAAGATGTGGTTCTACTGAAGAATGTCCTTAGAAACAAAAGAAAAGAGGGCTGAACTGAGGGCTGATCTGTTATGTAATATCTAAATGAAGATATGGCAATGAATGCTGAAACAAAAGGAAAGAGGGCTCCTGACGAATGAAGAAGAGACATGAAGAGACAAAGAGACAAAGTGGTTCTACTGAAGAATGTCCTTAGAAACAAAAGGAAAGAGGGCTGAACTGTTATGTAATATCTAATCTCTTATATGGCAATGAATGCTGAACAATCTCCTGACGAATGAAGAAGAGACATGAAGAGACAAAGATGTGGTTCTACTGAAGAATGTCCTTAGAAAACAAAAAGAAAAGAGGGCTGAAATGTTATGTAATATCTAATCTTTATATGGCAATGAATGCTGAACAATCTCCTGACGAATGAAGAAGAGACATGAAGAGACAAAGATGTGGTTCTACTGAAGAATGTCCTTAGAAACAAAAAGGAAAAGAGGGCTGAACTGTTATGTAATATCTAATCTCTTATATGGCAAATGAATGCTGAACAATCTCCTGACGAATGAAGAAGAGACATGAAGAGACAAAGATGTGGTTCTACTGAAGAATGTCCTTAGAAACAAAAGGAAAGAGGGCTGAACTGTTATGTAATATCTAATCTCTTATATGGCAATGAATGCTGAACAATCTCCCTGACGAATGAAGAAGAGACATGAAGAGACAAAGATGTGGTTCTACTGAAGAATGTCCTTAGAAACAAAAGGAAAGAGGGCTGAAATGTTATGTAATATCTAATCTCTTATATGGCAATGAATGCTGAACAATCTCCTGACGAATGAAGAAGAGACATGAAGAGACAAAGATGTGGTTCTACTGAAGAATGTCCTTAGAAAAAGGAAAAGGGTTGAACTGTTATGGGCAATGAATGCTGAACAATCTCCGGATGAAGAAGAGACATGAAGAGACAAAAGAGAAGAAGATGAACTGGTTCTATGGCAATGAATGCTGAAACAATCTCCTGACGAATGAAGAATGTCCTGTCCTTAGAAACAAAAGGAAAGAGGGCTGAACTGTTATGTAATATCTAATCTCTTATATGGCAATGAATGCTGAACAATCTCCTGACGAATGAAGAAGAGACATGAAGAGACAAAGATGTGGTTCTACAAAGATGAACTGTTATGTAATATCTAATCTCTTATAAGGCAATGAATGCTGAACAATCTCCTGACGAATGAAGAAGAAACTGAAGAATGTCCTTAGAAAAAAAAGGAAAGAGGGCAGAATTGTTACGTAATATATAATCTCTTACATGGCAATGAATGCTGAACAATCTCCTGACGAATGAAGAAGAGACATGAAGAGACAAAGATGTGGTTCTACTGAAGAATGTCCTTAGAAACAAAAAGGAACGAGGGCTGAACTGTTATGTAATATCTAATCTCTTACATGGCAACGAATGCTGAACAATCTCCTGACGGATGAAGAAGAGACATGAAGAGACAAAGATGTGGTTCTACTGAAGAATGTCCTTAGAAACAAAAGAAAAGAGGGCTGAAATGTTATGTAATATCTAATCTCTTATATGGCAAATGAATGCTGAACAATCTGACGAATGGAAAGAAGAGACATGAAGAGACAAAGATGTGGTTCTACTGAAGAATGTCCTAGAAACAAAAGGAAAGAGGGCTGAACTGTTATGTAATATCTAATCACTTATATGGCAAATGAATGCTGAACAATCTCCTGACGAATGAAGAAGAGACATGAAGAGACAAAGATGGTTCTACTGAAGAATGTCCTTAGAAACAAAAAAGGAAAGAGGGCTGAACTGTTATGTAATATCTAATCTCTTATATGGCAATGAATGCTGAACAATCTCCTGACGAATGAAGAAGAGACATGAAGAGACAAAGATGTGGTTCTACTGAAGAATGTCCTTAGAAACAAAAGGAAAGAGGGCTGAACTGTTATGTAATATCTAATCTCTTATATGGCAAATGAATGCTGAACAATCTCCTGACGAATGAAGAAGAGACATGAAGAGACAAAGATGTGGTTCTACTGAAGAATGTCCTTAGAAAACAAAAGAAAAGAGGGCTGAAATGTTATGTAATATCTAATCTCTTATATGGCAATGAATGCTGAACAATCTCCTGACGAATGAAGAAGAGACATGAAGAGACAAAGATGTGGTTCTACTGAAGAATGTCCTTAGAAACAAAAAAAGGAAAGAGGGCTGAACTGTTATGTAATATCTAATCTCTTATATGGCAATGAATGCTGAACAATCTCCTGACGAATGAAGAAGAGACATGAAGAGACAAAGATGTGGTTCTACTGAAGAATGTCCTTAGAAACAAAAAAAAAAGAGGGCTGAACTGTTATGTAATATCTAATCTCTTATATGGCAAATGAATGCTGAACAATCTCCTGACGAATGAAGAAGAGACATGAAGAGACAAAGATGTGGTTCTACTGAAGAATGTCCTTAGAAACAAAAGGAAAGAGGGCTGAACTGTTATGTAATATCTAATCTCTTATATGGCAATGAATGCAATGAATGCATGAACAATCTCCCTGACGAATGAAATATCTAATCACTTATATGGCAAGAATGACATGAAGAAGAGACAAAGATGTGGTTCTACTGAAGAATGTCCTTAAAAAAAAGGAAAGAGGGCTGAACTGTTATGTAATATCTAATCTCTTATATGGCAATGAATGCTGAACAATCTCCTGACGAATGAAGAAGAGACATGAAGAGACAAAGATGTGGTTCTACTGAAGAATGTCCTTAGAAACAAAAAGGAAAGAGGGCTGAACTGTTATGTAATATCTAATCTCTTATATGGCAATGAATGCTGAACAATCTCCTGACGAATGAAGAAGAGACATGAAGAGACAAAGATGTGGTTCTACTGAAGAATGTCCTTAGAAACAAAAAAAAGAAAAGAGGGCTGAACTGTTATGTAATATCTAATCTCTTATATGGCAATGAATGCTGAACAATCTCCTGACGAATGAAGAAGAGACATGAAGAGACAAAGATGTGGTTCTACTGAAGAATGTCCTTAGAAACAAAAAGAAAAGAGGGCTGAAATGTTATGTAATATCTAATCCTCTTATATGGCAAATGAATGCTGAACAATCTCCTGACGAATGAAGAAGAGACATGAAGAGACAAAGATGTGGTTCTACTGAAGAATGTCCTTAGAAACAAAAAGAAAGAGGGTTGAACTGTTATGTAATATCTAATCCTCTTATATGGCAATGAATGCTGAACAATCTCCTGACGAATGAAGAAGACATGAAGAGACAAAGATGTGGTTCTACTGAAGAATGTCCTTAGAAACAAAAGGAAAGAGGGCTGAACTGTTATGTAATATCTAATCCTCCTATATGGCAATGAATGCTGAACAATCTCCTGACGAATGAAGAAGAGACATGAAGAGACAAAGATGTGGTTCTCTACTGAAGAATGTCCTTAGAAAAAAAGGAAAAGAGGGCTGAACTGTTATGTAATATCTAATCTCTTATATGGCAATGAATGCTGAACAATCTCTCCTGACGGATGAAGAAGAGACATGAAGAGACAAAGATGTGGTTCTACTGAAGAATGTCCTTAGAAACAAAAAGGAAAGAGGGCTGAACTGTTATGTAATATCTAATCTCTTATATGGCAAATGAATGAAGAAGAGACATGAAGAGACAAAGATGGGTTCCTGACGAAACAAAAGGAAGAAGAGACATGAAGAGACAAACGAATGAAGGTTTCTACTGAAGAATGTCCTTAGAAACAAAAGGAAAGAGGGCTGAACTGTTATGTAATATCTAATCTCTTATATGGCAATGAATGCTGAACAATCTCCTGACGAATGAAGAAGAGACATGAAGAGACAAAGATGTGGTTCTACTGAAGAATGTCCTTAGAAACAAAAGGAAAGAAAAGAGGGCTGAACTGTTATGTAATATCTAATCTAATTTATATGGCAAATGAATGCTGAACAATCTCCTGACGAATGAAGAAGAGACATGAAGAGACAAAGATGTGGTTCTACTGAAGAATGTCCTCCTAGAAACAAAAGGAAAGAGGGCTGAACTGTTATGTAATATCTAATCTCTTATATGGCAATGAATGCTGAACAATCTCCCTGACGAATGAAGAAGAGACATGAAGAGAGAAAAGATGTGGTTCTACTGAAGAATGTCCTTAGAAACAAAAAGGAAAGAGGGCTGAAAATGTTATGTAATATCTAATCTCTTTATATGGCAAATGAATGCTGAACAATCTCCTGACGAATGAAGAAGAGACATGAAGAGACAAAGATGTGGTTCTACTGAAGAATGTCCTTAGAAACAAAAGGAAAGAGGGCTGAACTGTTATGTAATATCTAATCTCTTATATGGCAATGAATGCTGAACAATCTCCTGACGAATGAAGAAGAGACATGAAGAGACAAAGATGTGGTTCTACTGAAGAATGTCCTTAGAAACAAAATGGAAAATGAGGGAGACATGAACTGTTATGTAATATCTAAAAGGAAAGAGGGCTCTTTATATGGCAATGAATGCTGAACAATCTCCTGACGAATGAAGAAGAGACATGAAGAGACAAAGATGTGGTTCTACTGAAGAATGTCCTTAGAAACAAAAAAGGAAAGAGGGCTGAACTGTTATGTAATATCTAATCTCTTATATGGCAAATGAATGCTGAACAATCTCCTGACGAATGAAGAAGAGACATGAAGAGACAAAGATGTGGTTCTACTGAAGAATGTCCTTAGAAAAAAAAGAAAAGAGGGCTGAACTGTTATGTAATATCTAATCTTATATGGCAATTGCTGAACAATGACGGATGAAGAAGAGACATGAATGCTACTGAAGAATGTCCTGAAACAAAAGAAAGAGGGCTGAAGTTAAATATCTAATCTTATATGGCAAATGAATGCATGAAGATGAAGAAGAGACAAAGAGATGTGGTTCTACTGAAGAATGTCCTTAGAAACAAAAAAAAGAAAGAGGGCTGAACTGTTATGTAATATCTAATCTCTTATATGGCAATGAATGCTGAACAATCTCCTGACGAATGAAGAAGAGACATGAAGAGACAAATGAAAGAATGTCCTTAGAAACAAAAAAAAAGATGAACTGTTATGTTATCTAATCTCTTATATGGCAAGAATGTCCTTGACGAATGAAGAAGAGACAAAAGACAAAGATGGAAAGAATGTCCTAGGGAGGGCTGAACTGTTATGTAATATCTAATCTCTTATATGGCAATGAATGCTGAACAATCTCCTGACGAATGAAGAAGAGACATGAAGAGACAAAGATGTGGTTCTACTGAAGAATGTCCTTGAAGAAAAACAAAAGGAAAGAGGGCTGAACTGTTATGTAATATCTAATTCTTATATGGCAATGAATGCTGAACAATCTCCTGACGAATGAAGAAGAGAGATGAAGAGACAAAGATGTGGTTCTACTGAAGAATGTCCTTAGAAACAAAAGGAAAGGGGCTGAAATGTTATGTAATATCTAATTTATATGGCAATGAATGCTGAACAATCTCCTGACGAATGAAGAAGAGACAAAGAGACAAAGATGTGGTTCTACTGAAGAATGTCCTTAGAAACAAAAGGAAAGAGGGCTGAACTGTTATGTAATATCTAATCACTTATATGGCAATGAATGCTGAACAATCTCCTGACGAATGAAGAAGAGACATGAAGAGACAAAGATGTGGTTCTACTGAAGAATGTCCTTAGAAACAAAAGGAAAGAGGGCTGAACTGTTATGTAATATCTAATCTTATATGGCAATGAATGCTGAACAATCTCCTGATGAATGAAGAAGAGACATGAAGAGACAAAGATGTGGTTCTACTGAAGAATGTCCTTAGAAACAAAAGGAAAAGAGGGCTGAACTGTTATGTAATATCTAATCTCTTATATGGCAAATGAATGCTGAACAATCTCCTGACGAATGAAGAAGAGACATGAAGAGACAAAGATGTGGTTCTACTGAAGAATTTCCTTAGAAACAAAAGAAAAGAGGGCTGAAATGTTATGTAATATCTAATCTCTTATATGGCAAATGAATGCTGAACAATCTCCTGACGGATGAAGAAGAGACATGAAGAGACAAAGATGTGGTTCTACTGAAGAATGTCCTTAGAAACAAAAGGAAAGAGGGCTGAAATGTTATGTAATATCTAATCTCTTATATGGCAATGAATGCTGAACAATCTCCTGACGAATGAAGAAGAGACATGAAGAGACAAATATGTGGTTCTACTGAAGAATGTCCTGGAAACAAAAGGAAAGAGGGTTGAACTGTTATGTAATATCTAATCACTTATATGGCAATGAATGCTGAACAATCTCCTGACGAATGAAGAAGAGACATGAAGAGACAAAGATGTGGTTCTACTGAAGAATGTCCTTAGAAACAAAAGAAAAGAGGGCTGAAATGTTATGTAATATCTAATCTCTTATATGGCAATGAATGCTGAACAATCTCCTGACGAATGAAGAAGAGACATGAAGAGACAAATATGTGGTTCTACTGAAGAATGTCCTTGAAACAAAAGGAAAGAGGGTTGAACTGTTATGTAATATCTAATCACTTATATGGCAATGAATGCTGAACAATCTCCTGACGAATGAAGAAGAGACATGAAGAGACAAAGATGTGGTTCTACTGAAGAATGTCCTTAGAAACAAAAAAGAAAAGAGGGCTGAACTGTTATGTAATATCTAATCTCTTATATGGCAATGAATGAAGAAGAGAATGAAGAGACAAATCCTGACGAAGAATGTCCTGGAAGAAGAGACATGAAGAGACAATATGATGAATGGTTCTAAATCTGAAGAAGAAGTCCATGAAAACAAAAGGAAAAAAAGACAAAAGGGCTGAACTGTTAGTGTAATATCTAATCACTTATATGGCAATGAATGCTGAACAATCTCCTGACGAATGAAGAAGAGACATGAAGAGACAAAGATGTGGTTCTACTGAAGAATGTCCTTAGAAACAAAAAAGGAAAGAGGGCTGAACTGTTATGTAATATCTAATCTCTTATATGGCAATGAATGCTGAACAATCTCCCTGACGAATGAAGAAGAGACATGAAGAGACAAAAGATGTGGTTCTACTGAAGAATGTCCTTAGAAACAAAAAAGAAAAGAGGGTTGAACTGTTATGTAATATCTAATCACTTATATGGCAATGAATGCTGAACAAATCTCCTGACGAATGAAGAAGAGACATGAAGAGACAAAGATGTGGTTCTACTGAAGAATGTCCTTAGAAACAAAAGGAAAGAGGGCTGAACTGTTATGTAATATCTAATCTCTTATATGGCAAATGAATGCTGAACAATCTCCTGACGAATGAAGAAGAGACATGAAGAGACAAAGATGTGGTTCTACTGAAGAATGTCCTTAGAAACAAAAGGAAAGAGGGCTGAAATGTTATGTAATATCTAATAATTATATGGCATGGCAATGAATGAAATGAAGAGAAAATGTGGTTCTACTGAAGAATGTCCTGACGGATGAAAAGAAGGTTGAACTGTTATGTAATATCATGAAGAGACAAAATGATGCTGGTTCTACTGAAGAATGACCTGAGAAACAAAAAGAACGAAAAGAAAAGGGGGTTGAACTGTTATGTAATATCTAATCTCTTATATGGCAATGAATGCTGAACAATCTCCTGACGAATGAAGAAGAGACATGAAGAGACAAATATGTGGTTCTACTGAAGAATGTCCTTAGAAACAAAAGGAAAGAGGGCTGAACTGTTATGTAATATCTAATCTCTTTTATGGCAATGAATGCTGAACAATCTCCTGACGAATGAAGAAGAGACATGAAGAGACAAAGATGTGGTTCTACTGAAGAATGTCCTTAGAAACAAAAAGAAAAGAGGGCTGAAATCCTTATATGGCAAAATGCAAAAGAATGAAGAAGAACATGAAGGAGAAAGCTGAAGAATGTCCTAAACAAAAGGAAAGAGGGCTGAATATCTAATCTAATCTTATATGGCAATGAATGCTGAACAATCTCCTGACGAAGAAGAAGAAGAGACATGAAGAGACAAAGATGTGGTTCTACTGAAGAATGTCCTTAGAAAAAAAGGAAAGACGGTTGAACTGTTATGTAATATCTAATCACTTATATGGCAATGAATGCTGGACAATCTTCTGACGGATGAAGAAGAGACATGAAGAGACAAAGATGTGGTTCTACTGAAGAATGTCCTGAAACAAAAAGGGCTGGAAAAATATCTAATCTCCTGAACAGTTGCTGAAAATCTCTGACGAATGAAATATCTAATCAAGAAAAGAAATAAAAGAAATGAATGCTGAACAATATCCTGACGAATGAAGAAGAGACAGAGAATGAGACAAAGATGTGGTTCTACTGAAGAATGTCCTTAGAAACAAAAAAAAAGAGGGCTGAACTGTTATGTAATATCTAATCCTCTTATATGGCAATGAATGCTGAACAATCTCCCTGACGAATGAAGAAGAGACATGAAGAGACAAAGATGTGGTTCTACTGAAGAATGTCCTTAGAAAAAAAGGAAAAGAGGGCTGAACTGTTATGTAATATCTAATCACTTATATGGCAATGAATGCTGGACAATCTCCTGACGAATGAAGAAGAGACATGAAGAGACAAATGTCCTAGAAACAAAAGGTTCTACTGAACTGAATGTAATATCTAAACAAAAATGGCAAGAATGCTGAACACCTGTGACGAATGAAGAAGATCTAATCAAGAATGTCCTTATAACAAAAGAAAAAGAGGGCTGAATGTTATGAATATCAATCTCTTATATGGCAATGAATGCTGAACTGACGAATGAAGAAGAGACATGAAGAGACAAAGATGTGGTTCTACTGAAGAATGTCCTTAGAAACAAAAAGAAAAGAGGGCTGAACTGTTATGTAATATCTAATCTCTTATATGGCAATGAATGCAAATGAATGAAGAAGAGACATGAACAAAGATGTGGTTCCTGAAGAATGAAGAAACAAAAGAAAAAGAGGGAAGAACTGACAAATATGTAATCTCTTATATGGCAAATGAATGCTGAACAATCTCCTGACGGATGAAGAAGAGACATGAAGAGACAAAGATGTGGTTCTACTGAAGAATGTCCTGTAACAAAAGGAAAGAGGGCTCTAAATATCTAATATATGGCAATGAATGCTGAACAATCTCCTGACGAATGAAGAAGAGACATGAAGAGACAAAGATGTGGTTCTACTGAAGAATGTCCTTAGAAACAAAAAGGAAAGAGGGCTGAACTGTTATGTAATATCTAATGCTCTTATATGGCAATGAATGCTGAACAATCTCCCTGACGAATGAAGAAGAGACATGAAGAGACAAAGATGTGGTTCTACTGAAGAATGTCCTTAGAAACAAAAGGAAAGAGGGTTGAACTGTTATGTAATATCTAATCTCTTTATATGGCAATGAATGCTGAACAATCTCCTGACGAATGAAGAAGAGACATGAAGAGACAAAGATGTGGTTCTACTGAAGAATGTCCTTAGAAACAAAAGAAAAGAGGGCTGAACTGTTAGTAATATCTAATCACTTATATGGCAATGAATTCGAATAAGAAGAGACATGAAGAGACAAAGATGAAAGAATGTCCTTAGAAACAAAAGGAAAGAGGGCTGAACTGTTATGTAATATCTAATCCTTATATGGCAATGAATGCTGAACAATCTCCCTGACGAATGAAGAAGAGACATGAAGAGACAAAGATGTGGTTCTACTGAAGAATGTCCTTAGAAACAAAAAAAGAAAGAGGGCTGAACTGTTATGTAATATCTAATCTCTTATATGGCAATGAATGCTGAACAATCTCCTGACGAATGAAGAAGAGACATGAAGAGACAAAGATGTGGTTCTACTGAAGAAACCTTAGAAACAAAAGGAAAGAGGGCTGAACTGTTATGTAATATCTAATCTTTATATGGCAATGAATGCTGAACAATCTCCTGACGAATGAAGAAGAGACATGAAGAGACAAAGATGTGGTTCTACTGAAGAATGTCCTTAGAAACAAAAGGAAAAGAGGGCTGAACTGTTATGTAATATCTAATCTCTTATATGGCAATGAATGCTGAACAATCTCCTGACGAATGAAGAAGAGACATGAAGAGACAAAGAGAGAAGAATGTCCTTAGAAACAAAAAGAAAAGAGGGGAAATGTTATGTAATATCTAATCACTTATATGGCAAGAATGCTGAACAATCCTGAAGAAGAGAAATGAAGAGAAAAGAGGGTTCTACTGAAGAAATGTTAAAAGGAATATCTGTTATGTAATATCTAATCTCTTATATGGCAATGAATGCTGAACAATCTCCTGACGAATGAAGAAGAGACATGAAGAGACAAAGATGTGGTTCTACTGAAGAATGTCCTTAGAAACAAAAGGAAAGAGGGCTGAACTGTTATGTAATATCTAATCTCTTTATATGGCAATGAATGCTGAACAATCTCCTGACGAATGAAGAAGAGACATGAAGAGACAAAGATGTGGTTCTACTGAAGAATGTCCTTAAAACAAAAGGAAAGAGGGCTGAACTGTTATGTAATATCTAATCTCTTATATGGCAATGAATGCTGAACAATCTCTGACGAATGAAGAAGAGACATGAAGAGACAAAGATGTGGTTCTACTGAAGAATGTCCTTAGAAACAAAAAAGGAAGAGGGCTGAACTGTTATGTAATATCTAATCAAAATGAATGCTGAACAATCTCCTATACGAATGAAGAAGAGAGATGAAGAGAAGAAAGATGTGGTTCTACTGAAGAATGTCCTTAGAAACAAAAGAAAGAGGGCTGAACTGGTAATATCTAATTCTTATATGGCAATGAATGCTGAAAAATCTCCTGACGAATGAAGAAGAGACATGAAGAGACAAAGATTGGTTCTATGAAGAATGTCCTAAAACAAAAGGAAAGAGGGCTGAAATGTTAGGTAATATCTAATCTATATGGCAATGAATGCTGAACAATCTCCCTGACGAATGAAGAAGAGACATGAAGAGACAAAGATGTGGTTCTACTGAAGAATGTCCTTAGAAACAAAAGAAAAGAGGGCTGAAATGTTATGTAATATCTAATCTCTTATATGGCAATGAATGCTGAACAACCTCTAGACGAATGAAGAAGAGACATGAAGAGACAAATATGTGGTTCTACTGAAGAATGTCCTTAGAAACAAAAGGAAAGAGGGCTGAACTGTTATGTAATATCTAATCACTTATATGGCAATGAATGCTGGACAATCTTCTGACGAATGAAGAAGAGACATGAAGAGACAAAGATGTGGTTCTACTGAAGAATGTCCTTAGAAACAAAAGGAAAGAGGGCTGAACTGTTATGTAATATCTAATCTCTTATATGGCAAAATGAATGCTGAACAATCTCCTGACGGATGAAGAAGAGACATGAAGAGACAAAGATGTGGTTCTACTGAAAAATGTCCTTAGAAACAAAAGGAAAGAAGGATGAACTGTTATGTAATATCTAATCTCTTATATGGCAATGAATGCTGAACAATCTCCTGACGAATGAAGAAGAGACATGAAGAGACAAAGATGTGGTTCTACTGAAGAATGTCCTTAGAAACAAAAAAGAAAGAGGGCTGAAATGTTATGTAATATCTAATCTCTTATATGGCAATGAATGCTGAACAATCTCCTGACGAATGAAGAAGAGACATGAAGAGACAAAGATGGTTCTACTGAAGAATGTCCTTAGAAACAAAAGGAAAAGAGGGCTGAAACTGTTATGTAACATCAATGAATCTGAAACTTCAATGATGGCAATGAATGCTGAACAAAGAGGGTTGAACTGACGGATGAAGAAGAAGACATGAAGAGACAAAGATGTTCTACTGTTCTACAAAAGAAAAAAAGGGCTGAAGAATGTCTCTTAGAAACAAAAGGAAAAAGAGGGCTGAAATGTTAAAGGAAAGAGGTTGAACTGTAATATCTAATCTCTTATATGGCAAATGAATGCTGAACAATCTCCTGACGAATGAAGAAGAGACATGAAGAGACAAAGATGTGGTTCTACTGAAGAATGTCCTTAGAAACAAAAGGAAAGAGGGCTGAACTGTTATGTAATATCTAATCTTTATATGGCAATGAATGCTGAACAATCTCCTGACGAATGAAGAAGAGACATGAAGAGACAAAGATGTGGTTCTACTGAAGAATGTCCTTAGAAACAAAAAAAGGAAAGAGGGCTGAACTGTTATGTAATATCTAATCTCTTATATGGCAATGAATGCTGAACAATCTCCTGACGAATGAAGAAGAGACATGAAGAGACAAAGATGTGGTTCTACTGAAGAATGTCCTTAGAAACAAAAAGGAAAGAGGGCTGAACTGTTATGTAATATCTAATCTCTTATATGGCAATGAAATCTGATGAACAAAGAGACATGACGAATTGAAGAAGAGAAACAAAAAGAAAGAGAACAAATCTAATCCTCTTATATGATGTGAATGTTCTCCTGACGAATGAAGAAGAGAATGAAGAGACAAAGATCCTTAAGAATGTCCTTAAAACAAAAGGAAAGAGGGCTGAACTGTTATGTAATATCTAATCTCTTATATGGCAATGAATGCTGAACAATCTCCTGACGGATGAAGAAGAGACATGAAGAGACAAAGATGTGGTTCTACTGAAGAATGTCCTTTATAGAAACAAAAAGAAGAAATGAAGAGGGCTGAACTGTATGTAATATCTTAATGTCTATGGCAATGAATGAAACAAAAAGAAAAGAGGGCTGAAAATGTAATATCTAATCTCTTATATGGCAAATGAATGCTGAACAATCTCCTGACGAATGAAGAAGAGACATGAAGAGACAAAGATGTGGTTCTACTGAAGAATGTCCTTAGAAACAAAAGGAAAGAGGGCTGAACTGTTATGTAATATCTAATCTCTTATATGGCAATGAATGCTGAACAATCTCCTGACGAATGAAGAAGAGACATGAAGAGACAAAGATGTGGTCTACTGAAGAATGTCCTAGAAACAAAAGAAAAGAGGGCTGAACTGTTATGTAATATCTAATCTCTTATATGGCAATGAATGCTGAACAATCTCCTGACGAATGAAGAAGAGACATGAAGAGACAAAGATGTGGTTCTACTGAAGAATGTCCTAGAAACAAAAAGAAAGAGGGCTGAACTGTTATGTAATATCTAATCTCTTATATGGCAATGAATGCTGAACAATCTCCTGACGAATGAAGAAGAGACATGAAGAGACAAATATGTGGTTCTACTGAAGAATGTCCTTAGAAACAAAAAAGAAAGAGGGCTGAACTGTTATGTAATATCTAATCTCTTATATGGCAAATGAATGCTGAACAATCTCCTGACGAATGAAGAAGAGACATGAAGAGACAAAGATGTGGTTCTACTGAAGAATGTCCTTAGAAACAAAAGAAAAGAGGAAACAAAAAAGGAAGAGGGCTGAACTGTTATGTAATATCTAATCTCTTATATGGCAATGAATGCTGAACAATCTCCTGACGAATGAAGAAGAGACATGAAGAGACAAAGATGTGGTTCTACTGAAGAATGTCCTTAGAAACAAAAGGAAAGAGGGCTGAACTGTTATGTAATATCTAATCTCTTATATGGCAATGAATGCTGAACAATCTCCTGACGAATGAAGAAGAGACATGAAGAGACAAAGATGTGGTTCTACTGAAGAATGTCCTTAGAAACAAAAGAAAAGAGGGCTGAAATGTTATGTAATATCTAATCTCTTATATGGCAATGAATGCTGAACAATCTCCTGACGAATGAAGAAGAGACATGAAGAGACAAAACATGTGGTTCTAACTGAAGAATGTCCCCAGAAACAAAAAGGAAAGAGGGGCTGAACTGTTATGTAATATCTAATCAAACATATGGCAGAACAAGATGGCAATGAATGCTGGCAATGAATCTCCTGACGAATGAAGAAGAGACATGAAGAGACAAAGATGTGGTTCTACTGAAGAATGTCCTTAGAAACAAAAGGAAAGAGGGCTGAACTGTTATGTAATATCTAATCTCTTATATGGCAATGAATGCTGAACAATCTCCTGACGAATGAAGAAGAGACATGAAGAGACAAAGATGTGGTTCTACTGAAGAATGTCCTTAGAAACAAAAGAAAAGAGGGCTGAAATGTTATGTAATATCTAATCTCTTATATGGCAATGAATGCTGAACAATCTCCTGATGGATGAAGAAGAGACATGAAGAGACAAAGATGTGGTTCTACTGAAGAATGTCCTTAGAAACAAAAGAATGATGGCTGAAATGTTATGTAATATCTAATCTCTTATATGGCAATGAATGCTGAACAATCTCCTGACGAATGAAGAAGAGACATGAAGAGACAAATATGTGGTTCTACTGAAGAATGTCCTTAGAAACAAAAGAAAAAGAGGGCTGAACTGTTATGTAATATCTAATCTCTTATATGGCAATGAATGAATCTCCTGACGAATGAAGAAGAGACATGAAGAGACAAAGAGACAAAATGTCCTTAAAAAAAGAAAAGGGTGAACTGTTAAATCTGAAAATGTGGAGACAATCTTATGAAACAAAAGACAAAAAAAGAGGGAAACAAAAGAATAACTGTTATGTAATATCTAATCTCTTTTATGGCAATGAATGAACAATCTCCTGACGAATGAAGAAGAGACATGAAGAGACAAAGATGGGTTCTACTGAAGAATGTCCTATGTAAAGAGGGCTGAAATGTTATGTAATCTAATCTCTTATATGGCAATGAATGCTGAACAATCTCCTGACGAATGAAGAAGAGACATGAAGAGACAAAAATGTGGTTCTACTGAAGAATGTCCTTAGAAACAAAAGGAAAGACGGCTGAACTGTTATGTAATATCTAATCTCTTATATGGCAATGAATGCTGAACAATCTCCTGACGAATGAAGAAGAGACATGAAGAGACAAAGATGTTCTACTGAAGAATACTGAAAGAAACTGTTATGTAATATCCTTATATGAAACAAAATCTCCTGACGAATGAAGAAGAGGTTGAACAAAGTTCTACTGAAGAATGTCCTTAAAATCTGAACTGTTAAGTAATAATCCTATATGGCAATGAATGCTGAACAATCTCCTGACGAATGAAGAAGAGACATGAAGAGACAAAAGATGTGGTTCTACTGAAGAATGTCCTTAGAAACAAAAGAAAAGAGGGCTGAACTGTTATGTAATATCTAATCTCTTAATGCTGAAAAATCTCCTGACGAATATGGCAAATGAATGCTGAACAATCTCCTGACGAATGAAGAAGAGACATGAAGAGACAAAGATGTGGTTCTACTGAAGAATGTCCTTAGAAACAAAAGGAAAGAGGGCTGAACTGTTATGTAATATCTAATCTCTTATATGGCAATGAATGCTGAACAATCTCCTGACGAATGAAGAAGAGACATGAAGAGACAAAGATGTGGTTCTACTGAAGAAAGAGTCCTGAACTGTTATGTAAATCTAAAAGGAAAGAATGCTGAACTGTTAAATATCTAATCTTTATATGGAAACAAAAGAATGCTGAAATGTTAGAACAATTATATGAATGAAGAAGAACAACACGAATGAAGAGAGACAAAGATGTGGCTACTGAAGAATGTCCTTATGCTGAGGAAAGAGGGCAACTGTTATGTAATATCTAATCTTTATATGGCAATGAATGCTGAACAATCTCTGACGAATGAAGAAGAGACATGAAGAGACAAAGATGAAATGGTTCTACTGAAGAATGTCCTTAGAAACAAAAAAAGAAAAGAGGGCTGAACTGTTATGTAATATCTAATCTCTTATATGGCAATGAATGCTGAACAATCTCCTGACGAATGAAGAAGAGACATGAAGAGACAAAGATGTGGTTCTACTGAAGAATGTCCTTAGAAACAAAAGAAAAGAGGGCTGAAATGTTATGTAATATCTAATCTCTTATATGGCAATGAATGCTGAACAATCTCCTGACGGATGAAGAAGAGACATGAAGAGACAAATATGTGGTTCTACTGAAGAATGTCCTTAGAAACAAAAGGAAAGAGGGCTGAACTGTTATGTAATATCTAATCTCTTATATGGCAATGAATGCTGGACAATCTTCTGACGGATGAAGAAGAGACATGAAGAGACAAAGATGTGGTTCTACTGAAGAATGTCCTTAGAAACAAAAGAAAAGAGGGCTGAACTGTTATGTAATATCTAATCTCTATATGGCAATGAATGCTGGACAATCTCCTGACGAATGAAGAAGAGACATGAAGAGACAAAGATGTGGTTCTACTGAAGAATGTCCTTAGAAACAAAAGAAAAGAGGGCTGAAATGTTATGTAATATCTAATCTCTTATATGGCAATGAATGCTGAACAATCTCCTGACGAATGAAGAAGAGACATGAAGAGACAAAGATGTGGTTCTACTGAAGAATGTCCTTAGAAACAAAAGAAAAGAGGGCTGAACTGTTATGTAATATCTAATCTCTTATATGGCAATGAATGCTGAACAATCTCCTGACGAATGAAGAAGAGACATGAAGAGACAAAGATGTGGTTCTACTGAAGAATGTCCTTAAAACAAAAGAAAAGAGGGCTGAACTGTTATGCTAATATCTAAGAGACAAAGATAATGAAGAACAAATGAATGTCTAATGTCTTTTATGGCAATGAATGCAATCTCCTGACGAATGAAGAAGAGACATGAAGAGACAAAGATGGTTCTACTGAAGAATGTCCTTAGAAACAAAAAAGAAAGAGGGCTGAACTGTTATGTAATATCTAATCTTTTATAACAAATGAATGCTGAAAAATCTCCTGACGAATGAAGAAGAGACATGAAGAGACAAAGATGTTTCTATGAAGAATCCTAAAACAAAAAGAAAAGAGGGCTGAAATGTTATGTAATATCTCCTATATGGCAATGAATGCTGAACAATCTCCTGACGAATGAAGAAGAGACATGAAGAGACAAATATGTGGTTCTACTGAAGAATGTCCTTAGAAACAAAAGGAAAAGAGGGCTGAACTGTTATGTAATATCTAATCTCTTATATGGCAATGAATGCTGAACAATCTCCTGACGAATGAAGAAGAGACATGAAGAGACAAAGATGTGGTTCTACTGAAGAATGTCCTTAGAAAAAAAAAAGGAAAGAGGGCTGAACTGTTATGTAATATCTAATCTCTTATATGGCAATGAATGCTGAACAATCTCCTGACGAATGAAGAAGAGACATGAAGAGACAAAGATGTGGTTCTACTGAAGAATGTCCTAGAAACAAAAGGAAAGAGGGCTGAACTGTTATGTAATATCTAATCTCTTATATGGCAATGAATGCTGACAATCTTCTGACGGAATGAAGAAGATAGGACATGAAGAGACAAAGATGTGGTTCTACTGAAGAATGTCCTAGAAGAATGTCCTTAAAACAAAAAGGAAAGAGGGCTGAACTGTTATGTAATATCTAATCTCTTATATGGCAATGAATGCTGAACAATCTCCTGACGGATGAAGAAGAGACATGAAGAGACAAAGATGTGGTTCTACTGAAGAATGTCCTTAGAAACAAAAAAGAAAGAGGGCTGAACTGTTATGTAATATCTAATCTTTATATGGCAATGAATGCTGAACAATCTCCTGACGAATGAAGAGAGAAGAGACAAAGATGGAAGAAGAGAAACAAAAGATGAACTGGTAATCTAAATCCTCTATATGGCAAGAATGTCTCCTGACGATTATGAAGAAGAGAAGAGACAAAAAAGGTTCTACTGAAAACGTCCTAGGGAGGGCTGAAATGTTATGTAATATCTAATCTCTTATATGGCAATGAATGCTGAACAATCTCCTGACGAATGAAGAAGAGACATGAAGAGACAAAGATGTGGTTCTACTGAAGAATGTCCTTAGAAACAAAAAAAAAAAGAGGGCTGAACTGTTATGTAATATCTAATCTCTTATATGGCAATGAATGCTGAACAATCTCCTGACGAATGAAGAAGAGACATGAAGAGACAAAGATGTGGTTCTACTGAAGAATGTCCTTAGAAACAAAAAAAGGAAAGAGGGCTGAACTGTTATGTAATATCTAATCTCTTATATGGCAATGAATGCTGAACAATCTCCTGACGAATGAAGAAGAGACATGAAGAGACAAAGATGTGGTTCTACTGAAGAATGTCCTTAGAAACAAAAGGAAAGAGGGCTGAACTGTTATGTAATATCTAATCTCTTATATGGCAATGAATGCTGAACAATCTCCTGACGAATGAAGAAGAGACATGAAGAGACAAAGATGTGGTTCTACTGAAGAATGTCCTTAGAAACAAAAGGAAAGAGGGCTGAAACTGTTATGTAATATCTAATCTCTTATATGGCAAATGAATGCTGAACAATCTCCTGACGAATGAAGAAGAGACATGAAGAGACAAAGATGTGGTTCTACTGAAGAATGTCCTTAGAAACAAAAAGGAAAGAGGGCTGAACTGTTATGTAATATCTAATCTCTTATATGGCAATGAATGCTGAACAATCTCCTGACGAATGAAGAAGAGACATGAAGAGACAAAGATGTGGTTCTACTGAAGAATGTCCTTAGAAACAAAAAGGAAAAGAGGGCTGAACTGGCAAATGAATGCTAATATCATAATCTGGGTTCTTATAAGAATGGCAAAAAGAAAGAGGGCTGAATGCTAATTTATATGGAATGAATGCTCAATCTCCCTGACGAATGAAGAAGAGACATGAAGAGACAAAGATGTGGTTCTACTGAAGAATGTCCTTAGAAACAAAAAGGAAAGAGGGCTGAACTGTTATGTAATATCTAATCTCCTTATATGGCAATGAATGCTGAACAATCTCCTGACGAATGAAGAAGAGACATGAAGAGACGAATGAAAGATGTGAGACTAAGATGTGGTTCTACTGAAGAATGTCCTTAGAAACAAAAAGGAAAGAGGGCTGAAATGTTATGTAATATCTAATCTCTTATATGGCAAAATGCTGAACAATCTCCTGACGGATGAAGAAGAGACATGAAGAGACAAAGATGTGGTTCTACTGAAGAATGTCCTTAGAAACAAAAGGAAAAGAGGGCTGAACTGTTATGTAATATCTAATCTCTATATGGCAAATGAATGCTGAACAATCTCCTGACGAATGAAGAAGAGACATGAAGAGACAAAGATGTGGTTCTACTGAAGAATGTCCTTAGAAACAAAAGGAAAGAGGGCTGAACTGTTATGTAATATCTAATCTCTTATATGGCAATGAATGCTGAACAATCTCCTGACGAATGAAGAAGAGACATGAAGAGACAAAGATGTGGTTCTACTGAAGAATGTCCTTAGAAACAAAAAAGAAAGAGGGCTGAACTGTTATGTAATATCTAATCATGATATGGCAAATGAATGCTGAACAATCTCCTGACGAATGAAGAAGAGACATGAAGAGACAAAGATGTGGTTCTACAAAAGAATGTCCTTAGAAACAAAAGGAAAGAGGGCTAAAAATGTTATAATATCTAATCTCTTATATGGCAATGAATGCTGAACAATCTCCTGACGAATGAAGAAGAGACATGAAGAGACAAAAGATGTGGTTCTACTGAAGAATGTCCTAGAAAAAAAAAGAAAAGAGGGCTGAACTGTTATGTAATATCTAATCTTTATATGGCAATGAATGCTGAACAATCTCCTGACGAATGAAGAAGAGACATGAAGAGACAAAGATGTGGTTCTACTGAAGAATGTCCTTAGAAACAAAAAGGAAAGAGGGCTGAACTGTTATGTAATATCTAATCTCTTATATGGCAATGAATGCTGAACAATCTCCTGACGGATGAAGAAGAGACATGAAGAGACAAAAGATGTGGTTCTACTGAAGAATGTCCTTAGAAACAAAAAGGAAAAGAGGGCTGAACTGTTATGTAATATCTAATCTCTTACATGGCAATGAATGCTGGAAAATCTCCTGACGAATGAAGAAGAGACATGAAGAGACAAAGATGTGGTTCTACTGAAGAATGTCCTTAGAAACAAAAGAAAAGAGGGCTGAACTGTTATGTAATATCTAATCTCTTATATGGCAATGAATGCTGAACAATCTCCTGACGAATGAAGAAGAGACATGAAGAGACAAAGATGTGGTTCTACTGAAGAATGTCCTTAGAAACAAAAGAAAAGAGGGTTGAACTGTTATGTAATATCTAATCTCTTATATGGCAATGAATGCTGAACAATCTCCTGACGAATGAAGAAGAGACATGAAGAGACAAAAGATGTGGTTCTACTGAAGAATGTCCTTAGAAACAAAAAAGGAAAGAGGGCTGAACTGTTATGTAATATCTAATCTCTTATATGGCAATGAATGCTGAACAATCTCCTGACGAATGAAGAAGAGACATGAAGAGACAAAGATGTGGTTCTACTGAAGAATGTCCTTAGAAACAAAAAGAAAAAGAGGGCTGAACTGTTATGTAATATCTAATCTCTTATATGGCAATGAATGAAGAAGAGACTGAAGAGACAAAGATCTACTGAAGAATGAAACAAAAGAAGAGGGCTGAACTGTTATGTAATATCAATGGCAAGAATGAACAAACGAATGAAGAAGAGACATGGTTCTTCTGAAGAATGTCCTTAGAAACAAAAAAGGAAAGAGGGCTGAACTGTTATGTAATATCTAATCTCTTATATGGCAATGAATGCTGAACAATCTCCTGACGGATGAAGAAGAGACATGAAGAGACAAAGATGTGGTTCTACTGAAGAATGTCCTTAGAAACAAAAGGAAAGAGGGCTGAACTGTTATGTAATATCTAATCTCTTATATGGCAAATGAATGCTGAACAATCTCCTGACGAATGAAGAAGAGACATGAAGAGACAAAGATGTGGTTCTACTGAAGAATGTCCTTAGAAACAAAAAGGAAAGAGGGCTGAACTGTTATGTAATATCTAATCTCTTATATGGCAATGAATGCTGAACAATCTCCTGACGAATGAAGAAGAGACATGAAGAGACAAAGATGTGGTTCTACTGAAGAATGTCCTTAGAAACAAAAAGGAAAGAGGGCTGAACTGTTATGTAATATCTAATCTCTTATATGGCAATGAATGCTGAACAATCTCTCTACTGACGAATGAAGAAGAGACATGAAGAGACAAAAGATGTGGTTCTACTGAAGAATGTCCTTAGAAACAAAAGGAAAGAGGGCTGAACTGTTATGTAATATCTAATCTCTTATATGGCAATGAATGCTGAACAATCTCCTGACGGATGAAGAAGAGACATGAAGAGACAAAGATGTGGTTCTACTGAAGAATGTCCTTAGAAACAAAAAAGAAAGAGGGCTGAACTGTTATGTAATATCTAATCTTTATATGGCAATGAATGCTGAACAATCTCTGACGGATGAAGAAGAGACATGAAGAGACAAAGATGTGGTTCTACTGAAGAATGTCCTTAGAAAAACAAAAAGGAAAGAGGGCTGAACTGTTATGTAATATCTAATCTCTTATATGGCAATGAATGCTGAACAATCTCCTGACGAATGAAGAAGAGACATGAAGAGACAAAGATGTGGTTCTACTGAAGAATGTCCTTAGAAACAAAAGAAAAGAGGGCTGAAATGTTATGTAATATCTAATCTCTTATATGGCAATGAATGCTGAACAATCTCCTGACGAATGAAGAAGAGACATGAAGAGACAAAGATGTGGTTCTACTGAAGAATGTCCTTAGAAACAAAAGGAAAGAGGGCTGAACTGTTATGTAATATCTAATCTCTTATATGGCAATGAATGCTGAACAATCTCCTGACGGATGAAGAAGAGACATGAAGAGACAAAGATGTGGTTCTACTGAAGAATGTCCTTAGAAACAAAAGGAAAGAGGGCTGAACTGTTATGTAATATCTAATCTCTTATATGGCAATGAATGCTGAAAAATCTCCTGACGAATGAAGAAGAGACATGAAGAGACAAAGATGTGGTTCTACTGAAGAATGTCCTTAGAAACAAAAGGAAAGAGGGCTTAACTGTTATGTAATATCTAATCTCTTATATGGCAATGAATGCTGAACAATCTCCTGACGAATGAAGAAGAGACATGAAGAGACAAAGATGTGGTTCTACTGAAGAATGTCCTTAGAAACAAAAGAAAAGAGGGCTGAAATGTTATGTAATATCTAATCTCTTATATGGCAATGAATGCTGAACAATCTCCTGACGAATGAAGAAGAGACATGAAGAGACAAAGATGTGGTTCTACTGAAGAATGTCCTTAGAAACAAAAGGAAAAAAGAGGGCTGAACTGTTATGTAATATCTAATCTCTTATATGGCAAATGAATGCTGAACAATCTCCTGACGAATGAAGAAGAGACATGAAGAGACAAAGATGTGGTTCTACTGAAGAATGTCCTTAGAAACAAAAGGAAAGAGGGCTGAACTGTTATGTAATATCTAATCTCTTATATGGCAATGAATGCTGAACAATCTCCTGATGAATGAAGAAGAGACATGAAGAGACAAAGATGTGGTTCTACTGAAGAATGTCCTTAGAAACAAAAGGAAAGAGGGCTGAACTGTTATGTAATATCTAATCTCTTATATGGCAATGAATGCTGAACAATCTCCTGACGAATGAAGAAGAGACATGAAGAGACAAAGATGTGGTTCTACTGAAGAATGTCCTTAGAAACAAAATGGAAAAAGAGGGCTGAACTGTTATGTAATATCTAATCTCTTATATGGCAATGAATGCTGAACAATCTCCTGATGGATGAAGAAGAGACATGAAGAGACAAAGATGTGGTTCTACTGAAGAATGTCCTAGAAACAAAAGGAAAGAGGGCTGAACTGTTATGTAATATCTAATCTCTTATATGGCAATGAATGCTGAACAATCTCCTGACGGATGAAGAAGAGACATGAAGAGACAAAGATGTGGTTCTACTGAAGAATGTCCTTAGAAACAAAAGGAAAGAGGGCTGAACTGTTATGTAATATCTAATCTTATATGGCAATGAATGCTGAACAATCTCCTGACGGATGAAGAAGAGACATGAAGAGACAAAGATGTGGTTCTACTGAAGAATGTCCTTAGAAACAAAAGGAAAGAGGGAATGCTGAACTGTTATGTAATATCTAATCTCTTTTATGGCAATGAATGCTGAACAATCTCCTGACGGATGAAGAAGAGACATGAAGAGACAAAGATGTGGTTCTACTGAAGAATGTCCTTAGAAACAAAAGGAAAGAGGGCTGAACTGTTATGTAATATCTAATCTCTTATATGGCAATGAATGCTGAACAATCTCCTGACGGATGAAGAAGAGACATGAAGAGACAAAGATGTGGTTCTACTGAAGAATGTCCTTAGAAACAAAAGGAAAGAGGGCTGAAATGTTATGTAATATCTAATCTATATGGCAATGAATGCTGAACAATCTCCTGACGAATGAAGAAAGACATGAAGAGACAAAGATGGGTTCTGAAGAATGTCCTTAGAAACAAAAGAAAAGAGGGCTGAAATGTTATGTAATATCTAATCTCTTATATGGCAATGAATGCTGAACAATCTCCTGACGAATGAAGAAGAGACATGAAGAGACAAATATGTGGTTCTACTGAAGAATGTCCTTAGAAACAAAAGGAAAGAGGGCTGAACTGTTATGTAATATCTAATCTCTTTTATGGCAATGAATGCTGAACAATCTCCTGACGAATGAAGAAGAGACATGAAGAGACAAAGATGTGGTTCTACTGAAGAATGTCCTTAGAAACAAAAGGAAAGAGGGCTGAAATGTGTTATGTAATATCTAATCTCTTATATGGCAATGAATGCTGAACAATCTCCTGACGAATGAAGAAGAGACATGAAGAGACAAAGATGTGGTTCTACTGAAGAATGTCCTTAGAAACAAAAAGGAAAGAGGGCTGAACTGTTATGTAATATCTAATCTCTTATATGGCAATGAATGCTGAACAATCTCCTGACGGATGAAGAAGAGACAAGAGACAAAGATGAAAGAGACAAAGATGAAATGGTTCTAATCTGAAGAATGTCCTTAGAAACAAAAGGAAAAAGATGGGCTGAACTGTTATGTAATATCTAATCTAATTATATGGCAATGAATGCTGAACAATCTCCTGACGAATGAAGAAGAGACATGAAGAGACAAAGATGTGGTTCTAACAAAAAAAAAGAGGGCTGAAGAATATCTCCTTTAGAAACAAAAGGAAATGAAGGGCTGAACTGTTATGAAGAATAATATCTAATCTCTTATATGGCAATGAATGCTGAACAATCTCCTGACGGATGAAGAAGAGACATGAAGAGACAAAGATGTGGTTCTACTGAAGAATGTCCTTAGAAACAAAAGGAAAGAGGGCTGAACTGTTATGTAATATCTAATCTCTTATATGGCAATGAATGCTGAACAATCTCCTGACGAATGAAGAAGAAGAAGAGACATGAAGAGACAAAAGATGTGGTTCTACTGAAGAATGTCCTGACGAATGAAACAAAAGATGTGGTTCTAAAGAATGTCCTAGGGCTGAACTGTTATGTAATATCTAATCTCTTATATGGCAATGAATGCTGAACAATCTCCTGACGAATGAAGAAGAGACATGAAGAGACAAAGATGTGGTTCTACTGAAGAATGTCCTTAGAAACAAAAGGAAAGAGGGACTGAACTGTTATGTAAAACAAAAGGAAAGAGGGCTATCTAATCTCTTATATGGCAATGAATGCTGAACAATCTTCTGACGGATGAAGAAGAGACATGAAGAGACAAAGATGTGGTTCTACTGAAGAATGTCCTTAGAAACAAAAGGAAAGAGGGCTGAACTGTTATGTAATATCTAATCTCTTATATGGCAATGAATGCTGAACAATCTCCTGATGGATGAAGAAGAGACATGAAGAGACAAAGATGTGGTTCTACTGAAGAATGTCCTTAGAAACAAAAGGAAAGAGGGCTGAACTGTTATGTAATATCTAATCTCTTATATGGCAATGAATGCTGAACAATCTCCTGACGAATGAAGAAGAGACATGAAGAGACAAAGATGTGGTTCTACTGAAGAATATCCTTAGAAACAAAAGGAAAGAGGGCTGAACTGTTATGTAATATCTAATCTCTTATATGGCAATGAATGCTGAACAATCTTCTGACGGATGAAGAAGAGACATGAAGAGACAAAGATGTGGTTCTACTGAAGAATGTCCTTAGAAACAAAAGGAAAGAGGGCTGAACTGTTATGTAATATCTAATCTCTTATATGGCAATGAATGCTGAACAATCTCCTGATGGATGAAGAAGAGACCTGAAGAGACAAAGATGAAGAGAAACAAAAGATGGGCTGAACTGTTATGTTCTACTTATATGAAGAATGTCCTTGAGAAACAAAAGGAAAAGATGGGTTCTGAACTGTTATGAACTAATATCTAATCTCTTATATGGCAATGAATGCTGAACAATCTCCTGACGAATGAAGAAGAGACATGAAGAGACAAAGATGTGGTTCTACTGAAGAATGTCCTAGAAACAAAAAGGAAAAGAGGGCTGAACTGTTATGTAATATCTAATCTCTTATATGGCAATGAATGCTGAACAATCTCCTGACGGATGAAGAAGAGACATGAAGAGACAAAGATGTGGTTCTACTGCAGAATCTCCTTAGAAACAAAAGGAAAGAGGGCTGAACTGTTATGTAATATCTAATCTCTTATATGGCAATGAATGCTGAACAATCTCCTGAAGAATGAAGAAGAGACATGAAGAATGTCCTTAGAAACAAAAGATGTGAACTGTTATGTTCTACTGAAGAATGCTCCTTAGAAACAAAAGGGTTCTAAAGAAGAATGGGAAACAAAAAAGGAAAAACTGTTATGTAATATCTAATCTCTTATATGGCAATGAATGCTGAACAATCTCCTGATGAATGAAGAAGAGACATGAAGAGACAAAGATGTGGTTCTACTGAAGAATGTCCTTAGAAACAAAAAGGAAAGAGGGCTGAACTCTTATGTAATATCAAATCTCTTATATGGCAATGAATGCTGAACATTCTCCTGACGAATGAAGAAGAGACATGAAGAGACAAAGATGTGATTCTACTGAAGAATGTCCTTAGAAACAAAAGAATGAGGGCTGAAATGTTATGTAATATCTAATCTCTTATATGGCAATGAATGCTGACCAATCTCCTGATGGATGAAGAAGAGACATGAAGAGACAAAGATGTGGTTCTAGTGAAGAATGTCCTTAGAATCAAAAGGAAAGAGGGCTGAACTGTTATGTAATATCTAATCTCTATATGGCAATGAATGCTGGAAAATCTCCTGACGAATGAAGAAGAGACATGAAGAGACAAAGATGTGGTTCTACTGAAGAATGTCCTTAGAAACAAAAGGAAAGAGGGCTGAACTGTTATGTAATATCTAATCTCTTATATGGCAATGAATGCTGAACAATCTCCTGACGAATGAAGAAGAGACATGAAGAGACAAAGATGTGGTTCTACTGAAGAATGTCCTTAGAAACAAAAGGAAAGAGGGCTGAACTGTTATGTAATATCTAATCTCTTATATGGCAATGAATGAATGCTGACGAATGAAGAAGAGACATCAAAGATGTGGTTCTACTGAAGAAATGGAAACAAAAGAAAGAGGGCTGAACTGTTATGTAATATCTAATCTCTTATATATGCAATGAATGCTGAACAATCTTCTGATGGATGAAGAAGAGACATGAAGAGACAAAGATGTGGTTCTACTGAAGAATGTCCTTAGAAACAAAAAGGAAAGAGGGCTGAAATGTTATGTAATATCTAATCTCTATATGGCAATGAATGCTGAACAATCTCCTGACGAATGAAGAAGAGACATGAAGAGACAAAGATGTGGTTCTACTGAAGAATGTCCTTAGAAACAAAAAAGAAAGAGGGCTGAACTGTTATGTAATATCTAATCTCTTATATGGCAATGAATGCTGAACAATCTCCTGACGGATGAAGAAGAGACATGAAGAGACAAAGATGTGGTTCTACTGAAGAATGTCCTTAGAAACAAAAGGAAAGAGGGCTGAACTGTTATGTAATATCTAATCTTTATATGGCAATGAATGCTGAAAGAATCTCCAAAGATGTGGTTCTGGATGAAGAAGAGAAAGAAGAGACATGAAGAGACAAAGATGTGGTTCTACTGAAGAATGTCCTTAGAAACAAAAGGAAAGAGGGCTGAACTGTTATGTAATATCTAATCTCTTATATGGCAATGAATGCTGAACAATCTCCTGACGGATGAAGAAGAGACATGAAGAGACAAAGATGTGGTTCTACTGAAGAATGTCCTTAGAAACAAAAAGGAAAGAGGGGCTGAACTGTTATGTAATATCTAATCTCTTATATGGCAATGAATGCTGAACAATCTCCTGACGAATGAAGAAGAGACATGAAGAGACAAAGATGTGGTTCTACTGAAGAATGTCCTTAGAAACAAAAGGAAAGAGGGCTGAACTGTTATGTAATATCTAATCTCTTATATGGCAATGAATGCTGAACAATCTCCTGATGGATGAAGAAGAGACATGAAGAGACAAAGATGTGGTTCTACTGAAGAATGTCCTTAGAAACAAAAGGAAAGAGGGCTGAACTGTTATGTAATATCTAATCTCTTATATGGCAATGAATGCTGAACAAAACAAAAGGAAAGAGGGCTGAAATGTAATATCCTGACAATGAATGAAGAAGAGACATGAAGAGACAAAGATGTGGTTCTACTGAAGAATGTCCTTAGAAACAAAAGGAAAGAAACAAAAGGGGGCTGAACTGTTATGTAATATCTAATCTCTTATATGGCAATGAATGCTGAACAATCTCCTGACGGATGAAGAAGAGACATGAAGAGACAAAGATGTGGTTCTACTGAAGAATGTCCTTAGAAACAAAAAAGGAAAGAGGGCTGAACTGTTATGTAATATCTAATCTCTTATATGGCAAATGAATGCTGAACAATCTCCTGACGAATGAAGAAGAGACATGAAGAGACAAAGATGTGGTTCTAAAATGTCCTTAGAAAAAAAAAGGAAAGATGGCTGAAAATGTTATGTAATATCTAATCTGTTATATGGCAATGAATGCTGAACAACTTCCTGAAAATGAAAAGAGACATGAAGAGACAAAGATGGGTTCTACTGAAGAATGTCCTTAGAAACAAAAAGGAAGAGGGCTGAAATGTTATCTAATCTAATTATATGGCAATGAATGCTGAACAATCTCCTGATGGATGAAGAAGAGACATGAAGAGACAAAGATGTGGTTCTACTGAAGAATGTCCTTAGAAACAAAAGGAAAGAGGGCTGAACTGTTATGTAATATCTAATCTCTTATATGGCAATGAATGCTGAACAATCTCCTGACGAATGAAGAAGAGACATGAAGAGACAAAGATGTGGTTCTACTGAAGAATGTCCTTAGAAACAAAAGAAAAGAGGGCTGAAATGTTATGTAATATCTAATCTCTTATATGGCAATGAATGCTGAACAATCTCCTGACGGATGAAGAAGAGACATGAAGAGACAAATATGTGGTTCTACTGAAGAATGTCCTTAGAAACAAAAGGAAAGAGGGCTGAACTGTTATGTAATATCTAATCTCTTTTATGGCAATGAATGCTGAACAATCTCCTGACGAATGAAGAAGAGACATGAAGAGACAAAGATGTGGTTCTACTGAAGAATGTCCTTAGAAACAAAAGGAAAGAGGGCTGAACTGTTATGTAATATCTAATCTCTTATATGGCAATGAATGCTGAACAATCTCCTGACGAATGAAGAAGAGACATGAAGAGACAAAGATGTGGTTCTACTGAAGAATGTCCTTAGAAACAAAAGGAAAGAGGGCTGAACTGTTATGTAATATCTAATCTCTTATATGGCAATGAATGCTGAACAATCTCCTGACGAATGAAGAAGAGACATGAAGAGACAAAGATGTGGTTCTACTGAAGAATGTCCTTAGAAACAAAAGAAAAGAGGGCTGAAATGTTATGTAATATCTAATCTCTTATATGGCAATGAATGCTGAACAATCTCCTGATGGATGAAAAAGAGACCGGAAGAGATAAAGATGTGGTTCTACTGAAGAATATCCTTAGAAACTAAAGGAAAGAGGGCTGAACTGTTATGTAATCTCTAATATGGCAAATTGCTGAACAATTCCTGATGGATGAAGAAGAGACATGAAGAGACAAAGATGTGGTTCTACTGAAGAATGTCCTAAATGTTATGAATGAATGCTGGAAGAAAAATGAAAAGAGACTGAATGAGAAAGAGACGGATGAAGAGACAAAGAGACAAAAATGAAGAAGAATGTCCTTAAAAAAAAAGGAAAGAGGGATGAACTGTTATGTAATATCTAATCTCTTATATGGCAATGAATGCTGAACAATCTCCTGACGGATGAAGAAGAGACATGAAGAGACAAAGATGTGGTTCTACTGAAAAATGTCCTAGAAACAAAAAGGAAAGAGGGCTGAACTGTTATGTAATATCTAATCTCTTATATGGCAATGAATGCTGGACAATCTCCTGACGGATGAAGAAGAGACATGAAGAGACAAAGATGTGGTTCTACTGAAAAATGTCCTTAGAAACAAAAGGAACGAGGGCTGAACTGTTATGTAATATCTAATCTCTTACATGGCAACGAATGCTGAACAATCTCCTGACGGATGAATAAGAGACATGAAGAGACAAAGATGTGGTTCTACTGAAGAATGTCCTGAAGAAGAGACATGAGAAACAAAAGGAAAGAGGGCTGAACTGTTATGTAATATCTAATCTCTTACATGGCAATGAATGCTGAACAATCTCCTGACGAATGAAGAAGAGACAGGAAGAGACAAAAATGTGGTTCTACTGAAGAATGTCCTTAGAAACAAAAGGAAAGGGGGCTGAACTGTTATGTAATATCTAATCTCTTACCTGGCAACGAATGCTGAACAATCTCCTGACGAATGAAGAAGAGACAGGAAGAGACAAAAATGTGGTTCTACTGAAGAATATCCTTAGAAACAAAAGGAAAGAGGGATAAACTGTTATGTAATATCTAATCTCTTATATGGCAATGAATGCTGGACAATCTCCTGACGGATGAAGAAGAGACAGGAAGAGACAAAAATGTGGTTCTACTGAAGAATGTCCTTAGAAACAAAAGGAAAGAGGGCTGAACTGTTATGTAATATCTAATCTCTTACATGGCAACGAATGCTGAACAATCTCCTGACGAATGAAGAAGAGACAGGAAGAGACAAAGATGTGATTGTACTGAAGAATCTCCTTAGAAACAAAAGGAAAGAGGGTTGAACTGTTATGTAATATCTAATCTCTTATATGGCAATGAATGCTGGACAATCTCCTGACGGATGAAGAAGAGACATGAAGAGACAAAGATGTGGTTGTACTGAAGTATGACCTTAGAAACAAAATGAAAGAGGGTTGAACTGTTATGTAATATCTAATCTTTGATATCGCAATGAATGCTGGAAAATCAGATGAAGAAGAGACATGAAGTAAAGATGTGGTCATACACTTTTTAAACTAAATGTTCACGAATACAAGGCTCAGGAGCCACTCAAGGTATAGTATTGATAAATGACCTTGCATGGACGTAAGTGGAAAATGCGTGAAGTACAAATTATGTGGAGATATACGATACTTAACCGTTGGCCCTCGACTTAAATCAGTTATGATTGTACCTTTTGTGGATGGTAAACGGAAAACTCTAATAAGATTTAGACAACTAGAGGATAGCTTGAAGAAAGGACTATTAAATGGAAGAAGACGCAGCTGCGTAAGAAACTGCCCAAGGTGGGAGGTACGTATTTGAGACATCAAAAACAAGCAGGCTCCTAAATTTAGCCATCTGTGCCATATACATGGAAAATGTGACAGAAATCTGAGGGCGCATAAGAAAATCGAAAGATATCTTTTAGAAACAAATAAAAGTATAAAGGCTTCGGAAAATGACCTTAGAGATGAAGATAAGAGTGTTTGACTCTAGCTATGTAATGACTAATTTTCTATATTTGAAGAGATGCGGTACAAAAAAAAGCTCTTGATACAGTTTGATGGATCTTCTGTTCATTTAGTTGATGGCTTCTCCTGGGGTATTTCCAGTCTGTGTTCGATATATTTTTTCGTGGCGTAAATTGTACAGATATTTGTGTTTCCTATTCAATACATGCACTGATTCGTACCTACATACCTACGGTATGTGTAATGCTTCCAAATCTATGCCAAGATACCTCATTTAGATCTTTTCTTCGTCATAACTTTTCTGCTTCTATAATCTTTAGAGTTTCTTTGCTTTTTATTCTATTTGGCTATGTTTTTTACGTTTCCTTCATCGCTCATTGCATCCTTTTTAGTTTTTAATTTTATCCCCGCTTCTTAACACATTTATCATTCGACTGAAGGCAAAGGATCGAATTAGAATTAATAAAACAATTTGCCGTTAAAGTTATTAATAATGAAATTCTATCAACATTAATCCTTTTTCAATCTCGCAAGAAAACAAGAAAGTTTTGAATTTTCGTGTTAACTTCACAGTTTTTTTCCGCCATTATGAGCGAACATGTCATTTGATGTTAAAAAAAAAAAACGTAACCAAAATAACAAGGTCTTCGTTGGCCGTTTATCAATTGACGTTGCGGATGTAATACAGAATTGTTATTGGCTAACTAGAAAGTGCGGACTTTTCATTGTATTATTGTCTTTAAAATCGAGAGAAATGAAACCTGATAACATATGAATTCCATTGAAAAGAGAAGTCGCAATAACGTCTGTGTGTTTATTTCTGGAGAGGATTGAAATAATTATAAGGGAGACAACCTCTATTTTAAAAGAAGAGATGCGTTTTTCCGTTCGTTATGCACCTGTTTGGTTTGTTTTACGGCATATCAACGTCTATAGTTTATTTAATGCCGACAAGATTTTTTATTGCTGGTGATATTTTTTCTAAAAATTTATTGCTACTAATAATCTTTTACAATAATGTATTGCTGGTATTAAAACCTATTTTCACACTTTCACCATGTTTTAACCTGAATTTGGGGGTTAACTATTTGCCCATAGCTGGGACCCTAACAGGTGCTACCACCCCGGGTCAGGGTGGACCTGGGAACACCAGCAATTAAGAGGTGGTTCCACGTTCCTCAAAACCTCCTGATCAGAGCACTTGCTGTTGGATATAGTTTATCGTCTTACCCAGGACGGCGTCACGCACTGTCTGTGTGCGACTTTCTATGCGCGTATGTAATGTATAAACGCACTCCTGTGTTGCGTGTGACTGACTTACATATGCCGGTACCATTTGTTGTACGCACAAATACACATACACACACGCACAGAGAATTGTCCGAGAATTGCTATTTATCGTGACTTCCTTGATAAAATCTAAAGAATCTGCAATATTATTGGTCCTGACGTGGCAGCTCGGTTTCAGTCACTTTCCCACCATCGTAAGGTTACCTCTCTGTGCCTTTTCTATAAATACTTTCATGGTAATTGTTTGAAGAAGCCCTTCGCTATGGTACCTAGACTTTTTGAAATTAAGCGCGGTACTAAACTGGCGTTGAGATCTCATTAATTTACAGTTAAGTTGGATAGATATATCTGTAAATTCTATGCTAACTGTTTCTTTTCTCGTACTTCTCGTTTGTGGAACTCCCTTCCGGCTTCATGCTTTTAATCTGCAAAAATTTAATTGCAATGTCAATCGCTATCTACTGTCCAACTGATTATTCTCTGCTCACCATTAACGTTTCTGTTCCTAACTCATACACACCTGTAACCCCTTGAAGTAATATCATAAATTTCATTAAAGATATTGGACTCTACAAGAAAATATATATAAAAATTCTTTACCAAATCTGCTTACCTACACTGTTTTGCATCCAGTTTTTTAAGGAAAATTTTTTACAAGCAATTCATTTGACTTTCAACAAAATCCCTCTTTAGAAAAATACGTTAATGGACGATCTACAAAATGATTTCTTACAAAAGAATGCATATCTTATTCATACGAGTCTATTCGAAAAAATCTTGTAGTCATTAAATAATCTGTTGAGGTGCTGATATGCTGTTAAACTAAATAAACCAAACCAAATCTGAAAACCCTTCTGTTCTAGTGGCATTACTGTCTTGCTTACGGTGTTTCCAATGAAGAAAATAATAAAAAGGAAAAGACGTTGGAATAATGCATTCCTCTTCTACTCCGGCAATCACTACTCTGGCTGATCAAGACAGTTTCCCGTACAGTTACCGAAGTTAAGCAACGCCGAGCATGGTCAGTACCTAGATGGGTGGCCGTTCGAAAATCCCAAGCTCAGTACACTTGGATATGCGGGTGGTGCAATAAATAATGGCACTGAATTGTTAATCGGAGAGTCGAGTTCCAATTCCCATTGAGTCCGTTATATTTACTTACACGCAAATATTCTTGGGAAACGTATGAGTCTGCCTCTTCTCCCCACAAGCTATGGGTTAATTAGTAAGACTTGTATCGCTAATTTATTATTATCTAAAAAAAAATCTTAGCGTCTGGAAATATTGTCTGGCTTTCAATAGCCTGCAAAAGGGTTGATAAGCTATCAAATAAATCCATATTACAGTGTAACCCAGATATAAGAGAGATTTTCTCTGGTCCCAAATTAGAGTCTGTGTTAATGTATATAAAATAGACCAAACCCGGATATAAGAGACTTCTTCTCCGGTCCTGACAACTCACTTATATCCGGGTCACACTGTATTTCCATAATGTTTTTTACATGATGTCAAACTGAAGAAAGTTTTTTTTTATGACTTGCCGGATTTTGTACTGAATACTGATTTATCGTGTCAAGACAAACTGTAGATACGGTCAACAAGAGAAGAAATATAATGAAACCAAATTTAACTATTATTATTATTATTATTAATATTTTCTTTGACTTCAGTTGTATACACATTTCCGTCAGGGTCCCAACCAGAGACCTAAGGTTAGAAATGGTATTATGACATTTTCCACTAAGCATTTTTGTAAAAAAAAAAAGAAAAAAGAAGACAACTTAAGATGATAAACATTTTACATAGATAAAGCCCTCCGTAAGGTGTGGGCTGTAGTTGTGATTGCAATTTATTGCATTTCTTTAAGGGATGGGCTACCAGGGATCCTTTCAATGAGTCTATCGGAATCTTTTCCCAATCAAACCGAAGACTCCAACCACATCTGAAATTATTGATGTCCTCATGTGTGATATGCTTGAGATTTCCACTTCAAGATCTTTGCATTTTGATAGTTTTTTGAAGACCTTCAAAGAGACATTATAATCTGCAGCGACTGCCATGTTAATAAGAAAGAACATTCTGGTTTTGTAGTCTCTGATCACGATTACCTTTGAATATTCTGACTGTGCGTATTGTAAAGTTTCATTAAATTTTTAGAGGTCCTGTCTCTGTAACGGCTCTCCGTGAAGTTTACACCAGTTTCTTGCAGTTTCCCTCCCGTAAAAGTTGCAGATTGTGTAGATGTTGGCCCACCCTGTCATGCCGTATTTTATATTCAGCTGTTGCTGAGACCTTGCAACCTGATACAAGATTATTATTATTATTATTATTATTATTATTATTATTATTATTATTATTATTATTTTCTTTGATTTCTGGTGTGTTGACATTTCGTTCCGGGCTGAACTCGTGAGAACAATTTGTTTGTATTTCTTTAAGGCATAGGCTTCCAGGAATCCCTTCAATTAGTCCACTGCAATTTTTTCCAACCAGCCCTAGGGCTCCAACTACAACAGGGATTGTTGATGTTCCCATGTACTACATTTTTGAGATTTCGATTTCAAGGTCCCTGTATTTTGACAGCTTTTTTAATATCTTCAAAGATACATTGCAGTTTGCAGGGACTGCCATATCAATAAGGAGGCACCTTTTTTTGTTTGTGGTCTTTAATAACAATATCTGGGCGGTTGGCTTTGATTGTTCTGTCACTGTGTATTGTGTAGTCCCATAGAATTGTAACAGGTCCTATCTCCGTAACCGGGTCTGGGTGGTGTTCATACCAGTTTCTTTCAGTTTTCTTTCCGTAGAATTTGCAGATTTTCCAGTGCAGATATTGGCCCACTCTGTCATACTGGGTTTTATATGCAGTAGGGGCCAATACCGTGCAACCTGATACAAGGTCTGTCTATATAAAGGCGTTGGTTAGATCCAGTGACAGGACCCAAAGAGTGTGAGTTCAATACCCGGTTAATACAGTGGAGAACTTTCAGAGGGAAATTAGCCGGAGATAACTGATAACTGACATCCATCAAACATGGCATGTGGAACTAGAACAGTCTGTCCCAGTGAGCGAAATAAAGGGTTCAGTTTGAAATTCCAACCACCTGAAGAAGGTCGGAGCGTACAATGGTCGAAACGTTGTGATAAATATGGTGACAAAGATGAGGACAATAGTCCGAATAATGTAAATAATGATGATATAAGGTGATAAATTGTTTATTATTATTATTATTATTATTATTATTATTATTATTTTCTCCTTTTGCTCTTTGTCTAGTAAAATCCCTTTCCAGATCATTACCCTTGAGCTGAAGAAAGACAATATAGTAAATATATGCATTCATTTTGCTCAAATACTGATGTTAAACGCTACTTAACATGAACCGTGTTTGTTTTCATTACATTGATAATACTCTCCTGAGTTCAAGACAGAGCATTTTTTCAATCTCTTGCAAAAAGCGACCAGTAAATTTGTTAATCTGTTTGCATATAGCTTGTTGATCGTACCCAGGTCCACAATTATTATAGGTATAACAAAAGTTTTAAGTTGGCACACCTTTTCGATTTCAATGACATTATATTTACTTGTTTTATCATATTATTTCACATATAGTTTTATCGTTTAGCCCTGCTATATCAATGAGAAGATATTTCTGTAGTCTTTTATTTACGATGTCTTGTCTGTTAGATTTTTTTATGTCTGTTAGTATGAATGGTAAAGCCCCAGAGAGTAGTGACCTATTATTATTAATATCAATATCATTTTTAAAAAGCGAAAATGACCTTCAATCAGTTGTTAACTCGGGCAAGAAATGGCTTGAAAATGTTAAGGCCTCCAAAATGAAACCGCTATTTTTACATCGAACCTTTCTTGCCTTCTACCAGCATGGTTGATGCTGGCTTCCAGGAGAGAAAGACATTGCGCCTTTTTGGGCTTGTTTTCCACTGACATGAAGTGGATTGATTATATTGAATCAATTGCTAGATTTGCTAGTTTTTTCATTGTGATGGCCAGACAATTTCTCTCGTCAGAATTCATTTTACACATTTATAAATCTGCCATTCGCCCGTCTATCGAATATTGCTGCCATGTCTAGTTTGATGCTCCTGCTATATATCTCAATAAAATCCAAAAATAGCTCTGTTAGATTATTGGTACTAGACTAGCATTTTGCATTGAGCTAATTTCCAACAGCCGTCATGTGGCTTCCTTCTGTTCTATAAATATTTTCATGGATGTTATTTTAGTGAGCTCTCCTACTTGATGCCTCGACTATATGAAATTAAACATACTACTAGATTGGCAACTAGGTCCCATCGTCTTACTGTCGAATTAGATCAACCGCAAGTTCTATTCTAATAGATTCTTTACTCGAACATTTCGCCTGTAGAATTTTCTTCTTGCCACTCTCCCACCTATGATGATGAAAAATTTAAAATCAATGTCAAACGTAATCTTCTGCCTTCCTGAAGCCAATACTTTCCTCCTCGCTAAAGCTTTCTTATTTTTTTTTCAATCGTAATCATCCTTTGTGTCTTAGTGGCATTATCTCCTTGCTTGGGGTGAAATCATTACAACAATAAGCTAAATATGTTGTTCAATAAAGTAGAATATAAGAACGTATGTACTGTTTTGCATCAATGAAATGTAGGGATATTTTACGTGATTTAAATTATTTACATGCATGCGGACTATTATCGCGATCTTTGTTGTTATTATTATAGCGTTTCATCAGGTGCTTGTCGATCTGGGCAACCTTCTAACTGGACCCTTTATTCAAATCTACCTGGCTAGATTGTTTTTGTTTTGCTGTACATGTCTATAGTACGAATGGTCATGTCTAGGAGAGATAACTCGTTTTGTTCTTATTTAGTACTGCTTGGGATCGGATCGTTTCCAGTTAGTCAAAGTATCAACAATTACTCGGCGTGGTGTAAAGGTTAGCAAGCTCGTCCCGCAAAAACAGTTACAACTGGAGAGTGAGTTCGATCCTCACTGGGAGTCCCATACTTTCGGCTTTGTGCTACGATTAGAAAATCATTTCGGCACATCGGCGTGGTGTAATGGTTAACTAGCTTGTCTTGCTAGATCAGTTACGACTGTGTAGTGAGTTCGATCCTCACTGGGTGACCCATACTTTCGGCTTTGTGCCACATCTAAGCTACGGTTGGAAAATCACTACTATGTCACAAATTTGATGAAGGAAAGCTTTAATCTTCGAGGTCATCTTCCTGTGGATCAATTCTGAGTGGAAAAAACTTGCAGCCTTAACCATAACCAGACTGCTGATAAGTGCTGCTTTATTTATCACAACTGCTTGCATTCACTGGCTTATTTTTTATTGCTGCTGCTGCTGTTGTAACCTTACTGTCAGTTCTCTTTTATTTATTAATGACTCCAATATCGTATTTATTTCTGCGAACCATATCTAAGTATACCCAGGGATTGAATTCACAATTGGTATGTCACCAAAATCAAAAGTTAGTACTAGATAAAATTGTTCTTCTCCCTCTATATGTCGTGTCCTTTCAAAACATTGGCGATCATGGCTCTCCACAATTTCCTGTCCTTTGTAGTTCTTTTAGTGATCTCTCCTAAACACTTTTTGTCACCCATCGTTAGGCTGTGCTTATGCGCTATTTTCCTCTATCCATTTTCCATTTAATATGTCCTGTGAGTGTCAAATTTTCCAAACTCTCTTTCCTCATTAGGTGCCCTAGAAATTTTAAATATATCTTTATAAGTATAAATTTCTTTTTTGTTTCTATTTTCTCTAAAAAATCATAGTTGCTCACGTGTTCTGTCAATGGTGTTTTCAAAATCCTTCTTTAGAACCAGATTTCTGTTGCTTTCAGTATCTTTTTCATCTAAAAGGAGATTGTCTAGAAGTCTGTGTCATATAAGAGGACTGATATTTCCTAACAGCTTAACACTATTTTATTTGTTTCTAACGAATTTCTTTTGTTTCTTAATACTTCGATTAATTTTGGAAGGCATCTTTCAGTATCACAATATGTCTTCGGATTTTAGTGTCACAATTTCTGTCATCCGTTAAAACGCTTTCCAGATATTTCAGTTTTTGTACTTACTTGATTTTGATACATCTATTATGTAATTTGCATGTTAGGGTGTTCATTTTGCTGACACCTATGCATTATCTCTTCTTGAAATTGATGTTTAGTCCTTTCTTCACGCCTTTCCTCACTACCTTCTGTAGAAGTTCTTGTGATTTTCTCTTTGTGTTTGCTAACAACATTTTCATTTGCATATCTTATATTGTTAAGATTGTGGACATCAACATTGAATCCTGGTAGGGTTTGTAATTCCCTCATAGTCACCTCGCAGTATAGGTTAACTATGTCAGCTGAAGAATACTAAATTCAAAGAGTTGCTAACCCCACCCCGGATGAAAAACGACGAGGATAGAAGGTAATAAAAAAAAAGTTCTGTGTAGAAATATAATCCTTTCATTTTGTTCTGCTTTTTTTTTACCTTGATAGAAAGGCGCGATTGTGTCGAAAAGCAGCCGATAGTTGATTCAACAGGACATCATCTGTTTTGTGAAATGTCAAAATTTGATGTTTGCTCTCAAGATGGAATCAGTCCCTTTTCATTACTTCCACTTTTGTGATAGAGTTCAAACTGACTATTCATGTCGACCCACCCCCAGAACTCTCTCTGGGTGCAATACGGAAACGTCGTATTAACAGAAACTCTCAGAACTCTTCTTTGACTTTCTTGGAACAATATTGAATAGCAAAGCCTTTTGAGGAATGGTCTTTTCAAAGAGATTTACTTTTTCAGAAAACTTTTCTGGGGAATTAAATAAATGAGGACAATAGAAAAACAACAATGGCTACAATAAGAAAAAAGTAACAACAAAGCGGATGATGAATTAATAATGAAAGCAAAATCTTGTTTACTACTACTACTACTACTACTACTACTACTACTACTACTAATAATAATAATAATAATAGGAGAGACTTGAAAACCTTGTTATCACTTGAACTTCAGAGTTAAAATCACCAATTTATACTGGCGGGAAAAATAAAATAGACGTAGCAGCAGCAGCAGCAGCAGTAGTAGTAGTAGTAGTAGTAGTAATAATAATAATAATAATAAAATAATAATAATAATAATAATAATAATAATGGTACACCCAGACCAGGTCACGGAGATAGGACCTGTAACAATTTTATGGGACTACACAATACACACAGACAGAACAATGAAAGCTAACCGCCCAGCCATTGTTATTAGAGACTGTAAACAAAAAAAAAACTACCTCCTTATTGATATGACAGTCCCTGAAGACTGCTGTGAATCTTTGAAGACCTTCAAAAAGCTATCAAAATACAAGGACCTTGAGATCGAAACCTAAAATTGTGACACATGGAAACATAAAAAAAAACCTGTTGTAGTTGGAACCCTCGGATTGGTTGGAAAAGATTCTAGTAGACTCATTGAAGGGATTCCTGGAAGTTCATTCCTTAAAGAAATGTAAAAAATTGTTCTCACTAGTACTGCCACCATCTTACTAAGGGATTTATCTATGTAAAATATGCTTTTTTTTAATTGCTCAGTTGAAATGTCATGATGCCATTTCTGACCTTAGATCTCTTGTCGGGACCCGGAAAGAAATGTGTACACACCAGAAATTAAATGAAATAAAACAATAATCGCTTTGAATAATAATAATAATAATAATAGTAGTAGTAGTATTAGTAGTAGTAATAATAATAATAATAATAATAATAATAACAACAACAACAACAAGCGGTAGTGGAAATTTCCCGCTTTCCCTATTTAAATTTTCTGATGAATTCTTAAGTTAATGATTGAATACGAGCCTTAAGAGTCCGTCCACTATAAAATACGCATGGAAATTCCCTTATTGCATTGTTACATATTCGAGTTTAACAATTTAAAAAAAAACTATTACAATAACAAATATGTATGAATGCAGGTAATTTCTAAAGAAGCAAGTGGGTACAAATAAAAAGATTTGAAATTGTCAAGTTTTTTTCCCATTTCATTGAAGCAGACGTTAAACACATGAGATCGTTGTCGCCTACACTGTCTTCTCTTTGCTTGTATGTTTGTTTCTTTCTTTCATTCCCTGAAACCAAATAGCGACTTTAATATATCTTTTCCTTCGTCTATGATCGCAAACCAACAAGAATGGCCTGTTGAAAGAACAAGCAGAATTGTGATTGGAGGTTTCGGTCTGATAAAGAAACAAATTCAATTGAACTTTCACCTCTCATGATGGATGATGTTATCGCGCGGAATAACCTTGCCTTGAACCTTCATAAGAACTCAAGCTCACTCCAGACCTTATATGGAACTCAGATATACAATCTATTGCATTTAACCGCTCCAGTAAGTATCTGATTTCTTCCCACCTCCCCGCTAAACTTTATCTTTACAAAAGCCAGATCTGACTAAAAGCAGTCATATTTCTTTCTTCTTTATCAACGACAGTGATTTCTAGTTTAGTGACTTTATAGATGCTTTTTTTGATGTTGAACTTGGTCGTTTTCGATTAACTTCTATGGCTTGTGACGGTAGCATTTCTCGTTGGCCTTAATCCCATACTTACTACAAAGGCAATCATGGAGATGAGAAGCCACAAAGAGCGACTTGTTTATTTCTACGTAAGCATTCCACAAGCGGGTGACATTTTACACATTTTTATTATTTTAATCAATTCACCCCAAATAAGGTGATAATGCCACTAAGAAGCAAGGAGGTAATAATAGTGAAAGTGAATGAAAAGCCTTTAGAAGGAACCGGACAACAAATCCTAAACAAGAAAAAGTGATTAAGATCTAATCCTGCTCAAAAGAAAGGGGAGAAGTGTGAACCGGACGATAGGCAAATCTATCTATTCCGATTATGAAAAAAGTAGTAAAGATTTCAGAGTGTGTGTGTGTGTGTGTGTATATATATATATATATATATATATATATATATATATATATATATATATATAATGAAACCCCAAATTACCTTTGATTGATTGTAATTCACTTATATGCTATATAATAAAATTATTTTGAGCTCTTTTTGAGATTAGTTTTATATTTTATATTAATAGGATCTACTTGGATTACTTACCCACGGACTTTTTTTTACCTCTCTCTCTCTTTCGATATATCGTCAAGTATATATATATATATATATATATATATATATACCCTGACGATCCGCATAGGTGAAACCTAGGTAGGTTTGTCTGGCTCTTTAGGTTTACTTAGTTTGCTCTACTTAATGTATTGAGAACTTTGCTTAGTTATTTTTATTTAACTCGTGTCGGAGGTTGAACTCTGAACTTAGATTCTAGACGATTATTTCCGCCGGAAGTACATGTTCTTAGTTCTTTCTTTTTTACCCATTTTTTTTTTTTTTACCTTGGGTATTGGTTTGTTCATTTACAAGCTAAAACACCTAAGGTTTTGCGGACGAGTATAGCTGCTTATATTATATATATATATATATATATATATATATATATATATATATAATATAAAGAAATATAGTCTTAAGGTGTGCTATATTTATGGAATAAAGTGCTCAATATCAGAGATAGAGCGTGTAAATATAAAAGTGAACATAGAAGTCAACACATGTGGCCTGACGATTGCATATAGCATGAAACAGACTGTCGCCTCTATGTTGACTATATATATATATATATATATATATATATATATATATATATATATATATATATATACCACTTTTCCGTACCTAGGCTTTGGATAATGATCCCTTATGATTTTTACTAAACAGAAAGTAAAGTTATATACATTCGCCTATCGACCGATTCACACCCCTCCCCGGTCTTTTGAATAGGAGTAGAGGTTTGTCCCTTATTTCCTGTTTAGGATTGGGTTTCCGGTTCCTTTTAAAGTCTACTTCAACACTGTACTTATAACATCTACTAAACTATAATTATTTCTACTTTTTCTTTTTTCTTTTTTAATAAGCCTTATGTACAGTATCTTTATATTTACATTGATATTACCGTCTGGATAAGTTCCACAAATTTCCTGTAAACAGGGGTCCACCAAGTTAATGTGTTTGTCCGTATTTTCTTGATTGTACCCAGTGCTTAAATTATTCTAGATATAACTATAGTTTTAAGATGCCACATCTTTTATTTATTTTAATTTCAAAATACTTATATTTACTTATTTTGTCGTATATTTAGACTGAGGAGATTATGCGTCACGAGGAATCCGAATGCAATGACATCGGAAGCTCAGTCGCTTGGTAAGGTCAACCCTGGTGGTAAGGATTCAGGGACAAGACTAAGCACGATTCGACGCCCGGCTGGTAGGTGGTCAAGACGACGTTCTACGTTCGAGAACAAGTCGGCAGCCCGATGCACAGTGTCAGCATGAACCTGCCTGTCAAGCCCTGATTTGCCGCAGTGGATAGTGTCAGCTGAAGTGTGTGCGTCATGGAGTAGCGAGCCATGGACCACCTCAAGCAATACCCAGCGAAGGTTTTCATGCTCAAAGACTTTTCTTCTTTTTACGTCTAAAGAAGAGATTGAGCAGTCCTCGAAAAAACAACATCTTTCGCAAACACCGAAAGACAAATACAAGAGACGAAGGGAACCCAAAGAAAAGCCAGAGCTCTCCCTCCCCTGAGCCCTCCTACCCTACCATCCAGTGGTCTCTTCAGATCAAATAGGACTCAGAATTATAGCCGTGCTTGGGAGGAAAGCGTGTAGAGTGTGGCCGTCTCACGTCATCACAGAGGTTTCAACTATGAAAATGGCTTATGCAGCAGTTTTTAGCAAAGCACAACATTCCCTATGTCATGCACCATATTTCATGGATCTCGCCACTTGTGACGTTTACCTCTTTCCAAATAATCAAATCCCACCCTTTAAGGAACAAGATTTCAAGACGTCAAAGAAATCTAAGCAAATGAAACGAGGTAGCTACTCGCTATTCCCAGAAAAAAGGTTACAGGATGGTTCCATTAATGGATGTTTGATTTTGTTTAGCGGCATATCAACACCTCTATGGGTTATTTAATGCCAAAATCTAAATATTCCAGACGCAATTTTATACCTTCAACTACAGATATTTTGTCCATAATTTTATACTCTCAGGGTAAAGGTATATTTTTAAGATATATAGTTTGTAGATCATAAAATCTATTCTTGGTAATTTTGCTATAAAAATGTATTTTTATATTTTTAATGTTCCATTGATTGTCATTTCGTTAAAAAAATGATATTTGGTCATTTTATTTTAAAAATGTCTTGTTGATTTTTGTTTGAGTGTTCACTATTTGCCCATAGCGGGGACCCTGACAGGTGCTACCACCCCGGGTCAAGGTGGACTTGGGAACAACATTAATTAAGCGGTGGTTCCACGCTCCTGAAACCTCCACTATCCCGATCGGAGGCATTGCTGCCGGATGTAGTCTATCGTCATACCCAGGATGCTCCATCAAGGGAAACGTTGCTGGATAAAGTGTGTGGCTTCAGAAGAGGTCTATTTCGAAGGAGAGTAAATGTTGAATTGATATGTTTCGTAGTTTTCTTTTCATAGCATCAGGCTCAACACTTTTTGTACCAGACCTCGTATTGGGTCTTCACCATTTTTTTGTTGTCTGGAATTGCTGGCGAATAGGTTTTGGTCCTGTCCTGATATTATAAATGTCACCATCTCTGCTTTTAGCCTTGCACTCTTCAACCACTGATAGTTTTTACGATTATCTACATCTGCACCGTTGATTCTGAGAGCATATTGGCCGTGTAGGGTTTTTTTTTTGGTTCCCAGGTGGTTCTTTTAATTGTTTAAGTCTTGTGATTTGTCATTCTTTTTATGATTTTAGATGCATTCATTGGTTGAATTTCTGTATCTATTTCCTTCTCAGTGAAGTCGAGTTCTTTAAGAATTTATTGTTTTCTCTATAAATGGAGTAATGTTTATTATTATTATTATTATTATTATTATTATTATTAGTCTTATGGGAGTATCTTTGTCAATTAATTCACATTGACTTTGTTATAGACTTATGAATAGAAACTGTAGGAAAAATACGTTTGTATTGAATTTGAGCTGGAGATGCATCTCGGGACATGAAGAAAGTTAACGAAAAAAAAAAACATTAAAAGACAAAAGAAAAATATTCGTTCTAAAATATTACGTTTCATAGCTTTCTGATTGTCCATATTGTTTTAAAAACAAGTGAGATGCAAGATATTATCACTTGACTCATTTGGGACATAACTGCTTTTTGTTTTCTTTTCTCTGAAAATGTTTTTCTTAATCTCGCTAGATTATTCTTATTCAACATATGAATAGAAAAAGACGACTATTTATGCGTCATTTCTTCTTTTTCCCGCTTCTTTTCTATTTATTTCAAACTCCGCCACTTCCTTCTCCATCTTTGACATCCTTAACAGGCGCCTCACCGCGGTCTAGTGGTTAGCATGCTAATCTCTAAGAATTATTACGACTGAGTAAGTACTTTTCTTTTTTTTATTTACACCGATGTTTCCCCTATACAAGACCCAAGTGTCACTCGAGGTAGAGGCTTACAGAGTAAGAGATACTATCTCCAGCAAGGTGATAATACCTATAGACTCAGAGGGCCACTTCCGATGGCCCCTGGTGAAGGACATGACAGAGAAGGAAAAGATTTTAGAGGGAACCGGAAACCCAAATCTAGACAAGAAACAGGGGATAAACCTTTATTCCCGTTCAAAATATCGGGGAGGAGTGTGAACCGGACAATAGGTAAACCTATCTTGTGCCAAATTAAATTATATTTTTAGTGTCACTTCGAAGTACCTCCGGAATAGACTTCACTAGAACTGCCAAGAAGGCAACGCTCTTCGATAAAAGAACACACTCGAAGCTGCCTACTCTTCTATTTCTAAAGCGTCTACGCGGACTTGTGGGTGATGAATTATTTTTCGCCCTAGAACACTTTTTCCACAGACGAAACATCGTATGTCTCTCGCTGCACTATCACTTTCTACGGCATGTATTATGACGAGCTACATTCCATAGCCTCACCAACCCTTGATCTTTGCAATTGGGACACACCATGCCACGCTCACAAGTGAGATAATTCTCCATTCCCTTTGTATACCACTAGTAAGAAGTAAGCCCCATAACTTGGACAGCTTCTTCTGAACACAATCCCAGCAAGATGGTTTCCCAATCACTAAAATTTTGACCTCTTCTAATATAGGCTTAACCCTTATCTTTCTAACCATGAACTTCTTGCCTTTTCTTACGCTCATACAACACAACATAGTAACACTCTACATTGAGTAGCTCTTTGGCCTTGTATTAAGTGAACATTAGTATTTAAAAAGATGTTAAAAGTTTAGGAATCTACAGGATGCAGGAGAATAGCTTTATTGAAATTAGAAAGAATGCAATACCGTGGAAGGTGCTGGAGTATGCTTGCTATCACTTGAACCTAAGCGAAATAATATATTACTTGTTTGAAGATTCATTAAAATATATTTTATATGTCACATCAGGAGTTACGTAAGCCATTTGGGATGTAATGGCAGCACATATGACATAGCAATAGTTACATGCGTTGGGCAAGATAGCCTGACGGAGTCCATCCCTCTTCAAAATGTTTTCTTTCGAAATCGGTCACCAACTTAAAGCAAAAGAGCCCAGTCTACCCTGATATTTAACCCATAGGAAGGGGAAGATGTATTCACGCGTTTTTCTACTACATAAGCGCGAAGTGAATGAAACAGAATCGAGCGAACATTGAACTCGACACGTCGAATTTACTTTAGGCGCCAAAAACGATTAAATTATCGGCATTTATTGGGTTTTCTACTTCACCATCCCCAATCCAGGGAGGAGACCGCACTTGGCCCTTTCAAAAATAGATTTTATAATCAGGCTCCATTTTTCAGGTTGAAAAAACACAGATATGACACCAAGCTGACCGATTGTATCTGGAAATACACAGAGGATATATACCATCTGCCTCACGCGGTTAGATGTGGCACAAGGCCGAATTTAATGTGAGGTATCCGACCCCGTAAGCTCGGCCAAAAATTAGTCGAGTAGCTGTTTCCCGAGACGAGATTCTGCCCTTCGACATAGCCTCGTCTGGGGATCTTTTTCTGCCCGGAGGCAGAGAGTTTTACCAGCACAGTTGGAGATGAATCTCCAACTACAACGAGAAATATGGAGAGAGGTATGGCAAGAGGACTTGCGTGAGTTGGAGTAGGTAAGGAAGTTAAAACCCGGCAGTATTCGTGGTTACTGTTGCTGGCTGTGCAAGGAAAAGAAATTGGCTATTGCCATGTATGGGAGAAAGGACATTATGTCTGGGTAAAGGCATTTAACATGTTTTTAGGTACCTATGAACGAAATAAAACTTAATAAATAATTTTTTCTCTTCCCTCCCCTTATCCTCATACTTTTACCCCATCATTTCTGGGACTCGTATTTCCCGTGTTCTGTTATATTGGAATAGTTTCCTGGTCTTTCTTGCCTGAGGAGACATTGCGGTCGAAACCCGGGGTGCGAGGTTGGATGGCATTTTAACCATTTCTTATATATATATATATATATATATATATATGTGTGTGTGTGTGTGTACGTATGTATGTAAATATATATATATATTCAATTTTTATATATATTATTTATATATTACGGTACTGATTGGAAAGCTCAATATCAGTGATAGAGCTAACATATTTAGTTGGATTGGTGTAAGTTTGACCCTGGTTTCACGGTATTTGCGATCGTCAGTTTAAACAGCGTGAAACCCAGGGTCACAAACTCACACCAATCCAAATATGTATATATACATATATATATATATATGCGTTTTTTAAATAGTGAAGTTCTCGTAACTAGAATGTCTCTATAGAATTCGAACCTGAATTTACAGATGATTTTCCATGGACAAAAGGTAAGCAGGAATTCGATTCCTGTCGAACGGCACATTTTCTTTAATAAGAATGCCAGAGCCAATATATATATATATATATATATATATATATATATATATGTGTATATATATGTGTGTGTGTGTGTGTGTGTTTAATACAAACAAAATTGTCACTTAAGTGACATTATATTCAGTACCACGACTCCAGAGTTTCGTAGCTAAATATTTTTGTAATTGTTCAATCCACTCTTCAGGAGGTTTTCAATCATTAACTGATTCTTTTTTTCAGATTTCGTTATTTTTATACTAAGTTTGATGTATTTAATTTATTTGCTGGGTGGGAGCTATTGTTATTTTTGCTAAGTTGATTTTGTATCTTTGTGTGTGTGTGTGTGTGTGTGTGTGTGTACGTGTTTGTGTACACAAGTCTGGAAAGCTATTCCCACTTTTCGAAAGAAGCAAATAAAAAGAACAGGCACATAGTTTACCTCCCCAGGTTTTGAATCCAAAGTTTCCCTTCTTCTAGTCTTATTGCCAACCAAGACTAAAAGTCCAATCCGCCTTATTATTTAATCCATAGCCGGGATAAGAAGAGATAGATTCGTATCTTCACCAATTAAATGTCTTAAAAAAGGTACTGCCGTTTTAGACATTAAATTACGCCACTTAGATTCCTCTAAAATTTACCTTAACTATTCAGTTTGCCTAAAAGTTATTTATGGGTATTTCTTAAATTTAAAATTTTGTTGAACCAATGATATTTTTACTTTTGTTGCAAAATAAAATCTTTACATTTACCTTGATAGTGTCCATCAGTGGACGAAACGCGTCCGCTAAGATAAGTTTTACTTTTGTTTATATTATTCATATATATATATATATATATATATATATATATATATATATATATATATATATATATAGCTACTACTAGCCATACACAGCTGTTACATCAGAAAAAGTGTTCAATTAGAATGGAGCAAAAACAGCATCATGTTTAGATGTAACATAGTCTATCTTTTTCAATTAAAGTACTTTCATTAAAAAGCATTTTGAATTAATGCAGTTACTGATATAAAAGAAATAGTCTGTATTTATTCAATCGCAGTTATCCGAGGACATGAAGGAGTAAAACAGGCACCATGAAGACCAACTTCAGATCACAATTATTTTGAGCTTTTGAAATTCAATTTGTCATTGTGCTACCAGGGATGTAAAAGTGGATACATTTATAAAGCAATTAAATGAAAATTGGTTGAAAGTTCAACGAAAAATAAGAAAGAAACCAGTAAAAATCGCCATTTTTCGCTATTTACGCGGGTTTTCACTATATGAGTGGACTCAATTATCAAGTTAAATGATTGTTAAACAATCAACTTATTGTTGGCAACAATTGAGTGAAGTTTGTATTAGATTGCTTGAAAATTGAGGGAGTTTTTAGTATAAAATTTGTGTTGAAATCGATTTCTTGTTTTTCGTAGTTTTTCGCTAAACGCAATGGCGTAGAAATAAAAATGAGGTATCGTTGAGCTCATCATGATCGAAGTAACCTACATACTGAGGTTGAAAGAAAAAATTGACAAAAAAAAATAGAATTTATCGATTTTTCATCGGCTTTATTGATTATTGGTTTTTAAAATTTATCGATTTTTTACGCTGATAACCTATCTCTTACATTGTACAATTTATATCTCCCAAGTTTGGTCAAAAGCCGTTGGATTGATCTCGAGTGAAAATATATTACACAGACGGACATACAGACTAATACACAGACACACAAAAACATCCTCTGTTTTATATATATATATATAATTTTTTTTAATGGAAGAAGACATTTAAAGTTAACAGAGGCAAGAGTACAGATAAAGAAAAAGCCGTTCAGAGTAAATTTGAATGAATATATTGTCGACATTTCATTCACTGTGCCACGCCATTTTTTTTTTGCTTTTACTTTCTATCTCTTCTTTTTTGACTGCATTCTTCTTCGGCATTGAATGATCAAGCAAAAAAGGTTAACAAACAGATAAACGCTATCCATCTTAGAAGAAGATTTCTCGCAAGAAAGAAAAAAAAAAGCAAATGTTGATTCTTTTTCCCTTACAAACAGTTTCAATTTGAAAAAAAAATTCTTTGGCCATTGAAAAGTATTCTTTTCGCTCTGTAAAGAAATCAGGAACATACATGGATATTAGTTATGGGTAACGACCCATATTAAAAGATTTCTTCTTCTTTATGCAAAGAATAGCTATTGATAATTCTGAGTCAAAAAATTCCAAAGTCCAATAAAACCATACACATCGATGTACAAGTGTGCATGGATGCACAAAGAGAATGAGAGTGGGGAGAGATAAAGAAGGAGAGAGAACGAAACAGTGTAAGAGCTAAAGAGAGAGGAAAAGAGTAAATGAAAGAGAGTAAAAGGGTGAAAGAAAGAAAGAACGAAAAAGAAAGAATCAACGAAAGAAAGAAATATAGAATAATATACAGAGAGGGATAGAGAGAGGTAAAAAGAAAGTTTAGGAACAAAGAGGTAAAGTGATAAGGAAAAAGAGAAAAAATAGAAAGAAGGGAAGTAAGAGAGGAAAAGGAGAAAGAGAAATCGAGAGAATGAGTAAGAAAGAAAAGAAAACGAGATATGGATAGTCAGAGAGAGAAAGAAAGAGAGGGGGTGCTGAAAAATTATTATTCAACCTAGTAGTCACATACACACACACACGCATATATATATATATATATATATATATATAAAGAAAGGAAAGGCCATATATATATATATATATATATATATATATATATATATATATATATATATATATATATATAATTTTAAAGATGCTCCTGCGAAGGCCTGTTTTGGGATATTTGTACCTTTTTCTTTTTTTGACTAAGTGTGTGTTTTTGTTGACAAGTTGTTAAAAAAGTCAAACAAAAAAAAAAAAAAAAAAAGAAAAAGTTACTAAAAATCCAAAACGAGGCTTACACAGGAGCGTCTTTAAAATATTTTGAATCTCCTGTAACTACACAAAATTTCGCTTTTGTTTATCATCACTTGCCTTGATAAAGTCAAATGAGAAAATGCGTCGGCAAGGACTAAAAAGAATTTTCCGATTGTCTCTACAGATTTATTCTGAGAACTTTAACACCCACACACACGCATACACACACATACTCACACACATTCACGCACTTACGAATATACATTATCAAACTAGAATTATTATACATTTGCATACATAAAGCAATATTTAGGGTTTTTCTGTTAGGCTTGGAAACCATTAATTTCTTGGAATTTCTTGAACGCGGCTTCTGTTTTATTTAATTTGGAATGCCACAAATTCTCTGATCGAATTTTAATAAAAAAGTGAAACATGTTAGGCTGATAAACTTTTCCTATTTGTTCTTTATCGGTTACTCGAGTTTCACGCTCTCACGATCTTCAGCTAGACGTGAGAGCGGGAAACTTGTGAAACGAGTCGTGCTGTACTTTGTCAATTGTTGACGTTGTGAAGCGATTTTTTTTTCTCTCTGCCTAGATAATCTGGACGAAGAGCACTTTACTGTGTAGGCATGTGTTTGCCTTTTTAAGAATTTCTTTTCTAAGGTGTTAGGTCTTTTGGCAAGTTGTCTGTATATATGGTGGGGGTAAAAAATAAAAAGTTCAACAACTGATAATACCGTCTCCAAGTTTTGTCGAAGTCATCCGCTCATCTGGGATTTAGTTCAGTTGAACTATCCAACCCACAGTGAACAGATAATATCTGCAAAACTTGAAGTCAAGAAGATAAGTCCTCGTATTGTTAATTCTTTATTTCATTTGTTTACTATTACTACTCTGTTTTTTTTTTCAATGTCGGGCATCTTCTTCCAGAAATAACACAAGTCGAAAGTTTTGGGCGAAATACAATTTTTGATGTGTGTATGTGCGCGTGTGTAACTATATGAATACAAGCACATGCATACAAATTCAAACAATAATAAATAAAAATTTAATTATAATAACCTAACCTCCTATGCTTAATAGCCTAATAGAACTTAAGATACCAGCAAATTAAATAAGAAAAACGGAATAATGTCCAAGTGAAGACATATATGAAAATTTACTTTATTCAAAAAAATAATAATAATAATTTTGTGTAAAAACTGAAATACTGAATTAAAAAATTAACAGCAGTATATGTCTGGAAAACTGGAAGTCAATATGGTTGCAATTGGAAGAAAAGAGGGAAAAGGAAGAAAGGTATTAAACAATATGGAGTGAGTGTAAAAGGAAAAAAAAGGACGCTGAAAAGGATAATGACCGTGAGATTTTACACGTACGCACAAACGCGCAGACGGGCGCACGGGAGCGAATGTACATATATACAATGGAAAAAAAATTGCACCATTGAAAAGTGCAAATAAAGAAAAATCGAAAAGTAAACGTAATCAATTGTTGATAACCCTGATGAGTGGCGTCGGAATGCTGAAGGTAACATCAATCAGCTGATAAAACTTTTACTTGTATTCTCTCTCTCTCTCTCTTACTCTCTTCTCTCTCCCCCATATATATATATATATATATATATATATATATATATATATATATATATATATCTGTTGTGCTCGCTTCCCTCACCCATTTCTTATTTCGTTATGCTTTTGAAACATGCGATTTGGATTAAATCATTAATCATTGATCTTAAATAATATATTACTAAACATGTATCATATTTTCAAATGAATATTTAATCGGAATGCCAAACGAAATTAAGTTTGCGTGCAGTGAGTTCTTTCTAAATCAAGCATTTGGTGTCATGTAACCAAAGTTCGCGTCTCAAATAAAATGAAGTGTTGACATGAGGATCTAATCAGCAGATTAGACATTTGACAAAGGAGCATAAAATGAAGGAAATTAGTGAATGAGAAGAATTTCTTTTTTATTGGTTGATTAATTAAAGAGGTTGCAAGTTAATTACATTAGGTGAAACGGCAAATAAGGAGCCAGAAAATGAGTAGAGGCAGCAGCAACATTAATTTACACTGTTTACATCGTTCGGACTATTGTCCTTATACTTATTGCTATATTCACGACGTTTCGGCCGTTGTATGATCAACCCTTCTTCAGATGATATATGGTGGAATTTCGATCGAACCCTTTAACAAAAACAACAACAACAACAACAATAACAACAATAAAAAAGTATCAAAATACAAGGATCTTGAAATGAAAATCTCAAGAATGTGGTACATGAGGACATCAATAATTCTAATTGAAGTTGGAGCCCTCAGATTGATTGGAAAAGTGTCAATAGACTTATTGAAGGGATTCCTGGAAGCCCATACCTTAAAGGAATACAAAACAAATGTTCTCATAAGTACAGCCCATACATTACGGAGGGTTTTATCTATGCAGAATATGTGTTTTTAGATTGTTTATTTTTTAAAATTTTATTTACAAAAATGTTCACTGGAAAATGTCATAACGTCATTTCTGACCTTAGGTCTCTGGTTGGGACCCAGAAAGAAATGAGTATACACTAGAAATCAAAGAAAATAATAATAATAATAATAATAGTAATAATAATAAGGAATAAATATGAAAATACCTCTTCATCTATGTGGTTGTTCCCGGTGACCATAAAGATCAAGATGGATGAAATTGAAGTGCCCCAAACTTCTGATTAAGTTTATCAGAATGATGGACATTCAGGCCACTATTGTTCCAGTTACGTACATGTATTTTTTGTTAATTTCTGGGATAAAGCGCTATCATTATTTATATTCAAACTATTGTCTTAATCTTTGTTGTTATCATCACAATGTTTCGGCCGTTGTGCTCTCCAGTCTTCATCAGGTACTTGTCGATCCGATTAACCTCCAGGGAATTTCAAACTGAACTCTCTATTTTATCTACAAGGCTAGATTATTCTCGTTCCACTGTCCACATGTCTAGGGATATCGTGTCTACTTTTTATTTAGTACTGCTCAGTTATTGGTCACCCTGTTTCCACTAAGTTCAAGTCCTCACAATTGGTATATAATCAAATTCATCACATGTCACTTATTATGTCATCAAATTTAACCCACTAGCTGTTGCCCGTGGGACAGTCCTGAGTGGTGAACTTGGAGTTTTTAAACTAATCTGCCTACTGATGAATGCTGATGTGGTTTGCCACGCTTGAGTGCACCCACAGAAGCTTCATTTTTTATTTTATTTCTGCTGCTGCTGTTGAGGTTTTACTGTCATTTCTCTTTCTTTATTAACGGTCCCCTTATATTTATTTCTCCGTTAGGCTTACTAAAATGGTCCCCATTACCTAACATATGCACTGATTACCATTTTGTGATAATAATAATAATAATAATAATAATAATAATTCACGTGTAAATAATGTACAAGTTTTATCTTGATGAATTAAGTTGGGAGACAAATCTGCTTGTCACTTGCCTGGCCATAACTATTTAGGCATAATCCTCAGGGATACACTGTGTATCTCAGTTCATGAGTGGGAGTATGGCCCGGTATGGAGAGATTAGTCTTTTAAGTTTGAAGGATGAGCCAACTTTGTGTCACTTCTAAATACTTTGGAACACCCTTGATCGGAGACCCGTCTGAGGAGACTAGGTGTCCGACCTGAAGATATTTTTACTGAATTCCACTTGCGGGATTATGCGCTGTTTTGATCAAAATCTGTCACCATATTGAGTACATTTTATGCTTCGTATATCCTTATCCGGGTGGGTCAGCGTGAGTATCGTATATTTTAACCCGGTAGACGGTAGTCTAGCTCCTGCCAAACACGTTGTAGCATATCTTGCGTAACATATTCCAACATCTCAGTGATTCTCTGCTTGGTAGGAGGAGAAGGGATATAAACATGTCCTTTCACATTGCCTCATAGAAAAAATCACAAGGTGTCAAGTTAGATGAACGTGGCGGCCATTTCAACAGCAGATTGTCATTATCACCAGCAACCTGATCCATTTTCCTGGTAGATTCTCATAGGGATAAGTCTGCATTGCCAACTTAGTTTTTACACATTTTGTTAAAATTTGAGATCATTTGGGCGAGAATTGGTTAGGTTATTAGACTGCAAAATGATGTTTTTTCGGGGGACATATTTATTACTGGTCTTATCTCAGCTCTCGAGTAATAACCTGGTATGGAATTGTCGTGTCTATTCAGGACGTGAGCATTCATGGCTCTCCACAACTTCCTATCCTTTATAATTGAAAACAAGCTTTGTCACTTCACTATCTTTCCAAATCTCTGGTAGACCATCCATTTACACAAGCTTTTCAGATAGACTACTTCATTTTTCCCGAAGCCCTTCTCACCTTTAATTAGTACGGCGAGTGTCAAATTCTCTAAGCTATCTTTCCTCATTATGTGCCCTAGAAAGTTCAACTGACATTTCCTGATGTCTTTTTTGTTGCCATTGTCTCTAGAACTTCGTCGTTGCTCACATGTTTTTTTCAGCAACTTTCTGTAGAATCATATCATTGCTATCTCGAGTCTTTTCTTGATCCGTGAGGAAATTATCCAGCATTCATTGCTATACAGGAGGACCGATATTACATAGAATTTTAGTAAACTTTTGTTTCTTACGAACGAACAATTCATGTTTCTTAATACTGTGCTTAGCTTTTGGAAGGCATCTTTTACTATTCCAATGTTCCTTCGGATTTCGGTGTCACATTTCCAAGGTCCTTTATAATATTTCTCAAGCAAAGTGCTGTATTCTCTTGATTTTGACATCTCCGGTCCGTACATTGTTTCTTGGGCTTGCCCTCTTGCTAATTACTATACCCTCTGTTTTCTTAAAAATCATCTGCTTTCTTTAACTATCATGTTTTGTAATGGTCAAAGCATTAAAATCTCAGCGAGTTAATCGATTGATAAGGTAAACATCACCCTAAGCTCGACACTCATTTTGTGTCCGTCAGGTTAACTGGATTGAATATTGATCCTTCTGTCTAACCGTAAAAAGTAGATATCCAGCTGAATATTTCCGAACTACAAACCAAATTAGTGATATTTTTCAAACACATATCCTGTGACTCTTTTCTCCAAATCCAAATTCAACTCCAGTGCCTTTCTCACTCCTGTTGGAGAAATTGACGATGTTTTGGCCAATTGCAGGTGCGTCTTCATGTGCCATTTCCTCTCAGGGCGTTGGTGATCATGGCTCTCCATAACTTCCTGTCCTTTGTAACTCTTAAAAGTGTTTGTCCTAACCCCTGTTCCAACGTCTATTTACTCTAGCTCATTCTTGTTCTTCTATATATCGTACCCAATCATGACGTAGTCGATTACGGCTCTCCACAATTTCCTGTCCTTCGTAGCTCTTAATAAATTATGTCTTTTTGTTATTTTTCCTAAACTCTTTTCCGCCATCAATTTACTCACGGTCATTTTTCTTCTTCTGTGTAACGTGTCCCTTCATGACGTTAGCGATTACGGCTCTCCACAATTTCCCGTCATTCCTAGATTTTAATAAATTATGTCTTTTTGTTATCTCTTCCAAACCCTGTTCTGCCATCCATTTAATCAAGCTCATCAAGTAACTTATACGTTGTTTTTTTCTGTCGCTCTTGCCTTCAACCTGCCCTGTGAGTATCAAATTTTCCAAGCTGTCTTTCCTCATTATGTGCCCCAGAAATGTCTCTTCCTGGGGTTAAGTATAAGTTTCCTTTTGGTTGCCATTTTCTCCAAGACATCATTGTTGCTCATATATTCGGTCCATGGTATCCTCAGCATCCTTCTGTAGAACCACATTTCTGTTCATTCAAATATATGCTTTATCTGTGAGGAGATTGTCCAGCGCTCACTGCTGTACAGGAGGGCAGATATCACGTAACAGTTCATTAATTTTTCTTTGTTTCTAGCAAATTTTTCCTGCTTCTTAATACTTTGCTTAGTTTTCGGAAGGCACCTTCCGCTATCACAATACAACTTCGGATTTTCGTTTTGCGAATATATTTTCAAAATTGTGGGTTTGATTTGTTCCAGTTTGTTTTTCCTGAACAAGGAATATATTATCCTTGCCTAAGTGGACACCCAGATTTGCCTGAAAATGTCTTAAAAAATCGACTTGTAAATAAACCTTCTTTTTTCAATTTGCGTTTACAGAAAGACAAACGGAAAGGAGATTGTCTAGCATTTACTGCCATAGAGGAGAACATATATTCCACTTGGTGAGGCTCTTTAACCTTTACTAAGAGGTTTTAAATTTAGAGTTGATCTTCTCCTAGTTCTCCCGTCATCCAGTCTGTCCTGCTATTTACCCATAGCTGGGGGAGAAAAAAGATGGAGTCATACCTTTCCCAATGATATTAGCACGTAAGTGAATATAATTGATCCGAATGAAATTAGAGCTCGGCTTTCCGATTTCTTAATCCGAGCCGCTACCGATTTTCTCCAACCTGCTTCCAAGTATTCGTTTTTTCCCGGTTACCTAAAGCTAAAAACCTAAGAAATTGTAAGGTTGTGTTCACTTTTTTAGTAGGAGCAATGGCTACATAGTGCACCATAAATGGCAACCTTGCTAAGATATTTATTAACTTAAGTCTAAAAAAAAATGGAGTCCGTCATTATGATTGCGTTTATTGGTGCAATGAGATCCAGTAAAAATCTAGATTTCCTCCAAATATGGGGACGGGAATATTTTTTTGAAATCCTCCCACTTAATTAAAGGTGATAGAAAATCTCACGATGGTGATGTTCTTCAAATAAGGCTGGATTCAATAAATAAACGATTCAAATCCATAAACGTTTATAGGCACTAAAAGAGGCTCATTTATCCCATCCGTGGGAACAAATGTAAAACTAATTAGGTGTGCACAACGATTAAAATGTAAGAGAAATACTAAAGACACACACGCACATTTATATACAGGCTGCGATGGTTAAATTGTCTTCATAGTCAGGCAAAAATGAAAATAACACTGACATCTCATTTTAACAGATATATTTACCAAAATTACACAAAAATATCTTGAAATACTAAAGTACATTTATTCAAAATCGATATTGTCTTCAACCACAGCCTCCAGCCGATTTCGGAATTTCCTGCAACTCTTCTGGGCGATCTCCTTGTTTAAGTTGGTAAATACCGCATATAATCCATGCCTTCACTTCACCTTTAGTGCAACAAAGAGTTTTGTTGGTCTCACTCTCAACTGCACCCCACACATAATAATTGAGGGGGTTGCAGTCTGGGGAGTTAGGTGGCCAGATATAAGGGGTGATGTGGTCACAAAAATTGTCTGACATCCATGTCTGGGATCTTCTGTAACTGTGTCATGGTGTCGAGTCCTGTTGCTAGACATAGGGTCTCCCAGCAGCCACCCTCTTCACTCAGGGTTGTACCATCTCCTCAAGGCATTTGATGTAGGCCTCGATGTTGAGTCTGAGGCCCTGTGTGAAAATGAAAGGAGGCATAACATCACCATCACTAGTGATCACTCCATACGCCATAAGGTTGACTGGATATATCATCAAACTCTTTCGGAAGTGGTCTTTTTCTCACAGACGGTGCCCAACTGACCCTACCCTAAGACATAGGTTCTTCCAGCAGTTACCCTCTTGACTCAGGGTAGCACTATCTCCTCAAGGCACTTGATGTAGGCCTCCGTCCTGAGTCTGATACCCTTACCAAAATATTCAGTTCTTTTCTTATCAGAAGGATGAGAGTAAGTTTTTCGTTCTGCTGTACATTCGTAATCACCATTAGACTCATCCAGCTCTTTCTGAATCCTCTGTACAGTCCTCATATTGACACCAAACATTCTGAAATGTTCGTATTGGACTTTCCGGAGCTAATTTGGTACACTATACCGTTCAACATTTCTGACGAGGTGAATTGTTTCATGATGCTCTTTTTGCCTCAGACGGTGCCCAACTGACCCTAACATACTGTGCAGTGGACGAAATCAAAAACAAACTCCGCTTATGCAGGAAAATAAAAATATCAAATGGTGACAGTTTACCCATAACACCATGTATATATTTGTTATTTTTATAAACGTTATTTTAGTCTGTAACGTGTTTGTATTGCTATCTCTGTTCTTATTTTTTTAGATATTGAAATGAAATAACAACCGGCCTAGATCGAGAAGTTTCGCGAAAGAAAAAAAAAACTATGTGACCTCACCCCATCCCCAAGACAGGAATCAGGCCATTATCTCTATCTGCTCGGAGTAAGAACTCGGAGAGTAGAGTTCGAATTCATGTCGAGTTCCTTGCATTTACTTACACACAAATGCCCTTGGGAAAGGTATGACTCTATTTCTCCCCCCCCTAGCTATGGGGTTAATAGCAAAACAGTTTTGCACATCAGCTGCTGATTTGACCTGATCGAACTTATCAGATTTTCTCTCGAGGCAGTAGTAAATGGTTGTGTCATCAGTGTAGATACCAAGTTGAAAGCTGATGCCATCGGGAAGGCCATTAATGAAAATTGAAAACAAAGTAGGACATTAAATGGGACCCTTGGGTACACCTGCATTAGTACGAAAGGATATATATATATATATATATATATATATATATATATATATATTGACCAGTATATTAACGTTTTGGGTTATATAATAATAATAATAATATATATATATATATATATATATATATATATTTTCTGGTTTAAATATATTTATTTAGCAGTAATACTTTCAGAAATGATATGTATTCCTTTCTTTAAACAAAATATCTCTGGCATGTCACAATAGTTGACGGATAATGCTTATGGGAAAGTGGTTTGATATTCTCCCATAACAATTGTACGCAAACTGATTCAGAAAATAAAAACGAGTACCGTTTTTGTGAACTACGACATCTTGCACTACATTAGCTGACAAAGCAGCCGGAGTAAAAAGCTGTTACATATTTTTCAACCATGACATCTACTACAACATTAGGTACACAGGGAGTCGAAGCAAAAAGCTGTTATTCTCATTGTTACCTTTGATAAAGACGAAGCCAGAGAAAAAAAGCAGAAGGGGAATTGTCTTAAATTCTGAAAATTCTTTCACTATTTTTTGGTTGGTTGAATCTCAACTGCGTTAATTCGTTTGTATTTTGATGATTGTCAGTTAAAGTCCATGCGTCCTCTTCTTGAGTTGAATGGTATTAGAGCCTCACTTTCATACATCTTACGAGTAAGCATAGGCCACAGGTTCTCAATTGGATTGAGGTCAGGTGAACATGCTAGCCAACTCATTAATGTATTGAAGACGTGTTATATTTTGTGACCGAGTGATTGGCCTATTGCCTGGGTTGCGCTTTTGGTTGGCGCCAGCTATTTTGTCTGCATAAAAAATAATAGTTAACAAGTTAGTCCAACAGATAATTACTATTGAGTACTGAATTCGATCCTCGCAAGGTGTGACACAATTTTAGCTTTTCCAGAATAAACTAAGTTAATTAAAGAACTATATGAGTGGAAGTGGAACAATATTTGGGAAGAATTTCTCACGGAACGTTGTTAATTCGATCATCAGTAGGTGACCAAATTTGTGGGCTGTTTCAGAATAATAGTGACTTTGAGAGAACGAAGAATTTATAGAAAATATTCCAGATGCCAAAAGACTAAAATTTTTACAATTAAAAAAAAGAAAAAGAAAGAATGGCGATTAAAAGATATCTTTAGTTGAAGAGTTTTTTTTATTTCGAAAATTCTTTGAAGAGTAATATTTATCGAGTAATCAAGACCGCTGTATGTTTCTAACCAAAGATAATGCCAGAATAGAATTTGCACTCAATGTCACACCAAACCATAAAGGGAGCCAAGAAAAGAAGCAGTCACCAATTCAGAATCATTTTATCTCACGGCTGTACTAAGCTTGGGAAAGAGCTACATGATAGAGATAGATATACATTAACTCAACCCTGTCGTACGAATTGGCTGCCTCTGAGACATCACGGACGAGAAGGCGAGGGTTGTGCACACACTATTTTTCTCAATAAAGGACACGATATATATATATATATATATATATATATATATATATATATATATATATCCCAGACCAGTTGCCATCAAAGGCTATAGAACCCAGTCTGTCCTGCTATTTACCCATAGCTGGAGGGGAAGAAGAGGATTCAGACCTTTCCCAAGGGTATTAGCATGTAATGTAATATATATATATATATATATATATATAGAGAGAGAGAGAGAGAGAGAGAGAGAGAGAGAGAGAGAGAGAGAGAGAGAGAGAGGGAGGCACGGTGGAGTAAATGGATAGCGGCTTGGGTTGAGGAATCGGAGAGCCGAGTTCGAATTCCAGTCGAATCCATTACATTCACTGACGTGCTAATACCCTTGGGAAAGGTGTGAATCCTCTTCTTCTCTTTCCAGCTATGGGTAAATAGCAGGACAGACTGGGTTCTATAACCTTGGATGGCAACTGGTCTAGGAGAAGGACAACTCTGAATTCAAAACCTGCAGAGGGTCGTTTGGGGACCCTGTGGCACGTAGTGCACCAGGTCTCTGTATTCGGCCCTTCAAAAAGTGTGGATGGTCCTGCACGAAACCTTCACCACTATAATCAAATCTCATGTGCTGTTGTCAGGCTGTCAGTTTTCCTGAACTGATCTGCTTGACTCTCATACGTCGAATTCGACAGGAGTGTCAATATATATATATATATATATATATATATATATATATATATATATATATATATATATATATATATATAATCGATATATTGTGTGTAGTGGTTGAAATACAGGGATAAAAAATGATTCCCGAACTATATTCAGGCACAATTATGTCGTGTTAGGTTTGAAATAAACATTGGATAGTAAGGAAACTTTCAGTGTCGGGCTTAAAAAAAAGAAAAGAAAAGAACCCCCCCCACAAATACGCAAAAAACTGTCTATATCAGATAGAATGTGTCAAAGAATTTTTTTTTATGTTTCTTACCATTTCAATCCACTGCTTTTCCTTTTGACGTATTTTGAAAAAAAAAAAAAACAAAAAAATAACAGCTTCTAACAAAAACCTACAAATGAAGTATTATATATATATATATATATATATATATATATATATATATATATATATATATATATATATATATATATATATATAGAAATAAATAATACATTGTCGAAGAATTTTCGCGACGGATGGAGACAAATTCTTCTGATCATTCTTTTAATTTTTTTTACTTCATTTTGACACCTGCCAGATATTTTGCATAGAAAATATTTGCAAGAGCAGTTAGTATATACACGGGTGACTAAAATCATTGGTTAGTTATTAGTTCCTATATTTTATTTTAAATACTTTGGAGCTTATACTTCGAGAGCTACTCAAGGTAGTGAGTTAATAAATGAGGTATGTAATACGATATAGGAGGAGGTGGTAGGAATTGATGATTTTAAGAATGCGGACAAATAATTATTGACGCTTGACTTGAAAACAAAAGGTAAGATTGTAGTGCTCTATGAAGCGCCGAAGCGGAAGTCAGTTCCACAAATTAGTTCTTGGGGAAAAACGAACTACCATCAACGCGGTGTTCGTCCTGGGTATGACGATAGGCTACATCCGCGTCCCGGGTAAGACGATAAACTACATCCGCGTCCCGGGTAAGACGATAAACTACATCCGCGTCCGGGGTAAGACGATAAACTACGTCCAACAGCAAGGCCTCTGACTGGGAGGTTTTGAGCAGCGGGGAACCACCTCTTAATTGCAAGTGTTTCCAGGTCCACCTTGATCCGGTGTGGTAGCACCTGTTAGGGTCCCAACTATGGGCAAATAGTTAACCCCTAAAATGGGTTCAAAACACTATGAAAGTATAAAAATAGGTTTTAATACCAGAAATATTTTGTAAAACATTATTAAAAGCAATAAATTTTTGAAAAAAATTATTACCAGCAATACATTTTTGAAAAAAAGAAAAATATTTCCAGCAATAAAAATCTTATCAGCATTAAAATATCCCATTGAGGTTGATATATCGTAAGCCAAACCAAACCAAATCAAACTAAACCAAACCAATGTTGTGCATGTACTGGGAAGGTTACTCCAGTCAAAATAATCTTGCGAGAGCACGGCACGGGAAACATTATTTTACTACCAGACCTTCATTCCACATTTCAAGTTGCAAAGATCGGCTTGTTAAGCCTCACCAGATGTTGTTCTCAGGGCGCTGCTATTATCTTTCATGATAAATACTCGCCGACAATATTTTCCACTTTCGAACATGAAGATACATATCCCAGATAAAAGTGAAGATATCTGAACATAGTTTAGATATTAGAATCAATATTTATTATTCTTTAAGTGCTGTGTCATATCAAGACTTAGGTGATCATGCCTCTCCACAACCTCCTTCCGTTTTAATAAATTTTGTCTTTTTGTTATCTTTCCTAAACTTTGTTCCGCTATTCATTTAGTCACGCTCACTATGTATGCTATGCCTTTTTTCCTTGTCCTTCTTGCCTTTAATCTGTCCTGTGAGTATCAGTTTTTCCAAGCTCTCTTTCCTCATTATGTGTCCCATTAATTTCAATTGTCTCTTCCAGATGTGAAGTCTAAGTTTTCGTTTTGTTTCCATTCTCTCTAAAAATTCATCGTTGCGCACAAGTTCGGTACACAGTATCCTCAGCATCCTTCTGTAGAACCATATTTCTGCTTCTTGAAGCCTCCTCTTCATTTATTAGGAGATTGTCCAGCATTCATTGTCATATAGGAGGACATATATCGCGTAACAGTTCAGTCCTGAAATCAACTGTTCAAAATAACATCCGAAATTTCAAGAGAGAAGAGAAAATTTGTTATAAATGAATATGTACGTGCCTTGTTTATTTGCGTGAAACTGGAGCATAAAAAAACAAAAAAAAAACAAAACAATTAAATACTTCCTGAATAAACATTTACAGTTTTACAGATCTATCTATCTATCTATCTATTGTTTTTGTTTTAATTTTCACCCTTTCTAAGACCCAAGAGTCCCTCAATGTAGAGGGATACTAAAGGAAATTGTTCTATGGGTGGTAAGCGTTAAGAAACTCAGAATATATGAGAAATATAACGGTTAGCACGAGACTTGAACAGGTTAAGATTATAATGGCCAGGAAAGCATTCTCTTGGGAGTCAGTTTGAAAAATTAGCCGTTCGTTGGAAGAAGATGTTCGAGTGGAACTTAGGTCACACTAGTGGAATACACAGGGAATGAGGGTGTGGTTCGCCTCAGGGCACGGTACTTAGCTGCGAGGGTTAGGGTTGCTGGAGCTAAGGACTGTAACTCATCCGAACATTTTCCATGGAAACAGTGATAGAGTAACGAGAGGGTTTCAACTTTTTACATGTGGGAAAAGCGTTGCAATGTGGGAAATAATTAATCACCCACAAGGCCGACGCTTTTGGATTTTATTAAGTCTGGAGAGTGAAAACAGGGCAGCTCCAGACCAGATATAGCAGAAGAACTCCATTTTAGGTCTAATAATTTTTCTTGAACATTCCGGGAGGAGTGAGATATTTGCTGGAGCGGTACAGGAAAACCGACTGTTTTTCCAGTATCTTTAGCTATGGATCGTATATAGGAGTTCCGCTTGAGGTCTAAGGTTTTCAAGACGATTTCAAGGGCTATGTTTAACTATCTGAAGTGAGTAGCCCGGTATTAAGAGTTTCTGAACTAGGATAGATGAATTGATACGGGAACAAGAAGTCAGATGTGACCTCAAGAAGACGGAGTTCCACCTCTGGAACGCAGACCCCTGACATTGGTATGGGAGATGAGGAATCTGTGGTCTGCTTTTTTTGTGCGGTTGGGTTTGATTTTGTTGCGATCATGGTTAGATATTAGACAGTGCGCATGTTACAATTTTTGAATACATTAGACTACTAGTGAGCCAACCCAAGTGACTTGACTCACTTTATAGTCCACCAATAGAAGATTAACCAATCAGAAGACGTAAAGTATTCAATCCGTCGGGTATAAAGGCGGCCATTTTGTTTACTCTATCCGAATGTCCAGTGCCAACTTGTCAGGCGAAGAGGAACAGTAGGAAGAACTACGCTCTGCTACTTTACCGGGATATCCACTGCTAACCTGGAATACGCTTCCCTACTGTCTTCGAAATATTCACTGCTAACCTCTGGATTCTATAATCAAAGACGACCGACATCATGATCAACAGTAGGCAAAACGGCCACACCCATATGTAGGGCGTTCATCAATAACCTGGATTGAATTGTCCAGAGATACAAGCACGACTATACCCTTCTTCATGGCATCGAGAATCATCACTGGAGATTACTGCACGACGCGGATCTCGTTCACAAAATGAAAGCACAATAGCCCCGATATTATACACCAGCTGATAGGATAGCCTCCTCAGAAGCTACTCCATAGCTCCGATCCCTATTAGGTGAATAAAGCCAACCCAGAAAACGTTTAGCCCCAGCACCATTGGGCACCTCGAGGTGGTGTAATGGTTAGCAAGCTTGCCTCACTAGAACAATTACGACTGAGTAGTGAGTTCGATATTCACTGGGTGCCCCATACTTTCGGCTTTGTGCCACATCTGAGCTACGCTTGGAAAATCACTATGCCCAGCACCATTAATGGAGGAATAAATAACCCAGGAAAGAAGATACAGTAGTGGTACCCTAAATGCACACGTTTCGCCTATCCATAAATTAAGGCAACGAAACTTCTTGAGTCCGAAACATCATGACTGATCTGAGAGCTCAGCTACCGATGCAACAACAGAATTTTTTCATTGAGTCCGAAACATTGTGACTTAGCCTGCATGTGCAATAAAAGAAAACACAGGGAGAAGATTGGGCTAAATAGGTTACTAGGTGGTGCACCAACATCCCCAATCCCTATTGGATTGAATATTATCGTAAAGGAAAAATAATATGAACAAGATTTTGCATGGACCGAATCATATTGATGATTCCGTTGATGAATGTAGAAAGATTTTAAGTTTAACAACATTTCGCTGAACTTCAATGAAGTTCAAAAATGGAAAACCTAGCTACTGTTTTTGTTTTCTTTTTTATAACATTAAACGGACATCTTTTATAACCTTAAAGAACAATTTTTTATAAGGTTAGGAGCCACCTTTTATAAGCTTCAAAAACACATTTTAAAACCTTAAAGAATTACTTTTATAACCTTAAAGAATCACCTTTTATAACTTCATGAGACCATTTTTATAACCTTAAGGAACCATCTTTTATAAACTTAAAAAGCAACCTTTTATAAGCTTCAAAAGCCACCTTTTATAACCTTACATAATCACTTTTATAATCTTAAAGAACATCCTTTTATAATCTTAAAAAGCAACATTTTATAACCTTAAAGAACCATCTTTTATAAACTTAAAGAATGCTTTTTATAACTTTAAAGAATCACCTTTTATAACCTTAAAAATAACCTTAAAGTATCATTTTTATAACCTTAAAGAATCACTTGTTATATTCTTAATGAATAACCTTTTATAAGGTTAAATTATCAGCTTTTACAACCTTAAAGAACAATCTTTTGTAACCTTAAAGTACAACCTTTCATAACCTTAAACAATCATCTTTTATAAGTTTAAAGAATCACCTTTTATAACCTTAAAGAATGCAGAGGGGAGAAGGAAAGCTATATACATTAACCAACGAGCCTCTAATGATTGGCTAAATACCTCGGCGTTGCCAACATGGCGCATGAAGAAAAGGAAATTTACGTCCCCATATTTATATCCCCCTTTCGACTAAGTTCATTTTCGGTAGGAGGCTAGTATTCAAGATTAATTAAAAGAATACAGTTAAATAACTTTGATCACAGGAAAGAAATATTAGAACTTTTCGACAAAATTAAACAACATGAAAAAGAAATACGAAAGCAAATAAAAGAAAAAAATTCAGAGTTCGTCAAGAGTTACCATTAGGCCAATTGAGAACAGTCTTATGTGTATGAGAGTAATTAGAAAAACAAATTTAGAAAGAGACTCTCTTACATTTGGTCAAATATCTCCCTAGTTTCGATGGAACAAACGAATACGTTAGGAGATTGAAGAATTACTACCGAAATATCAAATCCAGATGTAACATTTTACCATTAATTTAAAAAAGATGTAAAACAAACAAACTTTTTTGCAATGTTCAGTAAAAAATTATTATAAGATAAAGAATAATAATGTTTACTCACCTTTTTGTGGGGTTGGTTTCGTTTTTTCGATTGTTTGATTTTGTTGTGATCATGGTTGAGATATCAGATCTTGTGTACGGATGAAGACTAGCTAACGAAACAAGTAGAGCGTGCATCAACACCCTCGACTGAACTGTCCGAAGAGACACCCTTCTTCATGGCATGGAGGGATTTAACAAATGACTACTACACGGTTCGGATCCCATTCGAAAATTGGCGGTACAATAGTCCCGATATAATATATCTGCTGATAGTCACCCAAAATCTTATCTGTCACTGAGAATCACGCATTCTCAGCATTTATTTTAGGCATAACGCCAGATCACAAATCGAATTTGGTTTGACTTTAACCTTAGCACTTTAGTATACGCTATATAATTACCTGTACTCAAGTGCAAGGTCACGCCGAGAAGGTTGATCAATTTAGCGCTGGTGTTTGTAGTAATTTTTAGTTTGTAATTTTGAAGAATTTAATCAATTACTTTCTCAATCGATCTACGTTTCTCGGACTTATTTGACAGAGGAGAATTACACCATCATTTCTGTGTACTTAATTTTAAATAGAAAATCTTTATCGCCACAATAACATATTTTCGGCTAGTTGGCATGCTTAGTCAGAATCAAATGTACCCATTGCGATGTTAAATTCTGAGCTGTTTCTTTTAGTACACAGACAAATAATATATATATATATATATATATATATATATATATATATATATAAAAGAAATATGTTGTAGTGGTTCCAACGAGAGAAAAAGTATGTATATTAAAAAGAAGAGAGGTGCCGCAAACGTTTTTGGTTGTAATGTGGATTTATTTAGAAAAAATATTATGCTTTGTTTTACATAATTTTACGACACGAGTTTCTGGTCTCAGAAGACCGTCTTCAGGTAAAAAAGTGGAGATTTCCACATATTATTAAAATAATTAATTTTTCCTTATGTTCAATGTTAAATATTCTCGATATGAGACATTCTCTGTTTGTGTGTTGGTAATCCGAATTTCTTTCTTGAATTGCGAAATGAAAATAAAAGAAATTTAAACAGCTATAGCACATTACTCTCATCCTTTAACATTAATACACGGAAGGTTATTCGTGAGTATGAACGGATTTTGTTAAAAATTAGCAGACATGTCTGTGATTTATTAAATCAGACATACCTAAAAGAGAATTTGCTGCCTAAATACACAAATATATATATATATATATATATATATATATATATATATATATATATTAAATACAGTTTTGAGATCTGCTATATTTATAGGGTAAAAGTGCCCAATATCCGGGGTGAAGTTTGAGTGGATATGTGTAGACATTAATATCGACACCGAGTGGCGACAGCCTGTTTCATGCTTGAACGCAATCTTCAGGCCATGCGTGCTGGATTATAGGTCAACTGTTTATATATGTTAGTCATTGGGTGCATTATGCGTAACAAGATCATTTATTTCCGGATTATGGTGCTATTCTAACGGCTTTAATTTTTGAAGGTTAACAACCGGAGAAGTCAATACATTTCCCGCCAAAGACTATCTATATAATACAAAAAGTTTCTGATTGCGTGCGTGATTCTGTACCTGTGTGGTGCGTCTGTCTGACGCATAATGATTTACGGGTTGTTTATACAATAATTATTTTTATTTTAACTTCTTTCAAACAGACAATTTTTTAATCAAAATATTTCTAAGTAAAAGACAGACGCAAAGAGATCCCGCTTTGCTGTTTTGTCCAGTTGTTTGTAGAGTAATTATTTATATTTCAGGTTTCTTTAAACATACAATATTTTAAATATTTTAAAAATATTTTTGGCATATTTAAAAAATATTTATAAGTTAATCTGATTTAAAGTTCAAGTTTATACCGGAAGTTTTATTCTTATCAAATGCAGTTTTAAAAACTAGGAATTTATTGATTTTAATTTTATTAGTCTCTAAGGCCTTTTCAACCAACATCTCATCAGGAGACAATCGTTGGATCATTAATTAACGAAAAGAACAGTAACGAAAATAAAGAGCAAAAAAGGGTGGGGGGAAACACTAAAATAACAAACAAGTTTTTACTTGTAACGAGAGGAGGGAAAATAACGTGTAAATAAAATTAGCGAGGGACAGTTAAAATAAAATATCCCCCCAACAGATTAAGGGACTTTACAAATTCTTTCTGCCGGCAGAGAGAAGGTTTCCTTAATTCTATACAGACTGATTCCAAAATCTTCAAATGATTGTTGGAATCGGCTGTATGAATGATTTTAAACCATTCTTTTTTAAACGACTTGGTGCAGGCTATATTCTCAACTAAATGTTGAGCAATAGCCGATTCCATATTCATGGGGGAAGATAGCATATTTTATCTATCTTACCAAGTCGTATATTGGAAGGTACATGCTGATTGATTCTAGTTTCCAAATGCAAGGTTGTACGCCCCACATAACCAGCAGCACACTGGCAATTAAACTCATATACTAAATTACTCAATTTGATGTAGGGAAATTCATCCTTGCGAAACGACGGAAACACAGACCTAGTTCGAAAAATGCTACGTAAAGCAACTGATGGGAAACAACCGGAAACCGACTTTGTTAACCGACTTCTTATTAAATGCTGTAAACAATCAGTAAAACGTTAAATATGAACATGTAAACTAGATCAATGATGACACGAATGAATTGAAATGTTCAACTGAATCATAATAAAATTAACTTTTCAATGGAATGCTGAAATCAACTTCAGTGTTTTATAATCTGAACTGTCAGTGACCCAACGGATCACGGGTAGCCTAATTCGGAAGATGAATAAAAAAAAAACGTATAACTTACCGTAGTAAGATCAACCACGTTACCGGCAGCCATGACGTCATCGGTTGATGAGTCATGCAAAAGATTTCGCTGATGATGCAGTTGCTGTTGGTGATGGTGATGATTGTGGTGGTGTTGAAAGTGATGATGACCACGACGGTGACGACGATGACGGTGAAGGCGATGATGACGACGACGACGACGACGACATCTTCGACGCTCCGCCGGCTGGCAAAACAAACAAATCACTCAGACAAACACGGAGAAAAAAAAGATAGAAGAAAGAACATGTGAAAGATTTACACCATTAAATTCGAGATCCATCGACGGGACCGAGATGTGTCTCGTGGGTAATCATTTTTATTTTCGGATATCAAATTTAAATTCCTCGATTTTTTGGACAACATCTTGCATACATGGATATATTCGGCAATCGACAATACATTTGTATTTTTTGAGACAGCTTTAGATATCAACTTGGCAGCAGAATACGTTATACATTAGTTTCAAACATATCGTTTCAGAATTTTCATGCTGCTTAAAAATCTGAAAGAAAAAAAATCAACAATATTCAGATATCATCATATTGTGAAAGTAAAACAAAAAAATTGTACCCTTACCAATGATGACCGTTCATGATGAATGACTTTAAAACTAGAAAATTAATTTTTTAAACGGTAGCTTTTTTGTTTAATTTTGCTTTAATTAAATACAAAAACTGTAAAACTTTTAATATTATTAGACCAAGAAAATAAAGAATAAAAGGGATAAAAACAAATGTTCTATTTCTAAATTGAAGATTTTGATCAGTATAATATTCCTCGAAGCATTCACTCTAAATAGCGTTGGGCATTCCTGCCACCAGGTGCCACCATTTTTCGTCTCTTTTTTCTTTGAAAATTATATCTGCAGACGTAGCGCGATTTCTAGTTTGTTCTTCCAGATTTAGTTGCAGGCAAATACTCCAGAAAGCGACGAAACTTCTTGAATCATAGAATTGCAAATCGGTCCTTTAGATTTGAGGCATAAATGAATGATGGGCCATAAAAAAGTGTAAATTATCAATTAACAATATCTTCTAATCTCCAATAAAACACATCAGTTGATGATGACCGCTGTACATTGGTTAACTTCTTTGACAATAGCAATTATTCGAATTTATTCTCAAAGAAATTATGTTGAAACTAATTTATATCCTTGATATTCTAACTTGAAGTAATCTTCCCAGGAGTTGTTCGGATTTCTTTTACTATAATTTACCTAATGCAAAGCCAAAGAGACACTCAAGGCAGTGTGTTATTGAATAAAGTATGTTATATGAACGTAAGAGGAGAAAGTAGGAAGTGAAGATGATGTGGATATGGAGGATAGATAAAGATTGACCCTAGACTTGAAGAGATTATGGTTATAGTGTTCAGAGAAGCTTCCACACGGGAATTCCTTTCACAAAATGGCGGTCCTAAGGGATAAACTCCCTCCTTAACAAATGGAATATGTCGAGAATTAGGATGATATAGTAAGGCGTGTCTTGATTGTAAGTGGTGGCAATAAAGAATAAAGCGCTCATCCGAACATTCGCCATGAGATCTATGGGGGAAACAGTTGCAGATTGGATGGTATGTCTTCACTCATAAAGACGGCATAAACGATTTTGAACTCTGACAATATTGGAAAGTGATGATTGTGTAGCTCCAGCTAAGACATGGCAGTAATACTCCATTTTTGGTCTGATTTGACTCTTGTAAAGATAACGCAAGGCAAAAGATTCAGGTACTTTTGGAAGTTGTGCAAGGAACCGGCTATTTTTTCTAACATCTTTGATAGTGGGACATTGATTTCATCCTTCTTGCTGCTTGTGCAGCTCCCATGATACTTCGGCCGAGCTATTCTTCGGCCTCAGGTGTAAATGTATTGTGAAAGAGTTCCCTTTCTTTTTTCTTGTACATATCGATGGCACAACGTTTGATTGACAACAAAGGCCGAAAAATTAAGATGAACAGTCCGAACCAAACCTGGACTACTTTTTAAAAATACCATATCTCTTGAGGACGTCGACAGTCATGGCTCTCCACAGATTCCCTTTCACTTCATTATCAATGAATTACCAAAGCATCTTGTAAACATAGTGGGGTTATTTCTCGTTGTCCTTTTCGCCGTTTTGGAATTCAGAGTTGCCCTTCTCTATTGCCTGACATCCAATGATAAAGAGTTATTTTGTCATATAGGACATAACAGAATGGAATCGTTCATTTACGTAAATAAGCGGAGTTGGGGAGGGGTTAGCATTAGGTTCACAATTCGTGTAGTAAACCTTCTCTTTCATTACTTACCTACGAGTTTGTCTTCCTTATTTATTTCCCTCTGTTATCTCGAAAACACGAGATACAACACCTTTCTAGTCTGCTGTTAGTGCGAAAGTGAATGCTACAGACTAGATCAGAATTTGAGCTCCGATCGCCGATTACGCTTTCTACGACAATAACCGCCACGGCACCCACACTTCAAATGGTAGTTACCCAAATCGAAAATGACAAAAATATTTATGTTATTGGACCCACATTATTTGGAATAGTCTACATGTTTATTATTTTACCACAGTATTTCGGTTGCTATGTTCTTCGGCCTTCTACTTCAAAGCTTCCAAGAAAATTAATTTTCGGTATTAAATGACCCATAAAATGTTGATATGCCGTTAAAGAAACAAATCAATTACAGAATCAATCTTCTATAAAGGTTTCTATTTAGGCTTCAGAATTCGCTTAATAACGTTTCTAATATCATCAGGACGAAATGTTCTTCAACTTACTTCCGGTATATGTCCTATCTCCCTTTTAGAATTTCCTTGTTACCATTCCGCATATCTTTCATACTATTACTTGCATCGTTGTTTTATTCCTTACAGCTTTTCGGCCGATATTTTCTTAGACCTTCCTCATGTATATCTCCTAACTGCTTTTTAGAATTTACTTTAGTATCATGTCACATATCTTTCAAACGTTTTCATCTTTGTATTTCTTCCGCGGCATTTCGCTTGAGAGGAATTTTTTGGTTTCCACTTAAAATATTTCTGGCAAGCATGAGATATTGATTCTTAATTGTTGCTCTTTTGCTCCACTGTTGGGAGGTAAATATCCATGCAAACTACGTAGGCTCCGCTGAGGAAGAGAGGGTCTCAGACTCACCAGCCTGTTGTAATTTTTACAAGAAGTAGATTTTTTACGGGGTGGAGCTGCTAGCATCGCGATTAGATGACTTCGAATTCAGAATAGTCTTTCGCTTAGACTAGTAGGCAACCAAGGCTAAGAACAGAAGAGATGGATTCACACCTCTCTAAAATTTCTCTGGAGATATTCATTTTCCGTTATTGATTTTGTTCCACTGGTGGGTGCTAAATATTCATGTAAATTTACGTAGGCTTCGCTGTAGAGTAGACAGCCACGGCCTCGCCACAAGAGGGCCACAGCCGTACCACACTGGCATTGCTGCTGTAGATTTTGTAGAAGGTAGATTTTTACACGATGTAGTTGCTAACTTCACACTTGATATTAAATTCAGAACAGTCTTTCACCTAGACTGGTTGCCAACCAAGGTTAGAGAGCCTATTTGTGCGAAAGTGAACGCAATAGCTGCGATTAGAATTTGAACTTGGCACACCAATTCTACTCTCCAGGCCGATATCCACTACGTTACGTTCACCGTGACATGTTCTTTTATATATCGTGTCACTTGGGCGATGATAGTTCTCCACGACTTCCTATCTTTTGTAGCGCATAACAATATTTGTCTTTTTACCATACCGCCCAAACACTTCTGCCATCCATTTACACAAACTTTTTCGGTAGAATTTTCGATGTTTTCTCTTTTGCCATTTCTACCTTTAAAATTTTAAAGTGTCAAATTCTTTGAACCCTCTTTTATCACTATGCGTCCCAGAAATGTTAAATGTCTCTTTCTGATTTTAAGTAAAGTGTCTTTTTTGTTTCCATTGCCCTTAAATCTTCTTCACTGCTCATATACGCTATCCATGGTATTCTCAGCATCTTTCTGTAGAACCATATCTCCTTTACTCCGTTGTATCTACTCTTTATCTCATTTGAAATGGTGCAGCATTCATTGCCATATAGGAGGATTGATATTACATCGCTCAGCACCTTAACTTACAACTTTCTCATTTCTATGTTTTGTCCATGGTATTCTCAACATCCTTCTGTAGAACAACATTTCTCTTGCCTCAAGTCTCTTCTTTATTTGCAAAAAGAAAAGTTGTGGAGATTCACTGATATAAAAGTGAGTTGTTATTACATAGCCGTTCGGTACTGTTTTCTTTGTTTTGTTGAAATTTTTCTGTTTCTTAATACTTTGTTTTGCTTTTGGAAGGCATCTTCGCTACACCAATGTCTGTGTGGCATTTGCTATCGTCTTTTATATTTCTTTATTGACTTGTTTTTAAAATCTCAAATTTGTAGTTCACATTCTCGGCTATCTGATTTACTTTTAGTAAGCATTCCCTTTTCCTTGCAATTTTCATGAAAACTTCCTCATTGTGCACATGTTATATCTATGGTATTTTTGACATCCCTTTGTATATCCATATCTCTGCTGTCTCAGGTTTTCTATGGAGAAATTCTCCAGCATTCACTGCCATATAGAAGGATTGATATTACACAGAATTTCAAACCTTTTCTTTCTTTCTTTCTTTCTTTCTAATGATTGGTATTATATTGCAGTTCAGCACCTTTTCGTAAAATTTCTTCATTGCTCACAGGCTTACACATCCATAGTATTCTCATCATCCTTCTGCAGAGCGGTCTTCTAAAAACGCTATTGATAGAAACATTTTACCGAAGAAAAACTGGAATAACAACTGAGGTGTTTCCTCGACTGAATCAATATTGATTCACAAACAATCAATAAATATTTTTATCTCCAAATATGGCAAAACAATTACATGTCATCAGTCATCAGTACTTTTTTAATAAATTACAATTAATTTATACCTGGCATAGATTCAAACTTTAATATTAATAATTTACCTTGAAAATCTGTTGCTGATGATTTATTAAACGGATGTAAATGGCAGAGACGTACCTCTTCAGTGTGTGTTATGCATATAAATATCCGAAAAGATGGCGGGGTTGAACACGGTTAGGAAGAGGACTTCCTGATTACTTTCTCCGCGGAACCTCTTCCGGTTCTGTGCTCTTCCAAGCGTTCTCTCGCTTTCTCTACACCTTCGGGATTCATAGGACCCTTACAATTCGCGAACGGCCAGGACTTCTCGGTTCACGTTTTAAGATATGTCGGGTGGGTTACCCTTGCAGAAAGTGACGGGCGGCAGCGTCCTGCTTATGTTTTCTATGTTATTTCCACGTGGAATAAATCATTTTTCAAAATTTTCATCTCAACAAATAAAACAACAATGAATTCGCTGCAGGATATTTCGAAACAGGGCCTATCTTTCAGTATTATAGCATAAATCACACGCATGTTCGTAGGTGGACCAATAGGTTTATTGACGGTGATTATTTAAATGTTGATCTGAAATTTTCACTGTTTGATTAATGTGATGGATATTCACCAATGAATTAAGTGCATTTACAAGGAAGAAGATTATGTCGAAAAATATATAATACCGTATATACTCAGGGATAGATCGCCATATCGGATAGGTCGCCCCACTGGATAGGTCGCCCCACTGGATAGGTCGCCCCATCGGATTGGTCGCCCAACGGGATAGGTCGCCCCACGGGATAGGTCACCCCACCGGATAGGTCGCCCTACCGGATAGGTCACCCCACGGGATAGGTCGCCCCACCGGATTGGTCGCCCCACGGGATAGGTCACCCCACGGGATAGGTTGCCCCACCGGATAGGTCACCCCACCGTATACGCCTTGCTTTATGGCTTAATAATTGATGATTTACTGTTGACTTGCAGATAGGTCGCACTATAATCTGGGGAGTTATACATCCCTTTTTAAACGTAAGAATTATCAGATGTCTACTTTTATTTCCACTTTCATTGCAAAATTAACAATTTTAAATACAAATTTGCAGTTAAAATACATTTCATCAATCATCATGTAAACAAAAGGAAGGAACTGTTGTACTGGTGATTTTTATATTTACCGTATATTATTTTTATATCGAGTCAACTCAACAAAAAAAGAAATAACTACAGAAGAAAATGTTTTGGTACATTTAGAAAAAAATGTGTTTATCGATTTATATATCAAGTTAGAGTTTTAAAATTCATTCAGAACTGAATCCACAGCTTTACTGTTTATGGGGTACAATTTTCGATTTCTCAGAAATCATAATAACAAGGAAGATTTGTTTTACATTTATGTCGAGCGGATCGGTTGCACTCCTAATATTTTGTGACATTTCTTTGGTAAAAAAAACATGACCTATCCGCGGGTATATACGGCTTTTATTAGATTGGAAAGAAAGTCTTGTATTTTGATATAAACATTTTGTGGGACTTTTTTTCAGATACTTATAGTAAAATCGACATAATCTCTCCTATGTATTTATGTTATTACTAACATTCGTCCTTGTTTTTAATATTGCCGGTCTCGTCTGGTGTTCCTGTTGTATAGAGATCCTTGATAGAATCAAAAGAAGAATCTGCAATGTCATTGGTCGTGACCTGGCGTCTCAACTTCAGTTACATTCCAACCGCCACAATGTAACTTCCCTGTGTCTTTTCTATAAATACTTTCCTCTTAATTGTTCTGATTAACCAACCTTTATGGTACCCAGACATTATGAGTTTAACAGCAGTACCAGATTGGCGGCAAGGTCTTATTTTACAGTTGAAATAGCTACATGTAACCTTAAGTTCTATGTTAATAATTTATTCTCTCGCACTTCCCGATTGTGGAACTCTCTTCCGGCTTCTTGCTTCCCAGTCAACTTTGATCTTCAAAACTTTAAATGTAATGTCGATCGTTCTCTTCTTAATTCTTCTTCTTTTAGTGTCCTCTCTCCTTAATAGTAGTTTTTTTCATATTTTCTAACACTCAGGATTCCTAGTCGTATATGATAATTTAACTTGTACTAAGAATCTTGAAATTGTATTCTTCAATGTTCCGTGTCCCTTCAGGAAGTTGGCGGTCACGGATCTCTACAATTTCCTGTCCTTTGTAGGTCTTAATATAATGCTGTCTAAGCCTTCTCCCACCATCCATTTACTCAAGCTCGCTAAGTAGATTATACGTCGTTTTCCTCTGTGTCCCTTGCCATCAATATATCCTGTGAGTATTATGTTTTCCAAGCCCTCTTTCTTCACTGTGTGCAACTATTTCTTCTAGATGTCAAGTATATGTATTCTTTTTGTTGCCATTTTCTCTAAAACTTCGTCGTTGCTCACATATTCGGTCCATGGTATCCTTAGCATCCTTCTGCAGAATGACGTTTCTGTTGCTTCAAGTCTCTTCTTCATCTGTCCGGGCGCTTTCAGCTATGCTTTTAGCCATTGCCAAGGATGATTTTTACTTTTAACTAAATGTATGGATTGTTTTAATATTAATGTTTTATATTCCAAACACGGAGATGTAACGTTAGATTTCTTTGACAATATCTCAATTAGATCTCATTTAAATACACATGGAAACCTACCAAATTCTATACATAATATACTCGTTGATAATACATATAAAATAGCCTCATCCATATGTACAAAAGGCTAAAGTATCGGGAGCCATTGTTAATAAAAAAGAAAAAAGCCAACACTAAAAAATAACAACCTTGAACAATTGCCACAATGTACTGACCGTGTTTGGAAATTAAATATTAAAATTAAAATTGCTATGTAACTCTAAATACATACATAAAAAATCCATACATTCAGTTAAAAGTAAAAAAAAAAAATACTTCTTGATAATGGCTAAATGTATAGCCGAAAGCGCCCGGACATACAGAGCATTTGGACAATTTATTTCCAGAAAAGAAGAAATTTATAAGAAAAATTAAATAAAAAACCTAACCGCAGTACCTTGTCAGTCGTTATTAATGAAATTTTTTATATATATATATATATATATATATATATATATATATATATATATATATATATATATATATATATATATCAGGTCGAAATGAAAGACAAAACTACGTGTCAGAAAAAGGAGTCTGGATTTTTGAGGATAAGAGGGCAATAAATTAAATTATCTTACCATATGCGACGATCAGCAACCAGAACGTGTTTGTTTTATATATATATATATATTAATTTCAATTAAAGGTGCAATTATAATTTATAAATTCATGAATCATTCATACAAAAAACAAATATAGAGGTTAATGATTTAATGATTTAAATAGCGAGAATACATCATCGCAAACAATATAAATGAGATACACGAACCCCGAACCTGTATATGAATGATATGATCCCTGTTTACAAATTCCAGTTGCATAAGGTCTTTTTAACTTTTTTACAAGCTTTCGTCTGTTCCTACAGACATCCTCAGGCATGGAAATAGATTTTGTTCTTGTTTTTTACTTCTCGGTAATAAGAGGACAACGAAAATAGAGATGTAATCCGAAAAAATGCTATGAGAAAATGTGTTATTGTTTTGGAACGTGCGGTCGCAACGCTGAGTTTGAATTTAAATTTTAAGGTTGTGCGTTTTTGTATAAATATAGTAATAAGAGAATTCTTTTTTACTGGTAGATTTTCCGTCAATGTGGCATGAACTATATTGTTCAATAATTACAGAAATGTCACACTTATTATCCGAAAGTTGCACGTTGGATCAGTTATTTTAATTTCAATTAAAGGTGCAATTATAATTTATAATAGTTTTTGTATGAATTTATTTATTAAACATTAAATTTATTTGTTTTCAAGTACTGGTCCAAATATTCAAGAAATATTATTGGAGAGAAATATGCTCTCGAAGGAAACCGTCATTAGACCTGACATGCTTTCACGTCTTGGCTACAGAGAGCATCGATGACCAAGAAATATTTAAATATAGTGTGCCTTTCTGTAAACTTTTGAAATTGACATATCAGCTCAATTTCTTTATCCTAACATAAACAAAGCGAATTGAAAAGAAACGGAGATTTAAAAAAAAAAAAAAAAATGAATCCGACAGATTTTTATTATTTAAACGATTATTTTTAGTGGATACTTGTTAGGATACGGAATTTAGCAGATATGTCTATTTCAAATTGAATATTCAGGAAGGTAGACGAAAATAAATAAATATACTGCTTAATAAATAAAAGGAGAGTCTATTCAAGCATGGATATCCACTACAAATAACGTTTAAGTAATAAAAATCTGTCGGCTTAAAAAATTAATAAACCATCTCCTTTCTTTACGCACTTACACACATACAGACACGCATATATATATATATATATATATATATATATATATATATATATATATATATACAGTGAGAGAGAGTGAGAGAAAGCGGAAGAGAAAGGAGAGTTGTTGATATCTGTTGTGCCTTAAATCAGCTCAGCCGAATAGATTTCGTTTTTTTATTAATCTCTAACAGATAACCACAACTTTAATAAATATATATATATATATATATATATATATATATATATATATGTGTGTGTGTGTGTGTGTGTGTAAGATCAAATTTTGTAGACACTAAAAAAAAAACAAAGTGTTCAATATAGGTATAGGAAATATACACAAAACCAGAACAAATATAAAATATATAATAGAAAAAAGTAACGTATATTTCCACGTATAAGGTGACCTATAGATAAGACTAGACCCAAAATGGAGGTAAATATTCGTTATTTTATCTGACATCCATAGTATAAGACGAGCAAAGACGTAGGCTAACGTTCGCCCCCAGTAGCCGTTAGGCCTATCATAATAATTCTTACGTGTCTAAAATAAAGCTGATGTTATTACAAATATGGTTTTTGCTTACCTTTATCGCTATCTACTCCAAAGGAATGAAATAATATAAAGTATTTAACGTGAATCTTTATGAAAATAAGAATAACGATTTCATTCTTACGACTTTCTACGAATGAAAATAAAAGTTATTTATTCTTTTATGAGAAATACAGATTTGATGCCATCTTAAATGTTTTGTTGCTTAACAACGCAAAAAATGTATGTTATTGAAAAATAAAATTTGCATGTTATACTAAATGTTGTATTTAATTTGTTAATTTAACACCACAATGATAATGAATTTTAATTAGAAATATAGAGTGTATGTTATCCTAAATGTTGTTATTTAACACTATTATGAGAAATAAAGATTGGTGTGAACGCAGACAGAGCTCTACAAATCAAGAACGAATGATATGTTTATGTTACTTGTGAGTGTTGCGCAGGAGAACTTTCGCAAATTGTTTTGTAACCGTCTCTTGAATATTGTATTTTAATGTGAAATCAAGAAGTAAAAGTATTTTTATTACATTTATGACTGTAGTACAGCATTATAATGTGAATTGTTTCTACTAGAAATATTAACATCAGTAGTTACCACACAGAGGCAGTTGTTAGCCTAAAGCGATCCATTGCGCAAGCATATTAGCCAACTTAACTGTGCCGATACACCGCAGGATTTACGGTTGTTTTTTTCTAACTGTTATATTAAACAAGGTCCTCTTTTGGGGGGAAATTTTAATTTTTAAAGATCGCCTTATACACGGAAATATACTGTACTTATATTTTCTCTTACACAAACTAGAAGTTTCATTTAGAATATATAAAACAAACAAACATTGCCTGGTTTTTGGTCGTCGGATCTAATAAATTAATTTTGTTTATTATCTGTCTTATTCTGAAAAAATCCCAACGCATGTTCCTTACCCACAATTGTTTTTCCTTTTGACCTGAAGAAGCTGAATCCAACACACTTTGTCGAAACACGTTGTTTATCAGCTTTTCGACTTTGTTTCAGCATCTTCATTTTTGTCTCAGACGTTATTAGAAATCTTACAAGCACATATCTGATGATTTTCATTTTTTTTTTCAGATGAAGACCAGCTTTTCGCTTCGTAGATTTTTGGAAATTTTCATTCAGGCTTTTATTATTTCCATCATTTATACCCGAGCTAACATACTGCCACGGGCCTGTAAGTGATTCTTAAGTCCAGTTTCACCTTTGCAACCTTTCTTAAACACGTGGCAAACATAAAGTTTGTCTGTTACCTCTGCTGGAAACTTGCCCGTCCTTGTGTACAATCATGTGACGTTTGAGTCCCGCAACAAACTTAGAAACCTTCTCACAAAAATCGAACAAATAACTTGCAGATCTTTGTGGTAGGTTTGCATTCACAGGAGTTTGCACCTGACCTCTCTGGTGTGATCTCATGTGAGAGGATGACTTTTCCATAAATACTACAAGTGTGTTGGTGTCCTAATAACTCTAGGACAGATTCCTCTCTTCTGTCGCAATGCCACGCTTATCGTTGGAATGCTCAGTTCTCTTTTGATCAAAACTGTTGCAGCGTTTCCAAATCAACCTTCTCCAGGCAGATTTATCGACAGCAAAAGTTTCCCAGGCTTCAATATTAAGGCCAAGTGTCTTCAGTTTACATTTAACTACATCCTTGAAACAAATTTTGGGCTTATGAGCAGGTCAATTACCTTGTACCTGGTCACCATAAAAAGTCTTTCGTGCAATCTGTCATTGATCATAGGTGTCAGATGACTTGTCCAGCGCATTTGATTTCGGATATATATATATATATATATATATATATATATATATATATATATACATATGTATAAATAAAAATAAACGAAATTTAAACATCCATAGCACATTTTTCTCGTCCTTCAGCATCAATACCCGGAAGGTTATTCGTGAGCATGAACGGATTTTGTTAAAAATTAACAGACATAATGTCTGTAATTTATTCAATCAGGCATATATACACACACACACACACACACACACACACATATATATATATATATATATATATATATATATATATATATATATATATTACATGAATCATTCATACAAAAGTAGATTAGTAAAGTTAATGATATAAATAGCGAAAGACATCTTCGAAAATAATATATATATATATATATATATATATATATATATATATGTCTGATTGATTATGTTACAGACATTTTCTGAGAGAAATGTGCTATAGCGGTATAAATTTATTTTATTTTAATTTCCCAAGTACTTTCGATCTTCTTCTAAGATCATCTACAGGGGTGCAAGTAATACAAAACTATATGTTGCTCATTAATATAATTATTTATACAAAGATGTGTGTTGTTATCAATTACCATAATTTTTTCATTATGCTTTTAAATGCAAAACGGTTGACAATGTGCTGAGCGTTCTTTAGAACGTGAAAAAAAATTAGCCATTATGGAATTTTTTTCTCTCTAGGTTATAGTGACATGGTCAAGCGTGAAAAAACTGTTCCATTACAGACATTTCAGAACATTACTGCATTAATCATAGTTGTTTCTGTTCTGTGTCGGCTTTAATTTTTTTTTAAATATAAATAGCTTCTAGCATCTGTAATCTAGATTTGTTGTTTTCATTGTGTAGGATAGTTGCGTTGTCGATTAGTAATTTATTATATTGTGAATGCGGACAGGAATGTTGATTGTAGATGTCTCGCAATCGACGAATGTTCAGATATGTGTTATGTAAGCCTTCTTGTTAGTGTATTTGTCGTACATCTAATACACACACACACACACACACATAAATATATATATATATATATATATATATATATATATATATCTTTGTCGGAGATACGTTCTCCATAGGGACAGTTAAATTGGTATATAATGTTATTCAATCAGAGATGCCTAAAAGAGAATTTGCTGCCTAAACACACACACACACACACACACACACACACACACACACACACACACACACACACACACACACACACACACACACACACACACACATATGTATAGATTTAATAAGGCGGTTAATAAAATTTGAGAAATAAAACGCCAACAAAATGTTAACATTATTGCCAATAAGATTGATGATATTTGTTATATATTACTCTTTTGATTAAACTGAAGCACGAAGAGAAAGTTTTAATGTCGGAATTTTCGGACACGCCAGTATCCTTTTTCAACGAGACAAGGATTTATCAAAGAAGAGAGACTCACTATTTCGAGGAATTTTGTTAGCGGGCTCCCTGTGGAAATAATATTCTCTGAGTAAACCCAATACCATGTTTAATCCCTCAATGTGCCATTTTCATTTTGAAAATATATTTCAACTCCGCTCTGCGTCTATCTTGTCGGCTGTTGAACGGAGACTCTAAAAGCATGTATTTGATGTTAGCAATGCTATAGAGCGGCTGGTTGAAGTGCGCAGCGATAGGAAATTGTTGTTGTATCCCGACTTTAAATCATCATCTTCGTGCTTCAATTTAGTCAAAAGTCTAATATATAATAAATATAATCTTTCTTATTGCCAATATTGTTATGATTTTGCTTCGTTTTAATTATATATATATATATATATATATATATATATATATATATATATATATATATATATATATATAATAAAAAATCAAAAATTACCTCATATGGGGAATAAATTGTGTTGGTAATTTGGAATTTTATTGTGTACGAATTATTTGCTCTGTAATAATAAATACATTGAGTTCTTTCTGTGGATCAGTCTTAATATTTTAAATTACTAGGATCCACTTGGATTATATACTAACAGATTTATTACCTTTATTCTCTCTCTCCTTCTCTCTCTCTCTCTCTCTCTCTCTATATATATATATATATATATATATATATATATATATATATATATATGTGTGTGTGTGTGTGTGTGTGTGTAAAAATATATAGAAAATAGGAAAGAAATCGTTAGGTAAATAATCCAAAGTTCTTTAGTATTTTTTGTTATTATTTTTTAATATATAGTATATAAAAATATATATATTTTGTTATTATTTATAAAATATAGTATTTTTTTGTTATTATTTTTAAAATATATATATTATAATTATTTATTTAAAATATGATTCCAACACGCTACATAAAGAGTTCTCATGTTTCAAAACAAGAGCCGAAAACTTCAATATAATTATTTGAATTAAACTGAATTAAAATGGAACAGAGCTTGTTACTTTAATTCAATTTAATTCAAATAATTATATTGAAGTTTTTTTTGTTTTGAAACATGAGAACTCTTATGTAACGATGGAATCATATTTTAATAAATAATTATATATATATATATATATATATATATATATATATATATATATATAGTGAGAAAAGAACAGTAAGATTTATAATCCGGTGTTCTTAACTTTTTTTTTAAAAAATAGTGTTCCATAAGAACATAAACATTATAAATTTACTAATTTAAAAACATGGTCCGATCGCAAAAAATATTTAAAATTATGGTTCCATAGGGATGAGACCATATTTTTAAATTTATAATATTATATATATATGTGTGTGTGTGTGTGATTTTTCAGTATTCTTTTTGGCTTGATATAAAGAAATAGCTGCAAAAATTAACAGCAGTTATAAATTCATATTTTATTCCAAGTTATGTCAATGCAATACAAGAAAAAAATTACAGAATGAAAAAAAATAAAATGAGTCAGCAGTTCATCTCTGATTTAAGGCCGGATAAAATAAATATACATTTCGCCAGAACATTTAGCCTTTGTCAGGATGACTTAGCCGTTGATCATTCAAAATATTTCTCAATATTGCAAGATTATGAAGTAAGTAACAATCATAGTTTGGTATTTGTATATTGCCAATGATAGCAAATCAATATCAGTGAAAGCCTAATAAAGTGTAACAATAACAATTTTAGCACATAGCTGTTTTTCAATAAGTTGGCCTTTGTTTTCGATAAGTTGTTTTCAATAATTTTTTGTTTTCAATAAATTGGCCTTTTTAATGGTAATGATGGTTCTAACATAAAAAAGAACATTAATTAAACAAACTGGAGCACTCATAAAAATTAGGTAAGAATTTTTAAAAATGTTTCTAGATTAGAATTCATTAGACTTTTCCCAAGCCACATCATTTATCAGAATAAAAAAAAGAATTTTCTTTACGATTTTAGAAGTTGGGGGGCAATATTCCTAATTTAAATAAAGGATCAAATCGACCCCTGATTTCTTAAAGAATTATCTGTACTCTGATTTTATTTACAAGCGTCAAGTTTGAAAGTTTGCCTACGTCATTGGAAATGCGTGAAACTCGTGTTGTCCTTTTTTTCCCAATTTTCGCAGTTATCAATGACATGAGTACAATTTCAAAATTGACTTTTATCAATTAAAACAAAGTACAGATAACCTAAGATATCAGGGATCGATTTGATACTGAATTTATATTATGGAAAAGACCCCCACTTCTAAAATGGTAAAAGAAAAAAAAAAAATCAATATTTTTTTAAAGTTGCGGTTTGAGCGATAGCAAATAAATACTAACCCGCAAAAAATATTCACCGAAAAAAAATCCCTGTATTTTACGAGCGAACCAGTCAATATAAATTGTTTCTCCGCCCCAAAAAGAGGAAAAGAAAAAGAAAGGTGAGAAAATGAAAATATGACTGTAGAACTGCTCATCTAAATAGAATGTTACCAATGTAAAGGAAATATAAACACTGTACATGTTATCACTGAACATCAGAATTTCTCCAAATATTATGCATATTTTTACTACCTTGCCTAACCTCTAGGTCTCAAGTAGTCAACTATTAAGGGTTTGTAATGAATAATAATAATAAAAAGACTTAACTGATATTTTAACAAAAAAAAAAAAAAAAAAATACATTTATCGTGGTAACTTGTCCAAATCTTCGTACAAGACATCTTTCAAGACCTCACAATTATAGAAATCAGTAAAGATGGAAATCAATAACAATTGCTTAACCTTAAAACCACAGATCTACATTAGATACGCTGATAATTACTCAGCTTCGTTTAGTGAGACCCAGAGTTACAATACAAAGGGAATTTCAGATACGACCCTTGCCTTACATAAGGCTAGCAAAGTCTAGCACCAGATCACAGACTTAAGGTTCCAACTCATCGACGATGCACCTCAATAGCAATTGCCTGTAAGGTTAGTCTTCTAATTATCATTCTATCGTAGGGCAACGAATTGCTTTATTTACTGTCTTATATGTATCGGAGTTTTGTTCTAGCGTCTGTAATATGGAAGGTTGAGCCGGATTATAATTTTAATGAAAAAGGAAACTTTCAAAAATTCCTACAAAAATCAAGCGGATAAAATTCGCACAAATGCAATTTGTCAAAATACTAAGTAAGAAATGAAAAACCAAAATGTTATCAGTTTGAGTCGAATTATTTCCTGAATTCGATTAATCCTGTGTTTGACGGAATGTGAAACAAGCGAATCAAATGCTAGCAAAATAGTCGAGTTCAAAGTTTGAGCCAAACCTTTTTTTTTTTCTTTTTTCATTCAGTCTAAAAGGAAAGATAATTTGTCAGCAGTTTACATTGTGAAATCCCGCTCGGATTAATAAAGCAGATCTTGCTGGTGATTCAATGTGTTTAATTTAACTAAATAACATTGATCTGAAAGTCGGCCATAGAGAGAGAGAGAGAGAGAGAGAGAGAGAGAGAGAGAGAGAGAGAGAAAGGGTGAGAGAGCAAAAATGTGAGAGAGAGAAAAGTGGGAGAAAGAAAATGATAGAGTATGTGAGAGAGAAAGAGAAAGTGAGAGAATGTATGAGAGAGAAAATGTAAGAGAGATAAGAAGAGAAAGAAAGAGAGAGAGAATGTGTAAGTGAGAGAAAGTGAGAAAGAGAGAAAGTGAAAGAGAGGATGTGAAAGAGAAAAAGAGAGAACACGACACAGAGACAGATAGAGAGAGGGAAGGAGAGAGAAAAGAGAGACAAAGGGAAGGAGAGAGAAAAGAGAGAGAGAAGGAGAGAAAAAAGAGAGAGAGAGGGAAGGAGAGAGAAAGAGAGAGAGAAGGAAGGAGAGAGAAAAAGAGAGAGAGAGGGAGGGAAGGAGAGAGAAAAGAGAGAGAGAGAAGGAAGGAGAGAGAAAAAGAGGGAAAGAGAGAGGGAAGGAGAGAAAGAAGAGAGAGAGAAGGAAGGAGAGGGAAAAGATAGAGAGAGGGAAGGAGAGAGAAAAGATAGAGAGAGGGAAGGAGAGAGAAAAGAGGGAGAGAGAGGGGGAAGGAGAGAGAAGAGAGAGGGAGAGTGAAGGAGAGAGAAAAGGGAGAGAGAGGGAAGAAGAGAGAAAAGAGAGAGATGGAGAAGGAGTGAGAAAAGAGAGAGAGAGGGGAAGGCGAGAGAAAAGAGAGAGAGAGGTAAGGAGAGAGAAAAGAGAGAGAGAAGGAAGGAGAGAGAGAGAGAGGGAAGGAGAGAGAAAAGAGCGAGAGAGGAAAGGAGAGATAAAAGAGAGAGAGAGTGAGGGAAGGAGAGAAAAAAGAGGGAGAGAGAGAGGGGGAAGGAGAGAGAAGAGAGAGAGAGAGAGAGGGAAGGAGAGAAAAGAGAGAGAGAGAGCGAGAGAGAGCGAAAAAACTGCTGTTGTAATTGTGGCTATGTTTTAAAAATCAAACACGTTTCGTTCTTGATTTACTCTTGATTAACCAGGTAAGGAAGGAGGTCATTGAAGACGGCCAGATGCTTTTCCATGTCAAAGAACATCTGTAGCCAGTGGATCAACCCAGATTAACCCTTTCACCGAATATACCCCGGTATAATTTAACCTAGTTCAGAATATCCTCCTGAGTATGACTGAAGCTACCTTATTTAATAACTCGGAATATTAAATAGTCCAAACTCTATCACTCTAAACCAGTTTGTATTCGATTTTAGTATTAGTATCAATAATTGCTTTTCTTATCGTTTTAGTGGATACTGTTTCAATTCTTCTATGTGCCGTGACCTTTCAGGACGTTGGCGAACATGGCTCTCCACAATTTCCTGTCCTTTGTATCTCTTAATAACTTTGACCTTTTTGCCTTCTCTCACCAAATCTTACACCACTCGCCAGGTAAGTTATACTTAGCTTTTCATCGTTTCTCTTACCATCAATCTGTCCTGTGAGTATCAAATTTTCCAAACCCTCTTTCCTCATTGTATGAACTCGAAATTTCAGCCATATCTTCCTGAGTTTAAGTATAAGTGTAGTTTTGTTGCCATTTTCTCTAAAACTTCGTCGTTGCTCACAAGTTCAGTCCATGGTATTTTTAGAATCATTTTTCTGCTGTTTGTTTCTTTTTCATCTGTGAGAAGATTGTCCAGGATTCATTTTCAAATAGGAGGACTGATATTACATAACAGTTCTTTTCTTTGTTTTTAATGATATTTTTCTGTTTCTTAATACTTTGCTTAGCTTTTGAATTGCATCTTTCGCTATCGCAATGCGACTTCTGAATTCAACGTCACACTTTCGGCTCTCTATTAGTACACTTCCTAGATATTTAAATTGTTGCGCCTGGTTGAACTCGGTACCCCCACTTGTAATTTGCATATTGGGTTGTTCCTTTTACTAAAAACCAAACATTCTGTCTTCTTGCAATTGCTGTTTAGTCCTTGCTTTCCTTCAATACCTTCTGTAGGAATTCTTGGAGTTCTTCTGTATCTGCCTATCTTATGTTTTTAAGATTGTGACAACCAATAATGAATCCTAGCAGAACATCTAATTCTCTCAGAATGGCCACGCTGTTTATGTTGAAAAGGTGTGAGGAGAAGACGAGTGGACCAGATTTTAAGACATTTTTCATACTAGACGAGCATCAGTTTTCATTATTTATATCGACGGGTAAGACTAAAAACCAATATGTGCTTACACATTGTGCTAAAATACAATTAATACTTGTCTGCTATAATAAAAAATCTTAAAATACGTTTCACTGGTGAAACAATAAATACGCGAATGTTAACTGGAATGTTATTTGATGGTTTACAAACTGTTACTCATAGATGGTATGAACTCAGGTAGTCCCGTTATTAAAAAAAAACGAATCTTGTTGATTTAATGCATCTATAAATCTATAACTGCATTGCAGTACACATACCTTTTCTTAATAAAATAAACTTAACGGCTGAAGAATGCATAAAGGAGAAAGCGTGACATTTTGTTATCCATGGTATACTCTAGGCTGCGGATATATTCTGGGATCTGACTATACTCTGGGCTGGAGTATATTCTGGGCTGGGGGTATACTTTGGCCTGGATGTCTACTCTGTCCTGAGAGTATTCTCAGGGGTCTGGATACACACTGAACTGGTCTACACTCTGGGATGGAGGTATACTCTGGTCTGCAGATATATTCTGGGCTTGGGGTATACTTTGGACTGGAAGTATATTCTGAACTGCGGGTATTCTCTGGTCTGGAGGTTTATTCCGCGCTGGGGTATATTCCGGTCTGTCGGTATATTCTGGGCTGGTCGTGTTCTCTGGCCTGTGTGTATACTCTGAGTTGGGAGTATACTCTTGTCTCTGGGTATACCCCCAAGCTAGAGTATATACTGGGCTGGGGTATACTCTGGCTTGAAGGTGTACTCTCGCCTGGTGGTATACTCTGAGCTGGGGGTATACTCTGGGCTCTGGGTATACAATGGACTAGGGTATACTCTGGACTGTGTATATATTCTGGGCTGGGGTTTACTCTGGCTTGGGGGGTATACTCTGATCTTGAGGTAAAGTCTGAGTTGTGGATATACAATGGGCTGTGAGTACAATCTGGGCTGGGCGTATACTCTAGGCTGGAGGTATACTCTGGGATGCGGCATATTCCGGGCTAGGGATATATTCTGGCCTGTGGGTATGTTCTGGGCTGGGGGTAGACTGGTCTGGGTGTATACTCTGATCTTGGGGTATACTCTGGGTTGGGGGTATATTCTGGGCTGTGGGTATACTCTGAGCTGTGTTTATATTCTGGACCGGGGGTCTACTCCTGGCAGTTACACCGGGATTACAAGATGAAACATAAAGATAATAAAAGTGTCGTTCATAATAACCTTTAACACATTCTTGGCTTAGCCAAAAATATGCAAATATCTTAATAATAATAATAATAATAATAAGAATAAAGTTCTTCTTTTGGGAATCATTCAAACCTTTGGTAGACGTTTCTTGTCAGAGGCAAGAAAAAATATCTGGCCAATCGGATCATCCAATAAGGGACACGTGACCAGATCATTGAGTGCAAAGAGAACATTTGTCAGTTATTGGACGTTGCTCTTTCCAGCTGACCACATCTTAAAGCGGGAATTAAAAAGCTAGAACAGATTTGAAACTCGCAAAAAACGAAACAATATACTGGAACTTGAAGGTGACTGTCGTGCCCATCATTACTTGAGCACTTGGATCAGCCCCAAATAGTTTTGAAAATAGTTTGGAAGAAATTGAAATTTGAGGAAGAATCGAAAATATCCAAATCTCAACATTACTAAAATAAGTTACAATACCGAGGAAGGTCCTAGAAGATTTAGAAAATTTTCTGTTACTTAATCTCCATTAGAAGCCACCAGTTACTTCTAGTAGAAAAAAAAATCAAGGTTACTACTACTAATTTTACTACTACTACTGATAGTAATATAGCTGCTAATACTACTGCTACTACAGTAACTAATAATAATAAACTAATGTTTCGATGTAAACGCAAGTATTGAGGTACAAGTTAGAAGGTTGATATAATATTTAGCGAGACAAACAAAATTGATATACCTTTAATAGTAAATCATAAAGTGTGAAAAAATACAAATAAATGAATAAGTACCAAGCGTCTGTCAGTATTACCCATAATCAGTGGAATACTAGGCAGAGTTTAGTGATCGTTTACAAGTGAAGAGTATTTTCAAAGTAAGTAGAGAGCAGAAAAATACGGTATTGATTGTAAAAAAAAAAGAAAAAAGACAACCCGAAAATTTGAAAAAATATTTCATGTTTTTGGTCTCATGAAGTACAAATAGAAATGTTTTTGTAAAAAGGTCAATAATAATAATAATTGTATTAATAGCAATGTCATTGGAGAAAATCATCAGAATAGCAGTGATGATAACAATCATTATATAAACGGATAAATATTAGAAAATATATACAGGCAAAACATCAATAACAAAATGGAATAAAGAAAAGATATGCCTTTGAGCTCTAATAGTTCTTCAAGTTAAGAATTTGCAAATATTACAAAAAACAAAAAGAAAAACATTTTAGTTTGTAAAATACACATAAAAGTAGGAAATCATTCATATTGAAAATGCAACAGCAACTATGCAAGAAGCAGTGCTTAAAAAAAACAAAATTTAATTCTCTCTTTTTTTGTAATTACTGTGCGAGAGAAAAGATTTTTTAATTATAGACAGTGAAAAAGAACGATGCAAAGAAAAAAAGAAGAAAAAATAACAAAAAAAAAAATCCATTGTAGCAAACAATTTGTTATTTAATAACTTCATGCAGAGTTAAAAAAAAAAGTTTTCAAAAATACAAATGAAAAAGTTCCACCATGCAGGATTGGCTTTCATACTCTTTAACATCGTTAAGTGTCTGAAGTGCATTATCCATTATAATGTGGTCAACAGTCATCTTAACGATTCCAACAAGAGAATATGGTACATTTACCAAATGTTGTCCACATAAAGAAACTGCATGCAGGATTGTGTATTTTGATTTCGATGGAAATTTATTGATCAAAGTGTCATTCAAAATCTTCAGCAATTTAACTGTAAAAAGAAGAACTTTATTAAACACCTACATTCCACCGTTTCCTTCGATGTAGACCCTTTGGGCATGATATCCATCAGCACAAAGGCGACTGCTCACAAAAGGTAGCGGCAAGATTACGCTCGCGCGCCTCATATTCAAATTTCGCGAAATAATGGGTAGCATCTCAAGTTTTTTTCCCATTTACTTTAGATAAAATCATATTTCGACATTCTGCTATATAAATAAAGAGGTATGTTTTCATATGTACAAATTTAATTTTTTTATGGGTTGAACTGGGTTAGTAGATTTGACGACATATAAAAATCAATTGGGTTATTTGATTTCGAAATCAAGATTTCATTATGCTTAAGCCAACCGGTAAACACTGGTTGTGTTTATACTTGAGTCTATAGATAAAAATTGGCCGTCTTTACATTTCACTCCATAAGTAAACTGTTTACGCTGAAATCTACAGGTAAATAAATATTAGACATGTTTATACTTGAGGCAATAGGTAAAGATTGGTTGGTTTCTTCTTGTGCTTATAAGCAAACATAGGTCAAGTTTATACTTGAGTCTATAAGTAATGATTAGTTTGGTTTATATTTGAGACTATTGTAAAAATTTGAACGTTTTTATACGTGAGCCTATAAGTGAATATTGAGTGGGTTTATGTTTGAGTTCATGGGTAAAGATTAGCTTGGCTTATACATGTGTAGAATAGTAAACACTGGCTGTGTTTATACTTGAGTTTATAAGTAAACATTGGTCGCTCGTACTTAAGTCTAAAAGTACTTCATGATTTTATGAGGGGATCTTAACCTCTGCAGAAGATGCAGTCGGTGTATTCTAGGCCCTGTAGACAGGCCGATGTGATTTTATATAAGATAAAACTAATTTTAAAAATATACATCTTGATATTATATAACTATATCTATATATGTATATCTCTCTCTCTCTCTCTCTCTATATATATATATATATATATATATATATATATATATCTACTCCACCATGCCTCTCATATATATATATATATATATATATATATATATATATATGTGTGTGTGTGTGTGTGTGTGTGTGTAGGTATGACTTGGATTGGGGAATCAGAGAGCCGAGTTCGAATTACATTCACTTACATGCTAATACCCTTGGGAAAGGTTTGAATCCTCTTCTTCTCCCCCCAGTTATGGGTAAATAGCCTTGGAGGAGCCGAAATGAGCACAGAAAGAATTCTCACAGTGATGAATTGTATTTGTTTAAATTTTAATATAAGACAAAACTAAAGTGCGAAGTCAGTATGTCTGCAATAACAGAAGGATGGATTTGCCTCGCCGCTCCCAATAAGACAGACCCCACCACGTGGTGATGGATAGTTGGCCAATCTTTTAACATTATCCTCTCTGTTACTACGGCGTCTCTCTACCGAATTAAGGTGAGGGAAAAGAAAGCAAAGAAAATTGTCCGGTGTTACCTGAGTGATTCGACGTGGGGATCTGGAGCATTGCCGACACACTACGGGAAGCCAAAGATGAAACGAGACTTAAAAAAAACTGGGAAGGGATTTAAAATGTCCCCAAGAAATTATAAACCGTTGGAGTTAGACTAATGGATAGTGGCTCGGATTGAAGAATCAGTGAGCCGAGTTCGAATTTCAGTCGAATCCATAACATTCACTTACATGCTAATAGCCTTAGGAAAGGTATGAATCCTCTTCTTCTCTCCCTCAGCTAAGGTTAAATAGCAGGGCAGAGGTTCTATAGCCTTGGATGGGAACTGGTCTACCGTAAAAAGAAATGGAAACCTACCGCGGCAAAAAATCCGCCTCGTCAGTCGTGTATCGAAAAATACATGATCGCCTAAGTGTGTGTCACGCATGGCACATGACTGACTTGTTTAAAACTCAGACATTTTTATTTATTTTTGATTATTGAAGTGAGTTGTATCACACTATGGTTAGATGAAAAGAGGCCATGGTTGTAATAAACGCATATGAAGTGGAAAAAAATAAAACAACTGTCAACATATGGTCAGGTTGAGTTAGCAAGTTCAGCCAAAGTGCAGACCCCAACATGTCTCTGTGAACCCTAAAATGTCAACACAGGACGTATAAGGAGCCTTTGCTATAGTTGATGTCAAAGAAACTCTACAACATATGATTTACCTGGAAGGTATGCAAAGAAGAATCAAATGCTGTCAGAAGAGACCAGAGAACGCTTAGAGAAAATGACTAGGACTTCTGGAACAATGTGTTTTGGACAGATGAGTGCCAAATTGAATTGTTATGGTGCAGTAATAGAACACAAATTCGGTGCTAACCAAAAACAGTATTTGAGCACAAGAAGCCGGACTGTTTTACTTCACCAGATGTGGGCCGGGCTTGATTAACATTATAGAATCCACAGTGAACAGTATCAAAGAGGATTGAAGAAAATATGATACTGTCAGAAAATTAAAACTGAAACGAGTGTGAAACATGAAGAATTTCAGTAAATCTACCAAGAAATGGTCCAAAATAAAACCAAGTTGAGCGATTTTGAATAACAAAGTTAAACCCCGGAGCTAAATCATATCGAGACGCTGTGGAATGATTTGTAACTTGCTGTGTATGTAAGACTCCAAAGAACGGATGGATTTTTTACGGCTTATCAACATTTTTCAGGTGATATACAGTCGGAATTTTCTTTAAGTTTATAACGTTTATTTGGGAGATAATAATGATTTAGTGATACAAGTCATACTAATTAACCCATACATGGGGGAGAAGAGATGGATTCATACTTTTCTTCAGGTTATTTACGCGTAAGTAAATATAACGAACTTGAACTCGGCTCTCCAATTTCAAATTTCGACCCGTTATCCATTACACCACCGCACATCCAAGCTTACAGCACCTGGAATTCTTCAGTGGTCACCCATATAGGTACAGTCCAGTTTCGGTGTTGCTTAACTTCGGTGATCCTACGAGAACCGGTGTTCTAACGTGAATAACTGTAAGGCATACAACTCGTGCATCCAAGCTTACGGCACCTGGCATTCCTAAGCGGTCACCCATCCAGATACTGCCCAGGCTCAACGTTGCATAACATCGGTGATCTTACGAGAACCGGTATTCTAACGTGATATGACTGTAAGGCCTACCATTCGCACCTCTAAACTGACAGAACCCGGTATTCCGAAGCGGTCACCCATGTAGGTACTGACCTTGCTTAACTTCAGTGATCTTACGAGAACCGGTATTCTAACGTGATACGGTCGTAAAGCTAAAGCAGCTGAAAAAAAAATACTTTTAGAGGAGCGGTGAAAAATTTCCCCCAATCGCCATCAGAGATTGGTCGGCGGTTTCAAGGAACGACTAAATCAGATTTCAATCAATGTAGGTAATGCCCTCTATTAGGGCATTGGATGTCCTACCTTCTTTCTCAGCAGGAATTGGTGGGTTCATTCATTTCTCTATTAAATAAATGTTAACAAAATAACATTTTCATTTTATTTTTGTTCTATAAAATAACTTTAACTCTCTCTTCCTCTGTCTCTCTCCATATATATATATATATATATATATATAGGCAGCAAATTCTCTTTTAGGCATATCTGATTGAATAAATTACAGGCATTATGTCTGCTAATTTTTAACAAAATCCGTTTATACTCACGAATAACCTTCTGTGTATTGATGAAAAGGATGAGAGAAATGTGCTATAGCTTTTTAAATTTCTTTTATTTTCATTTTCCAAGTTTTCGATCTTTATTCAAGATCATCTTCAGGGTGCAAGTGGTACAACTTATATTAATGGACAACACATAGTTTTATATTACTATTCATATATATATATATATATATATATATATATATATATATATATATATATATATATTAAAAGATATTTTTATTTACATTCTTTTTAGAGATACTAATATTTAAGTAAAAGCTCTGTTTATAATAAACAGTATTAACAACATTTACCGGCCTGAATGTCCGAGAAATTTTCATAGAAAATATGCCTCCTTCGACCGGAATCGAACCTGTATACTACACGGAACCGTCATATAACCTGACGTGCTTTTACCGACTGAGCCACAGAGGAGCGTTTAGGTTAGCAAGGTCGATTTTACTGTTTTAAACTAAATTCTCCATTATTTATTATAAAAAGAGCATTTACTTAAATATTTGTACCTAAAAAAGAACGTATAAACATAAAAATGTCTTAAAATAATTATCGGACTTTGTCCATTTCATAATATATATATATATATATATATATATATATATATATATATATATATATGTGTGTGTGTGTGTGTGTGTGTATGTATAAGTGCAGGTATGCATAAAATAGAAAAGAACACGTTGGGTGTATAATCCGGAGTTCCTTAGTATTTTGTTTTTATTTTTAAGAAGACAGTGCTCCATACAGAAGTAGAGCTTTATTATAATAATATTTTTTGTTTAAAATATGATTCCTTCAGCTACATAAGAGTTCTCATGTTTCAAAAACGAGAGCCGAAACCATCCAAATAATTATTAAAATTACGTTGAATTGAGGTGTTTAGTCCTTTTTCATCTTCAAGAGAACTCTTATGTAGAAGGAATCATATTTTTTAAACAAAAAAATTATATATATATATATATATATATATATATATATATATATATATATATAATCTCTCAATGGGGGTATAACAATTCATAGACAACATTGTTTTTGCATAGGGTGGGGATTTATGAGGCCCGGTGTTGCTGGTAATAATAAAGTTAGATGTTTTAAACTTTTTATAGTAGATAATAAATCATTAATAGACCATTGTTCATATCGTTGTGTGATATGTATTGGCGATATATTTTTTTAATTGCTTCAACATCCTGTTTTAATTAGGGTGCATTTCGTTACGATAGAATAAATTAATGGTGTGTTTGTTCTTGTTTGCTTTGGAGGGGGGGGGGGTTCTGGCGTCATTTTTTTTGTAAATTTCGTTAAGGCTAATTTTATTTCTTCGTTAACGACGTGGTTATGGAGATTATTGTTGATAAGGGTTTGTTTAATGTTGCTAAGTTCCTTGTAGATTAATATGTCCAAAGAAGAGATTTCTTTGGTTCTATAAATCATGTTTTTTTATAGAAGCTATATTGTGAGAACATTCATTTTTGTACTTCAGTAAACACGAGTTTCTGTTGATGTGGTGGCTAATTATAGTTAATGGAATCAGCTTATATATAAAGGAAAGGGATTTTATTATTAATATTGAGTTCGTAAATAAAGTGTAGAATAGAGTTATTCTAAAATATTTCGTTCAGTTGTCTTAAAATTTCTTCTAAGCTGTTTGCTAATATGAATATGATCTCAATATATCGTGCGTATATGGCAGATTGGTAAAATTAGTGAAGTCTTGTTTTCAACATTATATATATATATATATATATATATATATATATATATATATATATATATATTACTATAAGCGTTAAATTTAATTTATATATGTCTTGAGCATATATCTATTTGAGCAAAGAACATTTGCCAAATATCGATAGAGTCACGACAGACTTTCAAAGTTTAAGCTTTGGGAAAAGGGATGAAGGGTTGAAACTAATTCATCACCCACAAGGCCTTATAAACGCTTTTGGACTCAACCCTGGAGAGGGAAGTCTTGACAGTTCCATGCCAGATATTTTATCGCATTTGGCTCTTTTAAAAGAATATCGTAACAGAAATTGTCTGAAATGAAAGACGGGCACGTGTACTTCATATATATATATATATATATATATATATATATATATATATATATATATATATATATATATATATTGGTTGAGTGCAAAAACAATGACGTAATAATGTCGTTTTTGACGTTAAAACATACGTCAAAAACGACATTATTACGTCATTATTTTTGCACCAACCTAATATATATAAATATTTTCGGCCTTTTCTAATCGCTTACAAAATCACTATTCATACACACACACACACACACACACACATATATATATATATATATATATATAAAAAAGCTTAAACACTAATATTCCATGGTCATAATTTATTCCATTGGAATCGTAAATACGATCAATTCATCAGACCTACAAATTCAAAAAGAAAACAGAAAAAAAACAACTCTGTTTTTTTTTATATATTCATTATATTTCTGGAGAAAACTATATATATATATATATATATATATATATATATATATATATATATATATATATATATATATATATATATATGATTGATAAAAGAAAACAGAGTTGTTTTTTTCTGTTTGAATTTGTAGGTCTGATGAATTGGATCGTTACGATTCCAATGGAATAAATTATGACCATGGAATATTAGTGTTTTAAGCCTTTTATTATATCCTCACTCTGTCCTAGACATTGAGTTCTACCTGGATTCTATCCTCTTGAATTTTTTATACAAAATATATATGTTTTTGTGTATGCATGTATGTATATATATTTATACATTTTGCATATGTATGTGTATATTTTCCACTAATATTATCAATCTCTCTCTCTCTCTCTCTCTCTCTCTCTCTATCTATCTATCTATCTATCTATCTCTATATATATATATATATATATATATATTTTCCACTAATATTATCAATCTATATATATATATATATATATATATATATATATATATATATTTTCTCCAGAAATATAATGAATATATATATATATATATATATATATATATATATATATATATATATATATATATATAAACCCTACATGGAGTATATAATAGTTGACTACTGCTAATATCCGTGTGTGCCTGCCTGCTACGACGTCTAGCCAATGCCCGTTAGAATAAACCGTTCCAGATGACGTCACCTTTAACTGTTTTAGATTCGAATTTCAGCAATTTAGAACACCGGAATTTGTCAAACAAAGTTACACCTTGTTAAACAGACTGGTACACGCGCAGTTCTTGATAACAGCTCTAGTGAGGATCGAAAGTACACAAATGTATAGAAATAAAGTCATGACAGTTTAACATTGTAATACTAATGCAAGACATCTCAGTTGGAAGTTGAAAAGAAATCTAGAGTTAAATAGACAAAACTTTCGATGTTGTTCAATAAAACTTGTCGGATTCGATAATACTTTTTCTCTAAACCTTTACTGAATCAAGTACATACTCAAGTGAGTGTTTGTATGTATGCGTTAGTGCCATAGATATTTCGTAACATTGAGTGTATGCAAATGTGCCAGTATTTCGCATATCCTGTACATCTTAAAAAAGTATTTCCATTGGAATATTTGATAGAATGAATATTTTAAGAAAAAACATAAAATTAGGTCCCTATTTTGAAAATGATTCGATCTCTTAGTAAACCATTTGCCATTAAATTATTTTTGTTTATTTATTACCTATGATAATGTTTATTCATGTTAATATTACATAATTAGAACGTTTTATTTATAATACACTGACGTGTCAAAAGTCATTGCATTGTAGTATGAAAAGGTAAAGGTTGGTAGCACCACCGTAAATTGATGTCATGGAAATTGTCCATACTTATATCAGTTGTGATTTGGTTTGTCAATGTAAACACCCGGTCGACTGCCCATGGTAAAAAAAATTGAATTATCAGAATTCGAAACATGATAATGGGAGCCAGATTAGATGTAACATCGATTTTCTGAAATTGTGCGGATATTTTCCATCCCTCGATTTACGATGTCACGTGTTTACCAAAAATACCAGATTGAAGGCATTACCGCCGATTTTGGACAGTGCAGTAAAAAATCGCTGGTCTTTATCGATCGTAACCACTGGTAACTGGCTAGGTTTGTTTGCGGTAACAGAAAAGTGACACTAGCTAAAATTCAAAGCAAGTGTCACTAGATGCATATCCAGAAGATCAGCTCAGCGCTCTTTTGTCTCCCTCAGATATGGGAGCAGAAGGACCACCTGGGCTCTCCTGTTAGTACCACGATAACGGATACAGTGATTCACCATCAAATGTGGCTTTGCTAATTTAATACTGGAGGACTAGCAACGTGTGGTGTGGTTTAGTCAGTCCCAGTTGGTAATGGTAGGGTTCCGGTGTGGCACAAACCCCATCTGGTCATAAATTCCGGCTGTCAGCCAAGCATTATCTAGATTAGTAGTGGTTCCACAATAGAGTGGAATGTGTTTTGGTGACATGGGTTTTGTTTGCTGGTTCGCGCCTAAACACTTCATTAACCGATGGCCGCTATGTTGCATTTTTTCCTGATCCTTTGCAGCCATTCATTGACATTGTTGTATCTAAACAACTATGCTTATCCCAGAAGGATAATCCACTATGAAATCGGGTCCAAGTTGCCCTGGATTTGTCCATCAGACTTCCGATTAATGATGTGATCACTGCGTCCACCCGACACGAGCCGAATTAAGCATTTATGGAATGTGGTGGGGAAGTTTATTAAGATCCTGCATCTGCAAGTTTTGGACAGCGTGGTCTTTTTTTTATCATTTCACCCCAAGCAAGGCGATAATACTTGGACTGAAAGAGAATGAGAAGACTGGGGAAGGATGATAAAAGAACAGGTTTCAGAAAGACAAAAGATTGCGATTGACATTGTATTTATATTTTTGAAGATTGTAGGCGACAGGGAAGTAAAAAATCGGAATATAGTTCCACAGGTGAGAAGTAAGAGAAAAGAAACTAATGCAATATAACTTTAAGCGATTATATCTCGCTATTTCAATAGTAAAACGGTGAAACCTCGTTTCCAGTTTATTACCACGTCTAAATTCAGGCAGTCGAGGCATCAAGGAGGAAAGCTCATCATAAATTGCCATGAAAATATTTACAGAAAAGATAGATGGAAGTCACTGCGATGGGAAAGTGTCTAAAGTCGAGATTCCAAGTCAGCACTGGTTACAGAGCCTTTTTTGAATTTTATCAAGAATTTCGAGATATCTAACAGTAGCAACAGGCCAGATATGGCAGCAATAGTCAATTGTGAAATCGATGACTCGTTGTGCTGTGTAGCGTTGCAGGTCAAACCAGACACCAGGTTCGTTCTCAAGGTGCAGTTTCTTCGAGCCAAGCGCTTGTGGCTTAAAATAACTCTTTTGTCAGATCGTTACGCATGAAATAAAACCATGAGACGAAATGGTAGCAGTAGGTACATTTTATTCTGGTTGTAGACAAGCGAGGAGAGGGGAGGGGACGAGCAGCCTAATAGGCATCCAGCAGCACGCTTTTATTTTCGCGTCGCGGAAAGCGGTCTGCTGTTTTCCATTGCTAGTGATCACTGTCTTATAAAGGACAATCGTTTTTTTCCTGTCATCTTTCATCTAAAAAAGTAATTCATCAGTGTCTGGCTTCGTTCAGGGACCTACATTGTCAGGATCGTTTGACATAATTCTTGTGAGGTCCACTTCACTTAGCTGATAATCATCCAGACTATAACTGTCGAAACAATTTCTGTAACATTTCAAATGTTTTTTTTTATTTAACAAGATATCGGCTGACACCTGTATCGCTTCAGTTGCCTTACACTTTATCAGGCTAGTGGCTCCCTACAGGACACTAAGTAACTATCCAATGACTTTGGCACGTCAATGTAGCAAATTATAGATATTTAATTATTTATAAATACTTATGAATGGATTAAATGGACAGAAAAAATTTACAGAAAGAGAGCAAAACTAAGTTTTATTTTCTCTTGGTTATTAATAGATGTTTGTTGAAATGAAACATCATTTGAAATCATCCTCAGACAATCTCCATTGGGATTATTTAGAGGAAGTGTAATGGTCGCATATTTTTGGACCCCAGGCTGGCTTCGCTTTTGAGGTTGGGGCTCTTGATGAACCATGCAACGGGTGATGTGAGATGATATTTTTGTTAATGCTATTAATATTTGACACGTCTCCATTTTATCCTTATTGGCAAGAGGTATTTTCTTGTGATACTACAAGTTTTTTTTTTGTTAATAAGCACTTTCACATGTACGAGGGTAAGCAAAATTTTTTTTAAGCGTTTCACCCCAAGCAAGGCGGGAAGTCACTAGCACGCAAGGGGTTGCAGAAAATTGGAGCGAGAGCAAAGAGGAGTGATAGAGGAAAGGATGAAGAGAAGGTTAGGGGGTAGATTAAGGCATCTGGAGACGTCGATTGACATTACATTTGAATAGTTGGAGATTATAGCTATCAGGGAAACAGTAATAGGGAAGGGTGTTCCACAGGCGAGAGGTGCGAGACATGAAGCTATTGGAGTAGAAGAGACGGCTACATTTAACAGTTTCAACTATGAAAGGGTGAGAGCGGGATGCCAGCCTCGTAGGACGCTTAAATTCGTGAAGTCTGGGAACCAGCGAAAGCAGCTCATCGGAGCAATTACCATGAAAGTAGTTGTAGAAAAGAAAGAGGGAGGCGACGGCATGTCTGTGAGAGAGCGACTGCAGACGAGATGCCAGATCAGGACCAATTGCATTGCATATCCGTCTCTGGATTTTATCAACAACCAAAGAGACAAAGAGAAGAGGATCCAGACCATATATGGCAGCAACAGTCCATGCAAGGGCGAATGGTTGATTTGTAGATTTGAAGTATCGACTCCGGCGAGAAAAATTTCCTGGTGCGCCGCACTTTCGGCATAACATATATTTAGCCTCGTTGCACTGTCTTCTGCTCGTACGTGCTAATAGTTGGTATTATTGTGGTCATGGGATCGAAGTTTGAGCTTGATCACGCCAGTTTCCTTGCTGTTGTTACAGTGTAAACATGGCCGCTCTGCTAGTAGTGTACACCAAGGAGGAACAATGAGAAGTGATGCGATTTCTTTCAGAACGTGTCAGCGGATGAAATTCATCTGAGGCTCTTAACACAATATGGCGAACTACCGCCTAGAAGTGTGCATAAGTGGAACGAGAATTTTACAAGTGGCTGGACAAAGAAGGAGTAAGACGCCTGTCAACCTTCACCACTAACGAGAAGATCCAGCAAGCTCGAAAGATGGTATTGGCGAGCCGTCACGTTATCATCGATGAGGTAGCATGTTTGGATCACTGTTCTTTGTCCCTTCTTCTTGCACACTGCTAGCGGAGCGGCTATGTTTATACTGTAACAGCATCAAGAAAACTATCGGATAATTTTTATCTTACCCTCGTATCAATCAATAAAATAAAATAACATGGTTTTTAATTCTAATGCATGGGCGCTAAAATGCTTCAGCCATCTTGTTGTTCATATATAAAATATTTAAATTTTTACGTTTCATCCGTTGGAAAAGAACTGTAAATTCTAATATAAATAAGAATAAAATAGGTCATAATATTTGCAAATGAAAATTAATTCATCAGTTTAAGTGAAAATGTTAAACTGGTTAAAATGTATATAATATTTATTATTTATAATCGTGTTTATTTCGTTAGTATAAAATAAAACCGTAGGAGTTGTCAGAAGTTTGAAAAACAAGTAATTACTTTTTGAATTCCAGAATATTGTAATTAGTATTTTATTATATTTACTTATTTTATTTTAATATTCATTAATTGTAATAAATTAAATAATTATATGATTTATTAATATTCATTACTTAGAATTTACAATATTCGCTTAGAAGAAAATAAAACCTTAGCATTATTAAAGCCTCAAAAACACGTTGTATTTTTTAGAATTTAAAATGATTATTAATTAAACTTTGGCCTTGTCTTTGATAAAGTCGATTACTTAATCTGTTACCCTTGACCCAAGTGAAATTATTTATTGATTGAATGTTTTTTTTTTATTTAACGGCATATCAACTCCTTCATGGGTCATTTAATGCTGAAATTTAATTTTCTTGGGAGCTTTGAAGTAATAAAAATATGTTATTCTGCTTTCACAATTGAATACATGGTAAATAATTCTCAGATTTTGTGAATATTCATAATATACATGTTTGTGTAGACATAATTACTAGAGGCGGTGATATGTGTGTTTTATGTTGTAGCTTTGTTGAAGTTATATTTTGGAATACTGTCTGATTTTTTTTATATTTTAGGATATTATATATTATTATATCATGAAAGAGTTCTTTCATGTTGATTGGTTGGTTGATTTTGTTTAGCGGCATATCAACATCTCTATGGGTTATTTAATGCAGAAATCTAAATATTGTGAACATAACTGCATGGCTTCAACTACAGATAAAAATATTGTTAGTCATTTTGCTATAAAATGTATTATTGCTAATTTTGCTATAAATAGTTACTGTTGCTATTTTTTTTATAATTAGGTATTGCTAATTAAAATATAAATATATATTGTAGGTATTCTTTCTATTAAAATGTATTGATATTTTTTTTAGTATAAAAATGTATTTTTTATATTTTCCTAGTGTTTTGTTATTGTTTGGTGGGGTTACGATTTGCCTATAGCTTAGAACCCCCCCCCCAAACAGGTGTTAACACCTCGGGTCACGGTGGACCTGGGAACAACAGTAATTAAGAAGTGATTACACGCTCCTCAAAATCTCTAATCTCCCGTCCCGGAAGTACTGCCGGAAGTGAAACTGCGATTTTTCTACAGAAGTTATTAAAATAGTTTTACGTACGTCAAGGTTACTCATTAATACAATCTTTTGTATTTCAGGGGATTTTCTTAAAGTGCATATCACTGTTCTTTTTAATTAATCCTAACAGACCTACAAGTGTTGGAAAAAGTGTTTTTAAATGACGCATTCTTGGAATTTCTAGATTTTACAGTTCGAAGATTTATTAATTTTTTTTTCACTGAGATTTTATTATTTCCTGTTCCCACGATTTTCTACTTGGCACAATTATTTACCAAGTCTTTTACCTGAGACCCGAAGTGAAGCACAATTTTTATTGGAAAGATATTGCGTATATTATTATTATTATTATTATTATTATTTTATTTTCTTTGATTTCTGGTGTGTTCACATTTTGTTCCAGGTCCCGCCCAGAGACCTAAGTTTAGAAATGGCATCATGACACTTTCCACTGACAAAAAAAGAAAAGAAAAAAAGAAAATATTTTACATAGATAAAGCCCTTCGTAAGGTGTGGGCTGTACTCGTGAGAACAATTTTTTGTATTTCTTTAAGGCATGGGCTTCCAGGAATCCCTTCAATTAGTCTACTGGAATATTTTCCAACCAATCCGAGTGCTCCAACTACAACAGGGATTGTTGATGTTCCCATGTGCCACATTTTTGAGATATTATTATTATTATTATTATTAACAGCACTTAGAGAAGAACGCTATTTAAGAAAAGAAAAGAACAGAAAGTTATGTTTAAAAACTGTATACTAAAAATGATAAGTCTTTGTACAAACGTCGCTTGAGGAAAACGGTTGTAGTGTTAATCAACGCGTCAAAATAAATAAAACGCATCCAATGTGAATGGAATTCAAATGAAACGTACGTAATATGATGTTGAGGAATTAATCAAAAAGCTTACTATATGGAACTCTCCTGATCTTCTAACCTAGCACAGGAATTAACCATTAGCCATTGAGAGTTTTACAGAGGCATGGTTATCGTCCTCTGTGCTGTAAGTAGATTCATGTTTCGCATTTTAGATGGGAAAAGTTTCTCATCCCCAGACGTGCGGCAAAACCCTTCCCCATTGCACTAAAAAAGATGGGGAGGTATAATCACCAATGCCAGTGGTCGAGGGGGCTGAGTCATAAAACAATTTGTGTCCTTGGCCCATATGCATAATTGTGCTTATGGCATTCCCCATGACCTTGTGTCACGTCCAGCCTTCATGGAGAGGCCGGTTAAATATACCTATCATTCTGTCAATTCCCCAGGGGTGGGAAATTATTAGTTTGTATAGGTAAGTATTCTCGTGCGTTTTAAGGATCACGTGATCGGTGTATTCTGGATATTTTTCAGAATGTGTGCTTTAAGATCCTCGTCGACAATTAGACAAATATTTTAGATTTTGATATTTTTTTTATACTGGTATACAATTTTGAAACATAACCTGAAGAAGACAGATATACTGTCGAAACATTGTTGAACATTGTATCTTTTCTTTTTCTTTTCTTAAATCGCGCAATTCTCTAAGTGTTGACAAATATTGGAAGAGTGACGTTAGTCATTTTGATTAATTATTATTATTATTATTATTATCATCGATATCAGAATTTATTTCAACAATCAAAAAAAAAAGAAAACCTTTGTCTTTGGCAATAATTCGTTCCTAATTTTGCTTGGATTACAGCAGTACAGGAATTTGCAAAAGAAACGCTGTAAAGATGTTGAGATTCATTCGGCAAAGGTATGACAAACGTGGATGAAGATTTCATTTATAAAGTCGAGGATAAATCCCGCCAGTTTCATTGCAAAACGTTGAATTTCTTTTCATTGAAGTTTTTGCTTTTTTTTTTTTTACATTTAATTAAAAAAAAACAAGAAAAATTGTGTTTGAATAAACAATAACGATGGGGCCATTTGCCTTATTACTGAAAAGTCTCCGATTTCATTTTGAAATCAGTTCTTAAATTCTCCTGAGATTTGCCCGAGTAATGTTAAAAGACGAGTGTTGGTTTTTTAATAAGCGCCCTCTTTAAAAAAAAAAAAAGATGAAAACAAAAGTCGTACATAGACGTGTAAAAGGCGATTCTCTTAATTTTGATATCTTTTATTTATATAGAAAGCTTCAACCTTTTTTTTTTAAGATCAGCCAATTATTACATATTAAGTGACAACGGAGTTTCCTTTGGAAAACATTTCTAAGACGAAGAGATCTAAAACTGGTTCTAAAGTCTTAGAATTAAAAAAAACATCGTAATGTAAGACAAAACGCTTGTCATGTAAATTCTATAACAATATCTGATAGCAGTAGAAGAGGCAATATATTTCTGTGAGTAAAGCTCTGATTTAAGACAAATGTGAGTTTAAAACATTTATTAGAGGAACATAGTGTCAGTTTTCAGCAAGCGTGTCTTTTATAAAATCTACGACTTTGAAGCAACTGTTTGTGTAAATTGTAAAAACTGTTTGTGTAAATTGTAAAACAATACGAATACTATTCAACTAAATTACACATAGTTGAAGCAGTAACAACCTAAATAGTTATGTAGAGCTTACATTCAGACATCTTGTAGCAGGAAGTTACACGTAACCGGAAGCTTTGCTTAATGCATACATTAAATAAAAAAAAATATGTTAGTGCGGATCTGCAGCTCGGTCTACAGAACAACTCAACCAGAAAACTGGACTGGAATTCTTGGACCCAGAAATAAGCAAGACTGAACTTTCTGAGGATCTGTTGTCGACGGCTTATACCCCAGAAAGAGTAGAAGACGTTAATAAAATAAATGTCAATATTTTGAATATGTAATTGTTAAGAACCTGTATTTTACCGTATATAATTAACAGAATCAGCTTTTACACGCGTATGTATAGTATATATTTGCTTTCGACAGAAAAAATATTGTTTTACTATGAGTTTTTTTTTTAAATATCAAAAGGTTCTTTTTGTAAATTCAGACAAAAATCTGAATTTCGGATATATTGAAGCTGCAAAGGTGATAATGAAAATGATGATAATTGCAATCAGTAGATAAGGATAAATGATTTCCACCATGATAATGACAACGATGACGACGACAAACGTATAAATGATAACGTGAGTCTGCCATGATAATTTGGAGGAGAGATATAACAGTTGCAAAGGTTTTGTTTGGATGTGTGTAAACAAAATGAGAAAAAAATCCAATCAAATGTATTTCGTCGTTCGAAAGCACTCCCACAGTGTGTAGACATCGAAGGACAAAACACGTAAAATAGGATGTTTTTCAATTTGTCATGCAAACACCCACCATTAATCTGATATATAGATTTTATACATGATATGCTTTCGTATGTATGAACTGTAAAGATCAGTGATTTTGTACCTTAGTAGAGAAAGATGACGAAAATCAATTCAGAGCAGTCACCATTTGGCGTAAATTTTGACATGCATTTTACCGGAGTGCTAAATTTGGGATACGATGACCCAAATTTACAAATAATAACCAAGAAATTTCGTGCGTTTTTTCCTTGATTTTTTTTATTTTTATCCACATAATTCGTAGGGAAACCCGTTTGCCTAATATACAACTTACTTTAGATTAAATGTTTTTATTGCTAGTGCTGAAAAAATGCGAACTTTTGTCACATATAAAATCGATTAGATTCTATATGTGTCCTCAGTTGGACATTATCAATATTTACAGGCCTTTTACGAAATGCATATTCTATTAATCTATTTCCAAATTAAAGCCTCTTTAAATATTTTTGAGCAGAACGATCGCTAACTTCACCTTCATCAAATTTTCGATATATTATATAAGCTGCGTCTTGATTTTTGTTTCGAGTTTAAAATCTTATAGGAAGCACGCGTGTACAATGAACTAATTGGCTATCATTTTATTCGTTACTATTGTAGGTATACACTGTTAGGTATTATCTTGTAATAAAAGATCCTGTAAATGATTTTGGAATGTTGCCAATCAAAAGGATTATCGATTAAAAAACGTTGGTAAAAAGAAAATATTGAAAATCATACGAAATGTTTTGGTTATCCGGTAAAATGTCAATTTGTTTTCAACGTGAGATCGATAAATTTGTATAAAAATCTTAACTGCATTTGCCAGCCAAAGGATTTAAAATACCTATGCAGATCATGTTCTTTTTGTTAGGATTTTATTCGTGATTCAGGTTCATTAGTCATTATTTGACATTTTAATATTTTGTGTCAACAGCTATGATAAGATATAAGCGAAAGCAAAGCGGGCCACACCAAGTGGTAATGATGAAAAAACTAGTTTATCACATTATGTCTGCTGGCTAGAAAGCACGATCCTCACTGGGTGTCTCATGCTAGAGTAAAATTAAGCTAAAAAAAAAACTATAAGTCAGTGATTCCCAAACTTCTTTTTATCTGGGTCACATTTTCGGAATGAAAATTTGCTGACACTTCATCAAATTTTATGTGATAAAAAGTACATTTACCAATTAACAAAACAAAGAAACAAAACAGATAGAGTGTTAAAGGGAGATAACCACGGATTTGAAGTCAGAACATTATCATTGATAACTCTCTCCTCCAATTTGCGGAGCCTAGTTAGAACATTCTTAATACTTGTTATAGCGCAAAAATATCCCAACGATAAAATCTGTCAATAATTATTTATAACTATTTATACTAGGACTTATGCATGCAATTACAAGTAATCAATATTATTATTTTAAATTTTGAAATCATATTTATTTTTGGTCTATAATCACTGACCTCACTAACAAATGTAGGCTGATTTATATTAATACAAGTAAAAATGAGCTGAGTACTCGATGGCACAAGGCTACAATAGCCGAGTACCTGCTGAACACGAAAATAATGAGTAATTGTTTGCGAGTCGAGATTGATGCAGTCTGGCACAAGGCTAGAAAAGACGAGTATCCGTTTAGTACCGAAATCCCTAGCAATAGAGCAATGCTGTCTGGTACATCACTAAAAGCTGAGTACTCGTTGAGTATTGAACTCTTTAAAAGATGATTGGAAGTATAGATTACTGCAGTCTGGCACAAGGCTATAAAAGCCAAGTGACCGCTGAAAACAGAACTCACATGCAATTACTCGCAATTTTATAAGGTTACAAAAAACGAGTACCTTATGAAGTCTTGAGAAATTACTTGCATGTGTAGATTGTAGTCGAGCACAAAGCTCCAATAACTGAGTACCCTTTGCATCTTGAAGCCTCGAGCAATTGCTTGCCAGTGTACATTGGTGTAGTCGAGCACAAAGCTAAAAGAACCAAGGAGTCGCTCAGAATTATTTACCAAGCTGTTTTCAAGCACATAACCACAATAGCTGTAGCTCAGATCGAACTCACTGATGCTAGTTATCTGAGTGTTTGGCAGACGCTGTGATCAGATTCTAGGATCAGAATCGACTCTTAACAAAAGAATTTGTCAGTAATTTGTTGCGACAGTTTTTCAAATGTTAAATCTAGTTTAAATTTGTTGATTTCTTTTAAGCGGCCAGTACTACCTTTCGTTTAATGAACGAGGAATAGTCTGTAAAAAAGATGGGATGAAAAGGAAAATAATGAAAGCTAAAGAAATATTAGTGATTATACAAAGATTTAATCTGAAGTTATGGATCCGCTTACGAGTAGACAGACTCAAACATAGCGTAGAATTGAGCAGAACGAAAAAGACAGTGAGAGAAGATAAAAGAATAGAGAAAAAAACTGTTTGCTAATAATCATTTTTAGAAAGTTGTTAAAAGTCGTTGAAAAAAGACAATCTTCTGGGATATGATTTGTACTTTGTAGCTTCTTTAATCCTAATTCTAATCTCGATTTAAAAAGCCGAAGCAAAACACACGAACTTGCATATTTATTTAAATAGAATGGGTATGCAGATAAAATAGGTAATATTATATGTGTAAACATTTCAGATCGAATGTATCCGTAAAAGGACACTATGAATAAAGACAAAAGGAAAACTTATCTTAACCAACGCGTTTCGTCCTCTGTGGGAGTTTATCAAGGCAAATGCATTTGCATTGATTAAAGTCCCTGGGAAGACGAAACGTGTTGGCAAAGTTTTCACTTTGTCTTTATTCAATATTTTATATATTCTGTTCGAGAGGAATTAGTTATGTTGGTTTGGCCAAAGAGTTCGTTTTGGTTTCTTAAGTAAGTTTTTTACTTAACCGAAATGACTTTTTAGCCAAATTATTAATTCCATGTTCAATTTAATATGTTTGTAAAAAATGTTCTGATTAAAAAAAAATCATAACGGAAAATTAATTAAAATTTTTGAAATTATGAAAAAACCCTTGTGTGGGGTGGGGGGTCTTCTGTTCACCGTTACTCATTCATTTAGGCTGGCAAATACAGTAGTTTAATGGCAGATTAATGTCTAATGAGTGATTAATGTTTGCTCATAATGAAAAAGACACAGTGATAATCGTTTTTGTTTGACGTTGATAAGCTGCTTTCTGTTCTTGAATTAACGTGAGACATGATTGAAGACCCACATTTAATGGATTTTATAGATTCACGTGCAATATTAAACGTTTAGTTGTTGAATAGGGGGTAAATAAATAAACAGTTGTTAAATAAAGGGTAATAAATAAATACTTGTTGAATAGAGGTAAGAAATAAATTATGGTTTAATAGTGGGCATAATAAAAATGGTTCAATAGGAAGTAATACATAAATGGTGGTTAATTAGGGGTAATAAATAAATAGTAGTTAAATGGGGGTAATAAATAAATAGTAGTTTAATAGCGTGGGTAATAAATAAATAATGGTTAATAGGGAGTGATAAATAAATAGTGGTTGAATGGGGGTAATCAATAAATAGCAGTTGAACAGGGAGGTAATAAATAAATACTAGTTGAATGGGGTAATAAATAGTGTTTGAATAGGAGTTAATAAATAAATATAATTAAATAGTGGAGGTAATAAATAATGGCCGAATAAGGTGTAATGAATAAATAGCGGTTGAATGTGGGTAATAAATAATTGATGGTTTAATAGGGAGGTAATAAATAAATAGTGGTTGTATAGCGGGTAATAAATAATAATTGTTTGAATAGTGAGGGAAATAAATAAATATTGAGAATAAAAACCCCTAATATTTTTTCTTTCTTTTTATAGAGATCAATAACAAATAGAACAATTCTGGATTGCTCAATTTTTCTCAGCAATCTCTCCATTGAATTCAATCAATAAAGAACGTCACATAATCAAATCATGGGCAAAGTTTTCATTGGGACAAGGTAAAAGAAAAACTGTTCGATAATTTCTGTTTGAATTTCTGGGACGAATAGTTAAGATTATATTATTTATACGAGGACTATTGTCCTCATCTTTGTTGTTTTTCTCAGGACGTCCCGGCTGCTCTGCACTTCGGTCTTCGCCAGGTACTTGTCAGTCTGGAGAACCTTCAGGGAATTTCGAACTGAACTCTTTATTTAATCTACGGGGATAGATTCTTCTAGTTTCGCTGTCCATGTCTTGGGATATGTTGTATTTGATGACGGTCAGAGACCATAACGGTCAAAACATTGTGATAACAACAACAAACATAGGGACAATAGTCTGTGTTTAAATGATGTAAAAAAAAAGAAAAAAACGGTATAAGAGAGTGGATAAAGACATTGGTTAGATCCAGTGACTAGACCCAAAGAGTTGTGAGTTCAATACCAGGCCACAGCAGTGGTGAACGAAAAAATTAGAGTGTTGAGTTGACCTTTGGAAGAGGCATGGCACGTGGAACTAGAACAATCTATCCTGGTGGACGAAATAAATGGTTCGGTTCGAAATTCCAATCACCTGAAGAAGACCGGGACGTACAACGACCGAAACGTTGTGAATATGGCAATGAAGATGAGAATAACAGTCAGAATAATGTAAATAATGCAAGTAATCGTGATACCTCATCTCAGAGATATAGACAAAAAACGGTATGACAAAAAGGAAGGATTTCTCTTGACAGTTCATACTCTGTATTGTTGTCCAAAGCTATTTTTAGAATTTTAATTATATAACAAATGACTTTATATACATTTTCTATAAAACTGAGAACAAAAATGTTAAAAATTATTTTTGTCATATTGTTTATTTAAAAGATTATTAATTTATAATCTTTAATTAACCATAGTTTTTTTTAGGAACATTACCTCCCATCATCATGGCTTTTATTAAAAATGGTCCAAAATAACATTTTTAAAACAATATAAATTACAAAGGGAGTAGACGGTAAGAGTAAAACATTATTTTGACTTTTATTTTTCTTTACCTCGTCCTATGTTAAACTTTGCTGAATAATATCCGACAAGTAGGACATTCTATTTAATATCTTTTCCATCAAAACGTCGAACAATTTATATCATTTTTCGTCAGTGCAATGCTTTTTAATTCTTTATTCTTCATATCATTTCATATTGTAAAAAGACCTTTTTCAAAAATCTCCCTTTAAAGCGTAAACATAATTATAATAAAAACAGTAAGTTTTATCTGCAAGTTTTGAAATAACAATTAAACAATAATTTTTAAATTGATGTATTTTTTGCCATAGAGGAAATGCGATAAAAATGAACGGATTCATTTCAGCTCAGGGAATATTAGGTTTCAATCTTAAAGTTTATATATTAACTTATTGAAGAGTTTTATTTTCTCATATATATATATATATATATATATATTGGGTTGGTGCATAATTATCAGGCGTTTTTGTAAGCGAGTTATTTGTCAATAAAAATTTCCGTTTTCTTTTACGTTTTTTTTTAATGAAAATAACATTTTATTTTCAATTTATACAAATGCGTGTCGCTAATCACAGTCATTTAAAAATGTTATTGTTGAATTGTTATGTCTCTTTTGTTATAATAAATATTGTTTAAAAATGCCTGATAATTATGCACCGACTCAATATGTATATTTTTTATACTGACTTGGACATTGAGTTCTACCTGGATTCTATCTTCTTGGAAATTTATATATATATGTGTGTGTGTGTGTGTTGTGTATTCCCTTTTTAGGTATATTAGAGCGCTCATTTTTACATGCTTTTGAAAGAGATTTTTAATATACATAAAAATAACACTTTCAACTTATTTACCGATTAACAGCGCTGTGTCTGTGTCACGCTTCGCAATTTTTCAAAATGGGTGTTTGTTTCATTAAAACATTACTTTTGAAAAATATTAAAAGAAAAATAGTTCTCGGTAATGTTAATAAATCAGACACCCATTTTGAAAAATCGCTAAGCATGAAACAAATTTATACCTGATGGCTGTCGACTAGTGAAAAGAATATGACAATTTTGATCTATGGTTTTAGTTCTCGGAAGAACGATAATGTTTACACACACACACACACACACACACACACACACTCACAGAGACCCACGCACACATTCCACACACCCGCAGTACACACACATTCCCCCTACACACACAGTACACATGCACAAGCACAATCTTCTTACACACACAGTACACACATACACGCACACACACAATCCCCCTACACACTGTCTACACACATACGCATTCCCTCACACACAGGGCGTTCCCTGCTACACAGTCCACACACACATATTTCCCTGCAGAAACACACAGCGTACACACACACAGTCCACATAGACGTGCACATGCAGTCCACACACACATTTACACACAGTCCATACACACACACATACAATCCACACATACATACAAACACACAGAGTCCACACGCACACACACACAAATTCTCTCTCTCTCTTTCTCTCTCTCTCTCTGCTATCACATCGCATTGGCCCCACCTATTATGGTTCTAGCCCTGTCGTTAATCCTCCTATAAAATCCCCAAAGCCCGAGAATATTCTGTTTGTTACTTATTATAAATTTGCATTTGTTTAACGCTGTGATTTGAGAATAAATTTTCAATTTATAAAATCTGAATTTTTCACAGGATAAGAGATGAGAAAGAATTTTAATCATATGCAGAAGTTATAAATATATTGGTAAAATTTACTAGAGGACAATTTAAAATAGGGGAGGAAATGCAGAAATAGGGGATCACAAGGGGAGAAATGTGATTTCGGACTCTGAATACAACTCGTCGAATACGATTCCTAAATTTTCAAAGTAAACCCTTTTTTCTCACAGAAATTTATGCTTAAGCAAGAATAGTATAAACAATATAAAATTATTTTAAGTATCCTTAAAAAAAATATACATTACAATTGAAATGGCTTTGGTTGTTGTTGATGGGAACCAAAGTTTTTTTTATGGAACTTAAGGAGATGAAAATGGTGTCTCCATTTTGTAGAAATTTTCATAACAGAATTTAGAACGCTCGTTAATAAGAGAACTTGGTTCTTGTAAAGAATGGGGCAAAAATTAAAATTCTAATGGATATTTCAGGACATTCTTCGCATTTCATAAAGCTACAAAGGAAGGCAAGAATCTTTTAGAATTAATGATTTAGCCATCGTTTGATTTAAGCAGTTCTTTCCATAAAAACAACTGAATGGAAAAAAAAAAACGCCAGTTTCGTCTATGATACATATGTTTATGTAAAGATCAATTCCATAGCATAGGAGTGGTTAAAAGAGAGAGAAAAGGAAAAAAAGAATATTAGAGGGACAGACAATGAAGAGAGAAAAGCTAAGAGAGGGAGAGAAGGTAAGAGAGAAAAAATAGAGGAGGAGGGGGAGTGGAGAGAAAGAGAACTAAAGAAGAAAGCAAAGAAGAGAGAAATAGAATGGTATAGCGAGATAGAGAGAGGAAAGAGAAGTCTTGAGAGAAATAGAGGAGGAGGGAGAGAGAAGTCTCAAGAGAAATAAACAGAAGAGGAGAGGAGGAGGAGAGAAGCCTCAAGAAAATTAAACAAAGGAGGAGTGGAGGGAGAGAGAAGCCTCAAGAGAAATAAACAGAAAAGGAGAGGAGGAGGAGGAAAGAAGTCTTACGAGAAATAAACAAAGGAGGAGTGGAGGGAGAGAGAAGTCTCAAGAGAAATAAACAGAAGAGGAGAGGAGGAGGAGAGATGTCTCAAGAGAAATAAACAAAGGAGGAGTGGAGAAGCCTCAAGAGAAATTAACAGAGGAAGAGGTGGGGGAGAGAGAAGTCTCAAGAAAAATAAACAGAATAGGAGAGGAGGAGGAGAGAAGTCTCACGAAAAATAAACAAAGAGGGGGAGGAGGAGGAGAGAAGTCTCAAGAGAAATTAACAGAGGAAGAGAGGGGGGGAGAGAGAAGTCTCAGGAAAAATAAACAGAATAGGAGAGGAGGAGGAGGAGGAGGAGGAGGAGAGAAGTCTCAAGAGAAATAAACAGAAGAGGAGAGGAGGAGGAGAGAAGTCTCACGAAAAATAAACAAAGAGGGGGAGGAGGAGGAGAGAAGTCTCAAGAGAAATTAACAGAGGAAGAGAGGGGGGGAGAGAGTACTCTCAAGAGAAATAAACAGAAGGGGAGAGGAGGAGGAGAAAAGTCTGAAGAGGAATAAACAGAAAAGGAGAGGAGGAGGAGAAAAGTCTCAAAAGGAATAAACAAAGGAGGAGAGGAGGGAGAGAGAAGTCTCAAGAGGAATAAACAGAAGAGGAGAGTAGGAGGAGAGAAGTCTCAAGAGGAATAAACAGAAAAGGAAAGGAGGAGGAGAAAAGTCTCAAGAGGAATAAACAAAAGAGGAGTGGAGGGAGAGAGAAGTCTCAAGAGAAATAAACAGAAAAGGAGAGGAGGAGGAGAGAAGTCTCAAGAGGAATAAACAGAAGAGGAGAGGAGGAGGAGAAAAGTCTCAAGAGGAATAAACAAAGGAGGAGAGGAGGGAGAGAGAAGTCTCAAGAGGAATAAACATAAGAGGAGAGTAGGAGGAGAGAAGTCTCAAGAGGAATAAACAGAAAAGGAGAGGAGGAAGAGAGAAGTCTCAAGAGGAATAAACAGAAAACGAAAGGAGGAGGAGAAAAGTCTCAAGAGGAATAAACAAAGGAGGAGTGGAGGGAGAGAGAAGTCTCAAGAGAAATAAACAGAAGAGGAGAGGAGGAGGGGAAAAGCCTCAAGAGAAATAAACAGAAGAGGAGAGGAGGAGGAGAGAAGTCTCAAGAGAAATAAACAGGAGAGAAGGAAGAGAGAAGCGTCAAGAGAAATAAATAGAGGAGGAGAGAAAGAGAACGAAAGTAGAAAGAGAAGGATAGAGAGAGTAAAAAGAATGGTATAGCAAGATATAGAAAGGAAAGAGAAGTTTCGAGAGAAATAAACAGTAGGAGGTGAGGTGTGGGGTTCAGAGAAAAAGCACTAAAGTAGAAAGCGAAGGCAAGAAAACAGAGTGGTATAGAGAGATAGAGAGGGAAACAGAGAAGGTGAGAAACAGAGACAGATAAAGAGATTGAGAGAGAGAGTGCGCAAGAGAAGAAAAAAGAAAGGTAGATAGAGAGAGGAAAACACTTATTTATCCACGGAAGTTGATCCATTTGTAATTTTTGGCATGCAAAAAATGGGGATAAAACCTTCGCGAAAGGCCTCTTCGCAATATGCTATGAAGAATAACTTGGTTCTGTTTAATAAATAGGAGAGCTTTCAATAAATTTATACTAAAAATTCCCCTTTTACTCAGATATTGTGCGCATTTATTATTAAAAATGTGAAGTCATATAAAATCACATAGAATCTTCGTATTAAATTAAATGTCGTTCAATCAATTCAGATCATATTTTAAAACTGTAATTAAAATAATTTCTCCTGCTTCTCGACTCTGGCTAGAATTACATTTTCTCCAACAGTGAGAATTTCTGATCTCACAACATTTTCGTCAATTTGCTTTTATTGTTTTTAATTCCGACATGATGGTTTATGTTTTCAAAAGCTTTAAATAATTCGTACTTTCAATATAAGATAATATCGAAACAATGTAAGGTTTCGTAAAATATTTCAGTAGCTGTTGTTGTTTTTGTTGTTGTTGTTGTTGTTGTTGTTGTTGTTGCCGTTGTCTGCGGTGGAGACAGCTTTGATGCCAAGCAATGATGACGTCATCGTTACTAGTGTGAGTAGTTTGAAGAATAAGCAAAATCGAAAGTTGTCCCCCTCCACGGAAGACGTTGATGACAAGAGTCCAGCATTCATCCGGAAGTAGAGGTCGACGTTGAAGAGTTCGAAGATGGTGTTAATGATGATGAAGAGGAGGATGATGATGATGATTTTGATGATGGCTGTAAAGGTGGTAGTTGCAGAGGCTTGTGGAAAGAAAAAATAGAGAAACGAAACGAAAACATAGGGAGAAAGAGAGAGAGAGAAAGTGATAGAAAGAGAGAGAGTTAAAGAATTTCAACAAATATAAAAAGTGCTTCATCACGGAGAATGTGGATAAAACTAAAAATAAACAAGGAAGCAAAAAACAAAAGTTTTCTTTTTTATGAAGATGCTCGATTTAGTGCTTGTGTACGGTGAAAGTGTTGGATTTCATTCGTGCGAAAGGGATTTAAGGAAAAAGGGGGTGGCTGGGATGTGCGCTTATATCTATATCTATCTCATTACATACGTTTTTTGTTTTCAATTTCTTCGTCCATTGACTATTTCCTTTCTTTTAGTTCATCTACTTTTAATTTATGGCTATTTTTTTGATTTCCATTTTCGTTAGTAAGGCATTTTTCTTACTTCTAAATTTTATTTCATCCGTCCTCTTTTCTTTCTTTCTTTCTTTCTTTCTTTCTTTCTTTCTTTCTTTCTTTCTTTCTTTCTTTTGTTATTTTAATATTTCTTTTAAAATTGCACTTTTTTCCTCTTTTACTTTTTCCTTCTTTCTTTATTCCTTTGTTTCTTTTATTTCAATGTTTCTCTTACTCTTGCAATTCTTTCTTTCTTTCTTTCTTTCTTTCTTTCTTTCTTTCTTTCTTTCTTCTTTAATTTTCCTTTCTTTCTTTCTTTCTTTCTTTCTTTCTTTCTAGTTTAATTTTCCAACCATTCATTCATTCATTCTTTTCTTTTTTTTCTTTTTTCTTTCTTTTCTTTTTTCTTTCTTTTCTTTTTCTTTCTTTTCTTTTCTTTCTTTTCTTTCTTTTCTTTTTTCTTTCTAGTTTAATTTTCCAACCATTCATTCATTCATTATTTCTTTTTTTTCTTTTCTTTCTTTCTTTTTTCTTTCTTTCTTTCTTTCTTTCTTTTCTTTTCTTTCTTTTTTCTAGTTTAATTTTCCAACCATTCATTCATTCATTATTTTTTTCATTATTTCTTTCTTTCTTTCTTTTCTTTTCTTTTTTTCTTTGGTTGTCGTTCAGTTCTAATTTCTATATTTCTTTTACAGTTGCAATTCTTTTCTTTTTTTCTTTCTTCATATTTCCTTTTTGATTTTTATTCCTATTCCCCTATATATATATATATATATATATATATATATATATATATATATATATTATATAAAAAAATAATAATACATAGAATCAATCAGTAATATTAATGCGATTAATGGCGAAATCACTTCGTTTGTAGAAACATAAAGAAATGCTGCCTAATTTAATATATATATATATATATATATATATATGTGTGTATATATATATATATATATATATATATATATATATATATATGTGATATTTTTATTTAAATGCGTTTTAATTTTGTATCCTCATTATATATTGTTTATTTTAACGCGCCTTAAAGTATAAACTTTTACCCTAGATATCTGGACTAACTTTCTTTTGTATACTCTACTGCAATATTTATAACAGGCTGGAGAGCGGACCTGCCTCAAAACGAAATCAATTTGCTGAGCTGACCAAACTTTCAGAAGTGCAGTGATTTCGATTGTATCTCAGAACTAAAAGAATGAAACATTTACTCAGCTCTCCCCCCTCTCCCTTTCTCTCTCTCCCGGATGTGCCATATCCCGTGTCCCTTCAGGACGTGGACAATCATTTCTATTTCCTTTTCGTTCGTTTCAACCGTTGGTTGATGATCGGAGAGAGAGAGAGAGAGAGAGAGAGAGAGAGAGAGAGAGAGAGGGGTATAGATAGACAGATAGTGAGAGAACCAAAGGGAAATGAATAAATTAGCTTTCATTTATCTCCTCTAAAGTTTATCTATCTATCTATCTATCTATCTATCTATCTATCTATCTATCTATCTATCTATCTTATAACCAAGTACATTATTCTGGTGGGACTTCTTGATCAGTCCGATAACTTTTCAGCATATCTCTCTCTTTCTGTTCATAGCCTTCTATGTAACATGGTCTGTTCATATCTATCTATCTATCTATCTATCTATCTATCTATCTATTTCAGTCCTTTTCATATCTATGTCAGTCCTTTTCATATCTATCTATCTATCTATCTATCTATCTATCTATCTATCTATCTATCTATCTATCTATCTTAGTCCTTTTCATATCTATCTATCTATCTATCTATCTATCTATCTATCTATCTATCTATCTATCTCAGTCCTTTTCATATCTATCTATCTATTCATCTATCTATCTATCTATCTATCTATCTATCTATCTATCTATCTATCTAAATTCAATCCCGAAAATAACTGCATGCAACCACAGTCTTTGCTCCTGAATTTAAAAAGCAAGCATAAATCTATATCACAAAAGGAAGTGCAAACATAACGACATCCAAATATCTCAGTCGGTGCTGACATTCCCGTCAATAGATGTACATTCTTTACGGATACGCATGCGCACTAGCAAAACGGAAACTCAAGCACCTAAAATGAGTGACAGTCATACACATGCTTGAGCAGGGATATGGAAAAGTGCATAGGATAATGGGAGTTGTTTCTCTTCTCGTGAAGCGATCCAATAGAAATTTGTGCAAGAAAAAAACTCAATTGACAATTTAAAAAGCAGAAAAGTTTTTTAACGCATCGCAAGAAACATGATAAATACAATTGTTATTGATTAAAAATATAACAAAGGAAAGAATCCGTTTCTTTTTGACGGCTTATCAACCCATGTATCGGCAACGACCTTTCTTTGTTTGTTTTCTTTGTTAGGGAGAGGCAATGATCAAGTAAACCCCAAATTGAAACAAATATGATGGCTATTCGGTGTTCGAATCCAAACGTTTCTTTCCTTGTACAAATATATTATTTATTCCATCATTCTTCATTTTTTTCTTTTTTTTTTTACTAAATGTTCATCCAATAAAAGACCCAAGAGTCATTCATCCTAGAGCGTGACTGAAAAGTTATTTTATGGACATAAGAGAAGCAACAAACTACAGATCACGATTTAAGATAAATAACTATTAACTTGAAAAGGTTAAAATTGTGACCGAGAAAGCATTCTCTCGGGAATTTGTTTTACAGAGTAGTCGTTCTTGGGAAGAAAATGTTTGGGTAAAATTTCTTACAAATAGATTACGAAGCGAGTGGAAAGGAGTACTAGCTGGAAAGATCTGAACTGGTGAAAACAAACTCGTCTAGACATTTTTCATGGAAATAACGATAAAGTAGTGATGTTTTTTACAATCTTATGTGGACACATAATACGCATTGCAGGACATTGCTGGTGAGCAAAACAAGAACTCACAAGTGGTCTACTGCTCTGGACTCCTAGCCAGGAAGCAAAATGGGTTGGTCACCCACTAATCACCTACATTGACCAGCTATATCGTGACACAGGATACCTTGATGCCGGACTGTGATGGTTGGCGTGAGAGTCTCATGAATGTCTGCAATAACTCGACCGAATAATAATAGACAATAGGATTTCAACGCTGTGTCTAGAGGAGAGAGACTGCGGAACAGAAAAGAAAATCACACACAGCTCAGATACGGCAGCAATATTCTAGTTTCGTTTAGAGCATGACAGGAGGAGTCAAGTACTTCCTGGAACGGTACAAGCGACCGATCAGTTTCCCCACCATCTTGAGCAATAAATCTGACATATGTGTTCCATTTGAGATTCGATTACATTCAGTTTACTCAGTTAATTCTTGACGACTGTAATTTACTTTAAAGTGATTGAAGATAAAAATGTCAAAATTCATCATTGTAAACACTAATGTTACTATGTAGATTTCAATACATTGTTCTGTGAATGGCTTTCATCTTCTTATACGATAATAGGGTATTAAAATTTATTCTCCCTCTCCCCTCTGTGATAGTAAGATAAAATACTGGTTATACCTTTCTAAACATGTACCTAAAGTTAATAATTTAAAGATATACGTGGTCTGTACTGTGTGGGCTTCGTGAGCTCTGGGCGAAACAGGGATAAGCGGAATGTGTTATCATCTAACATGATACCTTTGGAGTATGTAACTGCAATCTTAGCTTTCTGCAATCATTGCATTTTTTTTCACATGCGTGAGGTGTGGCAGGAAAAATCGTGGCTGCTTTACCAAGACAATGCATCTGCTCACAATGCCCTGAGCATCCGGCTGTTTCTAGCCAAGAACATTGCCGTAATGGAACAAATTCCCTGTTCAGCCGATTTTCTTCCGGGTGACCTTTTTGTTTTCTCCAAGCTCAAGAGGACGGCCCGTTTTGAAAGCGTGGGGCCCATCAAGTGGACAGGGCATCCAAAAAGAATCCTTCCAGCAGAGCAAAGAAGCATGGCAGAGAAGGTTGGAAAAGTGCATTAAACTTAAGGAGGATTGCTTTGAATGGGGGGCCATGTTTTTGTTTGGAATTGAAATAAATTGTTTGTGATACAGGTTTCGTTACTTTTCACACACACATCGTGGGTATAAATTTTTATAAATGATAAATTTTAGGTAAACAATGTTTTGGATAATTACACTTAACTCTTTGAACTTTGTGTTCCTGGACAATTTTAACCCTTCTCCCTGAACTCTTGAGACAAAATTCGCAAATAATTGGTATGTAATGTTTCATGGTAGACAGAAAGATGTTTTCCTGATTGTTTCCTTGATGGTTCAGGTTGAAACTCTGCTTCATGATAAAAACGATCTTTTTTCATCCAATACACATGCAAAAAAAAAAAAAAAACACAATGAAAAGGCGCAGACATGTTGGTATAATGTTCGATGACATCAGAATATTACGGCTTTTCTGATTGGCTCTTCAAAATAAGACAACCAATAACAAAACACGATGCAAATGTTTACCAACTTTTGGCTGTACATTACGTCATTTTCCTCTACCACCGATAAAGCGGTGGTCAGGGATCAAAGGGTTAAACGTTATATTTGTTTGTACGCTCAATCAATGAAGAAGACGCTTGGTCCTGGGGATTCCAACTCTGCAACAGAACCTTCCTCAGGGCATATCCTTATTTTCTTCATGCGCTTTTACTATTATTTAGTGAGTTATAAGTGTAACCATCACAAAGAACCAAAATCTCGTTATCATTATTCAACATCTCGCGATATCGCAGATTAGATACGTTATTTACCGGACATTCCCACGAAGGGAGGATAAAACACAATCTCATTTATTTTTAATGTGGGTTACCCGTACGCGTCCATAATATACCCAGGATAAAAACTGCTCAGTATCATACTGGCATCGAGGCTAAATCGTCTGTAACTCGTGAAATAATGAAGGTGTTGACACAGAGTTGGAATTCACGGGATCGGACGCTTTCTTCATAGATTAATGAAGAGAACAGATACTACATTTAATATTTACTCGCCCCCCCTCATAGTGACGGGATACGAAACAAGGTCTGTCTTATGAATAATTAAGAGTGGTCTCCCCTTGCTTTGTTACTCTCCTCTTTGAGAGAGCTATTTCTGTTTACTGGGACTATAAAAGGACACTATACGCGAACCTTGAATTCTCAGCTGAATAAAGCGTTCGTAAAGCCTACACCTGCGTACTTTTTGTCATTACAGCCGGTTTAAAGTGGAGAGCCTAAGGACCAGGTCCTAAAATTGACCGGTTCCCGAAACCAATGTTGCGCTGGTGTCAATATTCCACCGACACCCCTCTTTCGTGCAATGAGGAAGGTACTGTCGAGGGATTGGAACCCCTGTGACCAGGAATCCCTCACTAATTTTCAAATTAATGTGCAATGCAGGTCACACCTTGCGGTCTGTCAATGTCTCAGTTGAAGTTAATTATTGGATTGAACTGATGGCTATCTGCAGCAATAGGATATTTTTGAAAGATGTTTATTTAATTCAAGTACATCTCTCTCTATCATCGCAACTCTATTCTCATTGACTTAGGTCAAGACTTTCTGAAAAGAAAAATAATTGTCAATGTCACTTTTCCCTTGTACGTTTTGAGTTTGTTTGTTACATACACTCCTGATCAAAAATTTAAAATAGACTTTTTTTAAAAAATTTAAGACCACTTGAAATTTTTTTTAAAAAAGACTGTTTTTCATGGAAAAATTTTAAACGTTTCTTACTTAAGGTCACTAATTTTATAATCTAAAAGGTTATGTAGACAAAAAGTTATAATCCGAACATTTTGTTCTTTTTGTAGCAGGCTAACATAACCAGCCGTTGTCTGACGACCTTGCACCACCTGGAGCTCCATCGTCCCCCTGTAAGAAAAAGGCATCCCATACCATTAGAGACCCTCCACCACTATGACGAGGCATGTTTCTGTTATGCCAATATCGTTGGAAGCCATCAAGACCATCTAGATTGAATTTTTTCTCATCTGAAAACGACTTTCTTCCACTTCTCAATGTTCCATATTTGGTATTCAAGACCAAACCTTAAACGGTTCACTTTGTGACGTGGAAGCAGCCGAGGAATTTGTTTTCACTTTTTATTTACCATGCCTTTTTGTCGTAAGTGTCGTCTGATGGTTACTGGACTGCAATCAGCATCTGTGGCTGCCATAATTTGACTAGAAGAAAGTCCACTGGCTTTCACAACAACCCGTCTTATTCTTCTACTCAATGCTGGAGAAATTTTTGGGGGCCTACCAGTAGACTTTGCGTTTCCATAATTCGCACTGTCATTTACAAAGTTGCAAATTAGAGTTTTACTGCGATTTACCTCAGCTGTGATCGCCCGCTGTGACAAACCTTGATTATGGAAATCTAGAATTCGACACGCTCAACTTCGGTAAGTTTGATTGCTTTAGGTATGGTGACACCTTTACGCAGTGATTGCTAATCTCTAACTGAACTAAAAACATTGGAATTACCCTAGATCTAACAATTTATACCCCCTGGTCTGATAATTTTGATTCCGTGTAAAAGGCCTCATTTTATAAAAATGCCCATTTCTGAATAAATTGATTGGATTATAACTTTTTGTCTGCATAACATTTTAGATTATAGAATTAGTAACCTTAAGTAAGAAAAGTTTTATAATGTATCCATGACAAACAGTCTTTTTAAACAATTTTTCAAGTGGTCTTAAATTTTTGATCAGGAGTGTATAGATAATTACTTTGCAAGTTGTGCAAGCTTTTTTTTTTTTTAATTAGCTGTGTTCTGTCTTCAGACAGAAACACAATCCAATATAAAATGTATTTTGTCTGGCCGAAGGTAGTTACTACGTTTTAATTTTCAGCCCGTTTTGCTTCATTATATATAAATAAATACCAATTTTTAATGTAGCACTTTCCCCTGAAACTGAATATATATATATATATATATATATATATATATATATATATATATATATATATATATATATATGTGTGTGTGTGTGTGTTAACCAACGTGTGGAGCTTTATCAAGGCAAATGCAAGGATTTTATTTTGTAACTAGTATTTATATAAAGAGCAAAAATGTTATTGGATTTTCAAATTTTTTTAATTTTGTAACGCTATCAATATTCATCAGGCGAGCTATCTGGAACGCAAAGTAATACAGTTCAATGTGTAATAAACAGTGAATAAGGGATGTTATATATATATATATATATATATATATATATATATTTTTATAATTATTTTTATAAAAAAATTTATAACATAAGTATGTTATAAAATCACTACAAAAATATCCATTTTGTTTCAACACACTCTGTGTCTTATCAAGTGATGATGTTGAAAATAAAATAAATGGTTTTAAAAGTTTCAGATTAATTAACGATCCTACACTAGGGGGAAATATATATATATTAAGAAATATAGTTTTAAGGTATGCTATATTTATGGGGTAAAGTGCTTAATATCAGAGATAGAGCATATGTAAATATAAAAGTGAACATTGAAGTCAATTCTCAGAGGCGACAGACTGTTTCATGCTAAACGCAATCATGTGGTCTGATGATTGCGTTTAGCATGAAACAATCTGTCGCCTCTGAGTGTTGTCTTCAATGTTTATTATATATATATATATATATATATATCTATCTATATACCCCCACATATATATATATATATATATATATATATATATATATATATATATATATAAGTAAATAAACCTAAAGAGCCAGACTAACCTACCTAGGTTTCACTCTACGCGGATCGTCAGGGTGGACTGGCTAAAGAGTTGCTATAAAAACAGAAAATATATGGCCTACAACACAAAAACATGACCATGTGACTAAAAAAAAAAAAAAATCCATGAAGTTAGCTACATTAGACATACAACCTATAGCTTAATTTAACATAGTTGTTATTAAATGTTTCATATAATGTGGGAAAATATTTGGGAGAAGTCTAAAGAAAACGCTAAAAATCAGCATACGGTAATGAGAACATAGTTTTCCCGTCAAACTTTATTATTATTAAAAGGAAGGATCAAAGTATTTTTGAATGTTTAATTTTTTTTTTTACTCCTTTTTAAAACATTCGAAATTTTGATTAAAAAATTTGTTTTTTTTTTCGTCAGCATAGCAAATTTTAATTTTTAAATTTTTTGTCGTGACAGACACATTAATTTGGAAATTCTTGCAAAAATCAAATAATTTATTAATTTTAATGAAATTTTCAGATATTATTTACAAATGAATTTTTGTTCAGGAAATTTGGTAAAAATATTTTTAAAAAATATCTTTCCCCACCACTTACTTATTCAACGTGATAATTTTTAGTGATTATATTAATTAAGAGCCCATCTTACCGAAAATCTGTAAAACTAATCCATTATTTAATTAGATCGGCGGTTAATCGATTCTCAATAAATCGATTAACACGTCAGAAAAAAGAAGACCCCGTGGTTAAGAAATACTTGTATACAACATTTTATGCTATGAGTTAGTAATATTTATTTCAAATGAGATTAATTTAACCTTACATTTGCTAATTTTTCTCAAATAACGTTTCAGAAATATATATTTTATTTTTGCAAGATTTTTTTTTAAAACTGATAATTAACTTTTGTTTACAAATGTATCAAAATGGCCGATTTCTATCGATTTTACTGAAAAAAAAATGGATTCCGATCAATATAATTTCTGTTTGAAATACACCACAGAGTACTTTGCTTTGTGGAAATAGTAAATTTTAAATCCTTTAGCTTTCAATTAATGCTAAAATGAAATCTTCAAGAGAGCTTTTTCATTTTTAGAAATTCATTTTAAACCTTACATATATCGAATTAGTGGACACACACACACACACACACACACACACACACACACACACACACACACATATATATATATATATATATATATATAAATATAAAGATGGAAGGCAAGGTACTGCAATTAAGCTATTTTTCTGGACTGAAGTGCGTAAAAACTGTTTAAAATTTCTGCATATCCTGGCGCTTTCGGCTATTCTTTTAGCCATTATCAATGACGATTTTTATTTTTAACTGACCTGACTGTGTGTTTCTTCATGTATATATCTGAAGTTATAAGAATGTTTTATTTTCCGAATACGTTGTGGCCGTGTTCATCGTTAATGTTATTGTATGTTAGCTTTGTTTTCTTCTTCTTCTTCTTATTATTATTATTAACGCTTCCATTATTTTTAATCTGTTTTTACACGTGGGTGATGGCTATTATAGTTGTATTTTCTACCAGTATGCTGCAGGTGGAGTTTGGTAGGTTTCCGTATGTGTTTAAATGAGTCCTAATTGATCTATGTTTAGATAGATGTAACGTGTGTCGTCTAGATAGGCATGTAGTAGTATGTCCAATATAATTATTCATGAATAATTTGGGATTCCTGGATATATTTTATGCGATGTCATATTGGCGAAGTATCTGCCTAGTTGCTCTCGGATAATATTTTTACTGCTTTCGTCACCATCTGCGAAATGTGATGAATCACTCTCCGATTCACATCAGCAGTTAAAAGGTTTAGAACAAAGAAATTTTTCGCGAAATTTCACCAACTACACTCAATTGACTGAAATATTATCCGGGAATATAATTGTTGTCGATTGAACTTTGTTCTTGCATGCATTTGAAATACGGGGGAAATGAGGTTGATTCGACTCTGTCGAAGTAGCATGGCATGTCCCAGTAGGAAAGGTATGAACCAGTAGAAATAAAGAAAGGAGGTCATTTGAACATTGACGGAGTTACGACACATTTGCAAAGTTGCATCTGTGGGAAAGAGGCTACGAAGAAGAGAATAGGTCTTCCTTCATCGTGATTATCTCGCACGGCTGGAAAGTAATGACTCCATACGTGATATGACTCTTGTAAATAGAAAGAATAGCCGAAGAAATCAAATAGATCATATTTAGCATTGGATTGCGTATCTATGATACAAAATATATAGGTAATGATAAGAATTATTGTTCTCAAAAGACTGACGAAAATATCCCGTGGCAAAATTATTTGTCTATATTTCTGAGATGAAGTATTGCAATTATTTACACTATTTACATCCTTCGGGTTGTTCTCCTTGTCTTTATTGTCATATTCACGACGTTTCGACCGTTGTACGTTCTGGCCTTCTTCAGGATCTGTCTATATTTCTGAGATGAGATATTGCAATTATTTACACTATTTACATCATTCGGGTTGTTCTCCTCGTCTTTATTGTCATATTCACGCCGTTTCGGCCATTGTGCGCTCCGGCCTTCTTCAGGATCAGATGAGATATTGCAATTATTTAGACTGCTTACATCGGTCGGATTGTTGCCCTCATCTGTATTTATTTATTATGTTCATGACGTTTCGGCCGTTGTGCGCTCCGGCCTTCTTCAGGATCAAATGAGATATTGCAATTATTTAGACTGCTTACATCGGTCGGATTGTTGCCCTCATCTTTATTTATTTATTATGTTCATGACGTTTCGGCCGTTGTGCGCTCCGGCCTTCTTCAGGATCAGATGAGGTATTGCAATTATTTAGACTGCTTACATCGGTCGGATTGTTGCCCTCATCTTTATTTATTTATTATGTTCATGACGTTTCGGCCGTTGTACGCTCCGGCCAATTTTGAACTGAACATTTTATTTCGTCCAACGGTGTAGAATATTCTAGTTCCACGTGCCATGTCTCTTCAGGATGTCTCAGCAATTTTCCTTTAACTCAACTAGCCATCTTTTTTTTTCACCACTGCCGTAGCTAGGTATCGAACTCACAACTCTTTGGGTCAAGTCACTGGATTCAACCGACGCTTTTATCCATTGGGCCATGTGTCCTTGAGGAACAAGAACTTAGAAAGTTGATAAGTATTGTTGCTCTCAAAAGACTGACGAATATCTCCGTGACAAAATTATTTGTCTTGGGTCTCATTCATATCAGAGAAAGGATAATGTTTGAGGACAATGATGTATACCGTGAAAGCAATCACTGTCCTGTAGCAGACGATATATTTTGTCGGTGTCACGTCACACATCTGAGCATATATGCGCTTTAAAAAAATCATTTCACCCCTAGCAAGACACTAAAGCCACTAAGACACAAGAGGTTATTGAGTGTGAAAGAGAAACGATTATACGTTGCCTTTAAATTTTTGAAGATCAAAGTTGGCTAGAAAGCATCGAACCCAAAGATAGCTCCGCAAGCAAGAAGTGCGAGAAAAGAAACTCTTAACATAGAACTTACGGTTATATCGAGCCAACTCAACTGTGAATTGAGACCTTATCGCCAATCTAGTCATTAAAAGTGCCCTTAAAAAAGAACTCACTTGTGGCAAGAAGAGTTACAATATCTCAGTTGTTAAATCCATTTATGTGATACCATCGAGAAACTTGAGAAGGTGAAACTTCGATGTGATTTACTTGAAGAAGAGGAGAATAGAATATAAGAGAAATACTTAAATAGACGGGTCCATTCGTAAAAATCGGAAAAAGTGCTTCGGGAATAATGTTTGCTGGTTAGCATTCTGTAGGCCTTATTCAGGACGCAACAATTGTCACAATCTAAAAATCTTGATTTTTATCAATTTAGAAGGGAGTCTAATGCCAAATCTAAAGTTTACCGAGTTTGTCTATATCTCTGTGATGAGATATTAGGATTACTTACATTACTTATATTATTCGGACTGTTATCCTCATCTTCATTTCCATATTAGCAACGTTTCGGCCTCTATATCTCTGAGATGAGGTGTTATGATTACTTGCATTATTTACATTATTCGGATGTTATCCTCATCTTCATTGCCCAATTAACAACGTTTCGGCCGTTGTACGCTCCGGTCTTCTTCAGATAATTGGAATTACGAACCAATCCTTTTATTTCGTCTACCGGGGTAGATTCTTCCAGTGGATAAATGTGTTGGTTAGATCCAGTGACTTGACCCAAAGAGTTGTGAGTTCAATACCAGGCCACAGCAGTGGTGAACCAAAACTCGGAGAGTTGAGCTAAAGGGAAATAACCGAGACATCCGGAAGAGGCATGGCACGTGGAACTAGAACAATCTAACCCGGTGGATTGATAAAGGATTCGGTTTGAAATTCCAATCACCTGAAGAAGGCCGGAGCGTATAAAGACCGAAACGTTGCGAATATGGCGATGAAGATGAGGAATTACAGAGTTATCTACATTTAACTTGATTTATTAGTATGGTCGTCAGTGGTAGTACCTTGTCAGCGAAGCGGATTTTCCTCCTTGACTCAGGTGGAATGAGATGTGGAACTGTACTGGTCCACAGCCTACATCCAACTCTCAGACATGATCCCAAGAAGTCGCATGGGCATTGCGACGCTCACATCCCGACCAACGGCATCGACCTGCCGGCCAAACAGTAATCGGAAGGTTTTCCCGACCCGACCGGTGAAAGGGAACGTCTCTCCCCAACCCACCTGTGCCAAGCAGCCATCGGCCATCGGCCAGTCGTCAACCTGGGCGGCGAAGGAGATGCGCCTCGGTGGTCAATAGCCTTATCAGTGGGCGGAGGAACTTCTGAGAAGAGGGACGGAGTGACCTCAACCTCCCCAGTGCAAATGTAACCGGCAAGACACTGCGCTATTTAGCCTTGAACGTCACTATGAACTACAAGTACACGGGAGGTGGGGGAGAGTGGTGATCACAGTGACGCCTAATGCGCTAAATAAAAAGTGAAGATTATGATTGACTGATTCGTTTTCTACGGCTTATCAACAATTTGGCTGGTTATTTAACGATAGAAAATACTTCTGCATTTTAAAAAATATTTTTGAAGACATAATTGTTTAGTGATACAAATCTTATAATTAACCCATAGTTGGGGGAAAGAGAACAGGTCGATTCATATCTTTCCCACGTGGAGCACCTCGGCGTGGTGTAATGGTTAACAAGCTTCTCTTGCTAGATCAATTACGACTGAATAGTGAGTTCGATCCTCACTAGGCGCCCCATACTTTCGACCTCATGCTCCATCTAAGATACGCAAAAATCATTTTGAGCACTTTGATGTTGTGTAATAGTTACCAAGCTTGTCTCACCAGAATAATTACGAATGAGTAGTGAGTTTTATCCTCACTGGGTCTTCCATACTTTCGTCCTTGTCCCACATCTAAGCTACGCTTAAAAAAATCACCATATCTTCCCCAAGTGTAGATATTTACTCAACCCACCACAAGGTCGGTTTAATGTGGGGAGCCCGAGCGCGTGTACCCGGGCAAGGAACAAAAATTCCCCGAGCCTCCGCAACTGTCGGTTACGCTGGCCTCGGTGCGTGCGCCGATCCTTCTCTCTAGTGCAATGAGAAGGCGTGGCCTCGGGCAGTTGTTTCCCAGAGCCGACACCTCTCAGTACAATTTTCCTCAAAGACAGAGACGCAACTGAGAGATGATAAGCAGATGTGTACCTACTCAAAAAGAATAATTTACAGCTCTACATCTTCCCCAGGTGTATTTGCGAGTAGGTGAATATAAGGAACCCAACTGGAATTGGAACTCGGCTCTCTATTCGGAGCCATCACCCATTTTACAGCCCACATATCCAAGCGTACAGCAGCTGGTATTCCTAAACGGTCACCCAACTAGATACTGACCAAGCTCGATGATGCTTAACTTGGGTGATCGTACGGGAAGCATTTAGGTTTTATTTACAAATATCATGCCTTGAAAATATGCTTAGCGTCACATTTTGAAAATACTTTTGTTAATTTATGTAAATTTTTATTCTTTAATTAAAAAATGTGGTGATGTTTTAAGAAAGTAAAGATCTGTTTGTTATTTAACGAGAAAAATATTTTCAGGACAATGATGTATTCAAGGAAGGCAATAAATGTCCTCTGGCATCTGATGACAATATATTCGTTGTCACCGAATAACATCTTTTGAGAGAAAAAAGTGCCATTAAAACGAACTCGCCTAGTTACTGCTCACCATCTATCTACTGGACCGAGCGTGTGAGCAACGATAGAGAGGTTGCAAACAAGGAGGAGGCTTATACTTAACATCAAGAAGAATCAGCTGAAGTTTTTGGGACGCCTAATGAGGAAGGAGAGCCTAGAGAATCTGATACTCACGGGTCGAATAGAGGGAAAGAGAGACAAGGAAAACAACGCGTGACATACCTGACGAGCTTGAGCAAGTGAATGACAGAACGTGGTTCTAGGGAAGGAAGCAGAGGGAAAGAACTTGTTGAGGGCTGCAAGGGATAGAGGGTGTGGAGAGCCATGATCTAAAAGGACATGGTACATAAAAAGAAAGAATTTATCTACTCGTCCCAGAGATTGAACTCAAAATTTATTCACGTACCAATTAGTCAGGTTAACACAAACAGAATGAATAAATACATCGACCAGTTGTTCACTGACAATGTAACCACCAGAACCGAGTTTTGTGCCGAACAACCTGGATGAAGTGCTTTCAGGAAAATATAAATCTATCCACCCTTGAAAGGCCCGTGTAGGACTTTCCTCGGACTATTGTCCTTATTTTTCTTTTTTGTTATTAAAACGTTGGCTCGTGAATTCGGTGACATCGTAATTGTGAGTTCAATTCCTGGGTCAGGAAGAACAGTTTTAGACTCAATGAAAACAAAGGACAATTACTGAACTGTACTCAGAACGAAACTAGATATCCCTAGAAATGGCCATGGGAACAAATTACTCCCGTTGATTAAATAAAGGGTTCAGTTCGAAATTCTCTAAAGGTCACCCGGATCGACACCCACCTGATGAAGGCCAGAATACACAACCATCAAAACGTTGTGATGATAACAAAGGTGAGGACAAAGAGTGTAAATAACGTAAAGATATAAAATTGGTTTTAGCAATACATATTTAAATATACAAATCAATAGTAGTCTTCATTCTCCAATATGAATGTGAAACGTGGACATTGCTGGCAGAAACAGAGAGAAGGACCCAAGCGTTTGAGAACAAATGTATAAGAAAACCCCTTGGCATCTTCTATTGAGAACATAAAACCAATGAGTCTGTGTGGAAAAGGGTTGAAATTTTTTCTGGGCCACCTCTTCTCGCCGCTGTCAAACGGAGAAAAATGGCGTGGTTTGTAGACATTACAAGGCACGTCAGCCTGTGCAAGACCATCATGCAAGGTACCGTTTAAAGTGGGCGCCGGAGAGGACGCCAACGCAAAAACTGGTTGGACAATGTCAAACAATAGACAGGTATAACTATACCAGAATTGCTGAAGGCTGCCATTGATAGACCATTGTGGAGGAGATTATTTATGGCTTCTGCATTCAAATCCCCACCTATGATTACAAAAGTCAAGGGGATGATGAAAGAAAAGAACTACTGCTGCCCAGATATTCTTCTTCATGTGCTATGTTTCCTCAGGTAGACGGTCATGGTTCTCCACAACTTTCCGTCCTTTGTAGCTCTTAATTTTGTTTTTTGTCTATCTCCCAAACCCTGTTCTGCCATCCATTTATTCGAGCTCACTATGTTGTTTTCCTCTCTCCCTCTTGCCTTCAGTCTGTCCTGTGAGTATCAGATTTTCCAAGCCCTCTTTCCTCATTATGTATCTCTATCTGACACATCCCTTCAGGACATAGGCAATCATGGCCCTCTAAAATTTCCTGTCCTTTGTAGCTCTTAATAAATTTTATCTTTTTGTTATCTCACCTAAACCCTGTTCTTCTATCCCTTTACTCAAGCGACCCATGTAGGTTATGCCTTGTTTTCCTCTGTCTCTCAATCTGTCTTGTGAGTATCAGATTTTCGAAACCCTCTTTCCCCGTTATGAGGGGTAGAAATTTCAGTTGTCTCTTCCTCACATATTCGACCCATGGTATCTTCAGCATCCTTCTGTAGATCTATATTACTTCCAGTCTCTTTATATTTGAGGAGATTGTCTACCTTTCACAGCCATATAAGAGGGCAGATATCACATAACGTTTCAGTACGCTTTTCATTGTTTCTATCTTAATACACCTGCTTAGCTTTTGGAAAGCATCTACGGCTATCCCAACGCGACTTCGGATTTCAGTGCCACATTTTCCGTCTTCTGTTAAATCACTTCCCAGATATTTAATTTTATTTGTTTGATTTTCGTATCTCCGATTTATAATTTGTATTTTGGGCTCAACAGTTTCTTGACAACTATGCGTTCTTTCTTATTGCAGTTGATGTTTGATCCTTTCTTCTCGCTTTCCTTTACGACCTTCTGTAGGATATTTTGTAGTTTTAGACTGAATTTATAATTTTATATATATGTGCAGCGAATTTCTGAAGTTAAAATTTAATATCTTTCACAGTAAAATAAAAAAAAAATAGTTCTCTTAGTTACATCATTTTTCACTGCATACTTCAAATTTAACTTCAGCTATTTCGGGCCCGAAACTCGAGGAGAGCGAGGATAAAATTACACACTTCAAGTCTGTTGCATTTTTATTAAAGATACACAAATTTAAATAAAGCAAACCTGACATGCAAACATCTGAAACTACTAAATGAACGACGAAGCACACACGAAGGAAACAAAATGAATAGCAGCCTAATTTGTTGCCACGAACAAAAGGGAAACAACGAAAAAAGATAAAAATGGAGAATTCAAAATGGAAAATTCAAGATGGAGGACAGGAGTGGAAAATAAGCGGGAAAATAAAAAAAAATACCCAGCAAAGTAAAGATAAAAATAAAATTAAATGCAAGTTGCCTGCTGACACCAATTAAAGTATTGGTGATGGTAATAAACAGGGGTTTGAGATTAGTGGAGGCACCCAAACGAAAACTGATGTGACTAATACTTTGGTGCCATTTAGGACACAGAATTAACATATTGTCGACTGGCGCTACAGAATCCCAAACAAAGACCTCTACCACAAAATAGAAACCGTATCACTTGGGGACTTTCAACGACAGTATCAGCTAAAATGGATATCACATGGAACTTGAAGAGAAAATAATGACATAATCAACATGGTGACATCTCACATTACTTCAAACAAAAACTTAGGAAGGAAACACCCGTCAATACTAGAAAAAGCTATAACAGTTACTACACTTGAGAAACCTAATTTTCTGAAAAATTGTTTTAAGAGAAAGATTATATAAATTTCAATCGACAATAGTACGAGCTGTTCAGTTAATGAATTCCGAATGTTTCCTTATAGGGAAACGGCTTATATTATATTTATTATTTATTTCCTTCTATATGCCCTGTGAGTGTTAAATTTTCCATGACCTCTTTCCTCATTATGTGTGCCCGAAATGTCAGCTGTCTCTTTATGATTGTAAGTGCCAGGGCTAATTCGGGTTCAAAATTGGTTAGAAAGACTAATCCGCTTAACTAGTACGAATGGTGAATGAGATTATTTCAAATTGTACAGGGTGCGTTGGATAAATTGTCGTCTAAATGACGCCAAAATGAAAATAATACTGTCATCTCATTTCAACAGATATATTTACCAAAATTATCATTTTCCCATTTTCAAATTTGACAGTATCTGGGAGTTCTTTTTTGCTATTCTGATGTAACTTCGAAAGAAAATAATGACATAACCAACATATTGACATCCCACATTACTTCAAATAAAAGAATATAAGGAAACGCCCGAGAGCAGAACAATAGAAGAACAGGAATTAAGAAGACAGAAAATAATGACTGATATTGCATTTAAACTTTTGAAGATTAAAATTGGTTGCAAAGCAAGAAGCCAGAAGAGAGTTCAACAGGAAAGAATGGTGAAAAATGCAACTGTTAGCAAAGAACTTATCTAATCAGTTCAACTGTAAAATATTGTAGCTTTGTTGCCAATCTAGTACTGCATTTAAATTCATAAAGTCTAGCTAACATAGTGGAATTTTTATCAGAAAAATTACTGTGAAAGTATTTATAGAAAAGGCATAGGAAAGCAAATTATGGCCCTGAGAAAGTAAAAGATCAGGTCAAATTATTAACGGGTCTATTTCTTCTTTTTTAAAGAAAAATATATATCAATACAAGACAATAAAAGAGCCAGTTATGCAAAGCATGGATGAATGAGGTTTATAAATATGTAGAAGGAAAAGGAAAAATTGTCAAACATGAGGAGGAAACCAAGATTCCTATTAGCCTTTGTCAGTTTTAATGATTTTTAGTGTTCAAATGTATAGGAGCAGAACTTGACCAAATATATCAATTTATTCAAAGCAAGAACTTTTAAATATGTAAGATTTAAAAAAATTTCCAGAAAGTATATCACACCTTGGATCGTTCCATTGAATGCCAAATTTGTTGACTTATATGAAACGACGATTACTGCAAATAACTTTCCTACCAACGATTCCAGATTTTTTCCTTTCTATGTGTTCCACGGAATTTCATGCATGTCTTATGTTCTTAGGATTGTGTACCAGTAATAAATGTTGGATGCCTCATAGTTCTTTGCAATCGTCACACTGTTTTAAGTTCAATAATATTTTTTTGTCTGTGACGATAAATTGTAAGATATTCATTTCTGAGAGAAAAAAAGAGAAATAAAACAACGTGAGCTTAGTTTAAAGTTATTTTTTAATGCCATTTTCCCATTTCATAAAAGGAAGAATTGTTTAGTATCTGGGAGTTTTTTTTGCAATTTAACTGAATTATAAGGTAATAAATCCGCTAAGACGCAAGAGCGTTTAAATTGGTTGAAGTCGAGATACCAAAGAGTAAATATCCAGAAAATTACATGATTAGAGAAAAGAAACAATAGAAGAACAGGGAAAACGAGAAGACAGAAAATAATGACCGATATTGCATTTAAACTTTTTCGAAGATTAAAATTCTAGATATAAAGCAGAAAAGCCAGAAGAGACGTCGCAGCAATATTCAGGCAAAGAATGGTTTAAAATATGCAATTCTGTTAGCAAATTGTCTAGAACTTATTTGGTTTAATTTTTACGGTATCAACTCAATGGGTTATTTAATGCAGACAACTTTTTTTTTGCCTGGTAATATTTTGTTTTGTCAAATATCTATTTAAATTCATTTTTCCTTAAAAATGTATAGTAATAATTTTTAAAAATGTATAGCTGGAATAGTTTTTTTTTTCTTGAAAAATTTATTTCTGGTAATAATTTTTTAAAGTATTTCAGGTAAAAACCTATTTTTACACTTTGAAAGTATTTATTCAGAAAAGGCATAGGAAAGCTACCCTATTATGGCGGTGAGAAAGTGACTGAAGCTGAGATGCCAGGTCAGAAACCTCCTAACATTGTTTTGATTCTTTACTTTGGATTTTTATCAAGAATCGCTAAATATATATCATCGTTCCTCTGAAATGCACCACGAAAATATGTGGTTTGCTCACCTATGCAAAAGACATGGATGAAGGAAAAAGGTTTAAAAATATGTTTTAGATAGAACTAAAAGGAAAATTGTTCTAGAATGACACAGTAAACCAAGATTTAACCTACTAGCAGAAATTTGTAGTAGATTTAATTATGTTTGATTTTTTTATTTTCAAGAATCGTTGCCAAATGTTCAGTCCATGGTATCCTCAGCATCTTTCTGTAGAACCAAATTCATATCAGCAATATTCAAAGCAAGAACTAGACTTATAAATATGTACAGACACCACGTGACAGTTCAAACAATTTCTTCATCTTCATCATTCACTGCTATATAGGAGGATGTTCCATTGGCAGTTCAGCCATTTTGTTTTTGTTGAAGTCTTTCTTCATCTGTTTGATGTTTAGGACTTTTACCAGTTCAGTACACGCTTTTTTGCTGTCTCTTCTTCATCTTTGTTGTCGACATTCACTGCCATTTGATTTACGTGTTCCCCTGTTAACACGGTGTCATATGCATATCTTATGTTGTCCAGGATTCACTGCCATAGTAGGAGGAATGATGGTAGGACAGTTCAGTACAATCGTCACACTGTTTCTGTTGAATAATCTTTTTTCTGTAATTGTCCAGCATTCACTGCCATATAGGAGGACTGATAAACGTAACAGTTCAGTAAGATTTCTTTTTTTCTTTGCTTCAGAGGTTCTTCATCTGTGAGAGATTGTCCAATTCACTGAAAGAGGACTGATATTAAACAGTTCAACTCTTTTCTTTGTTTCTGTTGCTTAGTCTCTTCTTCTTCATCTGTGAGGAATTGTCCAGATTGATATAGGAGGACTTTAACTTTTTTTTTTTTGTTTTGTTGTAGACTTCTTCATCTGAAAAGGAAGAATTCACTGATAGGAGGACTGATATTACAACAGTTCAGTACGTTTTCTTTGAAGAAGCTTCAAGTCTCTTCTTCATCTGTGAGGAGATTGTCCAGCATTCACTGCATATAGGAACTGATGAGAACAGTTCCGTAATTTTCAAGTTTCTGCGTTTAAATTCTTCTTCATCTGTGAAGATTGTCCAGATTCACCCAAAGGAGGACTGAATCTATCCAGAACAATTTCTTTGAAAGATTTCAGAGAAAAGTCATTCACTGCGAATCTACGTTACAGTTCAGTACTCTTTTCTTTGTTTCTGGGAAACGACTTCATCGAGATGCCAGTCCAGGATTCCGATAACACTGTAACAGATTCTTTTTCGATTCTGTTGCAAGAATCTCTTCTTCATCTGATATAGATTGTCCAGAAATATCAGACTAGACGTCGCAGCAATATTCGATGCACGGACGAATTGTATTCATCTATAAATATTGTCCAGATTCACTGCCATATAGGAACTGATTGTCGTAGCAGTTCAGATTTGGTTTGGTTTATTTTGTTTTACGGCATATTGTCAACACCTGCAATGGGGACTATTTAATGCAGTTCAACTTTTTTTTTCTTTTGCTATTTTCATTTGTCAAATATCTATTTCACTAGTAGGAGGACTTTTACGTAACAAAATGTATAACAAGTAATATTATTTTAAAAAATGTATAGGAGGACTGGTAATAGTTCAGTACTTTTTTTTTTCTTGAAAATTTATTTCTGTGAATAATTTTCCAGCATTCACTGCCATATAGGAGGACTGATATTAAAGTACCTTTTTTTTTTCTTTGATAAGTCTTTTTTCATCTGTGGGAGTTAACCAGCATTCACCCATAGCTGGGACCCTAACAGTTCAGTGCTACCATGTTTCTTTTGCTTCAAGTCAGGTGGACCTGGGGAACACCAGCAATGAAGAGGTGGTTCCACTCGTTTCTGTTGCCTCAAAAACCTTCATCTGACCAGTTGTCCAGCATTCACTGCCATATTGATATTACGAACGTTCAGTTTATCGTTTCTTTGTTTCTGTTGACGCGGATGTAGTCTTGAGGATCGTCAGCATTCACTGCCAGGACGGCTGATAGCAGAAGACCTAGCAATTGATTCAATATAATCGTTCACTGCCAAATGAAAGACTGATAAAACAGTTCAGGGTGCAATGGTTTGCTCACCTGCAGGTTAGCATCAGACATGATGATGGAAGGAAAAAGGTTTAAAAGAGAACAACTTTTGTTTCTGTTTTAGTATCTGTGAGATAAACGCAATAAAAAGGACTGATATTAGTTCAGGATTTTTCGAGTTTCTGTTGCCATCTCTTCTTCATCTGTGAGGAGATTGTCCAGATTTAACCATATAGGAGGACTTATTACGTAACAGTTCAGAAATTTTCTTTGTTTCTTTTGCCTCTTTCTTCTTCATCTATTAATTATGTTTGATTTTGTTCCCATTTTCTCTGAAATCTAGTCGTTGCTCACATGTTCAGTCCATGGTATCCTCAGCATCTTTCTGTAGAACCATATTCATGTTGCTTCAATTCTCGTCTTCCTTTTTGAAGAGATTGTCAGACATTGACTGCCATATAAGAGGACAGACACCACGTGACAGTTCAGCTCTCTCTTCTTCATCTTTCATCATTCACTGCTATATAGGAGGACGGATATTACGTAACAGTTCAGTACACTTTTCTTTGTTTCTGTTGCTTCAAGTCTCTTCATCATCTGTGAGGAGATTGTCCAGCATTCACTGCCATATAGGAGGACTGATATTACGTAACAGTTCAGTACACTTTTCTTTGTTTCTGTTGCTTCAAGTCTCTTCTTCATCTGTGAGGAGATTGTCCAGCATTCACTGCCATATAGGAGGACTGATATTACGTAACAGTTCAGTACACTTTTCTTTGTTTCTTTTGCTTCAAGTCTCTTCTTCATCTGTGAGGAGATTGTCCAGCATTCACTGCCATATAGGAGGACTGATATTACGTAACAGTTCAGTACACTTTTCTTTGTTTCTGTTGCTTCAAGTCTCTTCTTCATCTGTGAGGAGATTGTCCAGCATTCACTTCCAAATAGGAGGAGATATTACGTAACAGTTCAGTACACTTTTCTTTGTTTCTGTTGCTTCAAGTCTCTTCTTCATCTGTGAGGAGATTGTCCAGCATTCACTGCCATATACGAGGACAGATATTACGTAACAGTTCAGTACACTTTTCTTTGTTTCTTTTGCTTCAAGTCTCTTCTTCATCTGTGAGGAGATTGTCCAGCATTCACTGCCATATAGGAGGACTGATATTACGTAACAGTTCAGTACACTTTTCTTTGTTTCTGTTGCTTCAAGTCTCTTCTTCATCTGTGAGGAGATTGTCCAGCATTCACTTCCAAATAGGACAGATATTACGTAACAGTTCAGTACTCTTTTCTTTGTTTCCATTGCTTCAAGTCTCTTCTTCATCTGTGAGGAGATTGTCCAGCATTCACTTCCATATAGGAGGACTGATATTACGTAACAGTTCAGTACACTTTTCTTTGTTTCTGTTGCTTCATGTCTCTTCTTCATCTGTGAGGAGATTGTCCAGCATTCACTTCCATATAGGAGGACTGATATTACGTAACAGTTCAGTACACTTTTCTTTGTTTCTATTGCTTCAAGTCTCTTCTTCATCTGTGAGGAGATTGTCCAGCATTCACTGCCATATAGGAGGACTGATATTACGTAACAGTTCAGTACACTTTTCTTTGTTTC